>JAQMYL010000035.1:28754404-28775801 GCA_030014365.1 Clarias pachynema
TGATTGTGTAAAGCTGCTTTGCGACAATGACAATTGTTAAAAGCGCTACACAAATAAAATTGAATTGAATTGAATTATCACACCACACTGATGATATTCTTATAACAGAATGTCATTTGTCATGTTTTTAATTCGATTAATAGTGCTTGATTATAATGCTTATAGCAATAACTATTGGAATTATTATTAGCACTTTTAATTTTCAGTAAAAAACTAAGAACAGTGAAATTTTAAGATTTAAAAGAGCCTTCTTTTTTTCTTTCTTTCTTTCTTTCTTTCTTTCTTTCTGTATGTATGTATGTATGTATGTATGTAACCTAGACTTAAACTTACTGTACCCACTTTTTCAAACGAGCCGAACTTAAACAGTCTAAATTTAATCATCCACAACATTTCTGCACTCATGTTTCACTTACTTTACTACCGTACCATCATAAAAACTATATAGCCCATGGAAACCTACCCTCACCATCCACTTGATTAGCGTCACGCATACCCCTGTTTGTTCATGTTTCAGCAGTGCATCATATAAAATCTTTTTCTGTTGCTCAGTGAGCCTTGTGTCTACTGCAGTGTCAGATTCTTGGAGACGCTGTCATGAGCGCATCCGCCTGTGATCTGAGATGGTGTTCTGCTCAGCGCGGTTGTAAAGAGTGGTTATTTGAGTCGCCATAGAATTTGGAAAAGCTGTCTGTTCACTGGGATTTTACTATGTGGTTTTCTGAGTGAGATCTAGAGATTGTTGGAGGAAAAACTCCAAAGAGATTTCAGAAATATTCAATGTTCCGGCTAGCGTCAGATCACTGAGACCACCTTGTTTCCCGCATTCTGGACTTGAACGTTAAGCCAAACTGATCGAATGGATCATTGTGTTTTAATAGTACAAGGTTTTTTTCAACATTTGTGTGGTGCCTCTTATGAAATCCCGCAACACCCCATCATGGTCGTGTAGATTTGTGAGTGATAAACCTGACAGTTTTTGCTGTTCTGCCATTCAAAGTTGCGACTATCATTTCTGAGTGGGACGTTTTTACTTCAAGAAAAGTTGAGAAACAGAAACAGAAGAAAAAAAGGGGAAAGAAATGCACCTGCGATGTGCCTGCTATTTATTTATATTGATTTTAAATAAGAACAGTGTCTCATTTCAGTTTTTTTCCCAGTAAGAAGAGATCATGTCTCGATCTTTCGTTCTCTTTGCGCCTCGCTTGTATGGGTCGTGTTAAAGTTCCCCTCGATTAACCTTTTTTTTTTTCCCACGTTTGATCCGAGAGAGCAGCTTATAGCTATTACATGGTAAATTAGTCCATTTACTGTAGTTCTTGGGTCTAAACAAAGCAAATTATATTTTAAGTTTAATAACATGTTGGATAATTGCACTGAGAGAGAAAACGCTGCGGTCCAAAGGATTAATAGAAGCAGTGATAATGGCTGGGGTGCTGTTAGTTAAGTAAATGATAGTATGTCAAGTATTAAAATTCACATGGATCATTATTTTTTTGGTTTGTTTTATAAGAATATAGAAATAAATCAGGGCGAAGATGATAAGAAACATAATACAAGTCAAACAGGGATTTTTAACTGCGCAGGCAAATAGAACGCCATTATGAGACTATAAATTACATACATTTTTGCTACTCTAATGCACTTATCCCAGCGTTTCACTAGTGCTTGGATAACATCAGCGAAGAATGTTTTCTCAGTACGCCGGAGCTACGATGGAATTGCCTGCTTCATGTCTGACACGCTGGCCTCCCAGGAACTCCCAGCCGAGTTCCGGTAAATTGCAAGTGCTGTTGGTGACGAGTTATTCGTCATTTTTCAAGGATCAGACGTTCCACTTGCTGAATGTTTGCGGGAACGACTGCGGTGGATTCCGAGCCACCTCGACCAGGATCGCCGTTCACCTAAATACGGCCTTCTGTAAAAAAAAAAAAAAAAAAAACGTTTGCACCATTCAGATGTTTTACTGTGGCTAAGAATCTCATCACCGTACTGTTCCTGAAGTCTGCTGTAAATATAGATCAAGGTTTTATTCTTTCATCCACATTCACATTATAATGTTAATTTTAAAATGTAAAAAAATATTATTATATTATAAAATTATTATATTATAAATAAAAATGTTTTTTTTTTTTTATATCTGATTACCTAATAAATTAATTTTAGTATTTTATTTCAAATACTTAAATGTACGTGACTTTTTTTTTTAGGTATAGAGACTCATTTTATTATAAGAAACTTCTCTCATAAACGTTTAACTCTCTGCATACATCATCCAGTACCTAACCAGCAGTGTAATGCATACAGTAATACCGTGCAGATACAGTACATCACAGGTCAAGACTTCCAGTTTAATGCAATTTTATGTCAGCTTTGACATAAACCATGCACGTCAAATAATGTCTTATAGAGTTTCTGGGTTTAGGATCCATCAAAGTGGTGTTGAAAATCAGGACGGGCCTTAAAAATAATCAGATGTTCCTTAGGTTGAGTAAGCATGATTAGTCATGTGTCTTTGATTATGATTTACAGATCTGGCTGACTTCTTTTCAACCCGCATTACAAATTAAGCAGCTGTGGGTTGGAACATGGAACCTTCTGATGAGTAGGGTTAAACATCAAGAACTAGCACTGATTGATGGCTGTGAGATCTGAGCAGAATGGGAGTTTTTCTTTTTTTCTTCTTCTTCTTCTTCTTCTTTTTTTTGTTGGGTTTGCGCACATTGTACTGTATCTCTAGAGATATTGAGGGTGAAGTTGGAGACAGGAAACTTACCAGAAGAAGACTTGCCAGAAAAAAATGCCGGGTTTCTGAGACCCTAACCAGGTTAAAGTGCCTGTTGATGAATGAATGAATGAAAGAATGAAACATAATCTGGAGGTCGAATGTATTTAAAGGTCCCGTATTTTACTATTCCTTTTAAGTTAAAAGTGATTCTGTTAATGCTCCAAATTTAAACAGCATTTTTCTTACCTCATGCTCGCTTTATTTCACTCCTCGTCTGAACACGCTGTTTCAGTGTCTATGTACAGTCAATGAGCTACTCCTAAGCTCCGCCCCTTTCGGATCTTCTTCTATGAGGTCACAATTAGAGAATAAATCTAATTGGCTTGTTTAAACCCCAGGCATAATACAAATAGAAAAACAGAAAATGTTGGGTTTTTTTCTGTGCGAAAAAACAGAGACTAATATAAATGTGTCAAAATGACAAAAAAAAAAAAAACAGTGTTGCATATAAGGTGCCCTTTAATTTACCTGTAATCTCTGTTTGCACCTAATTATGTAAGATGGTAATTATTCCAGTACTGAGTGGACGAGTGACTTAGTGTTGTTAATAGACAGTGTTTGATACAAACCCTTAGTCTTTCATGTCATGCTACACATTGTTAAATCCAGTAAGGCTGCAAACACTCTGCTGCTTCTAATGCCCATCCTTGTTGTTCTCCGTCTCAACAGATGCCGTGGATTTGCGCACGGCCTCTTCTGGATCTCTCCGCTCCCTTGCTTTGCTATCGTTAATTCTGGTTTATTCTCCTTCTGTGACTTTTCACCACATCTTTCCGTTGACTTTGAACGGATTTCATTAGTCTCGATCGCGTCCTCTAAAACATTTTAATTCTTTCCAGCAACATCCAAGGTAATTACGGACAGAAATGGGATTCGAGCGAGGTTCGAGCTTGTTTGCTTTGCACTCTTCGCATAGTCCTCCCATTTGGCTCTTGTTAGCAGTGCCACATTTGGCGAGATATTGGCAAGCTGTCAGAGAGATCCTTCTGCGGAATGAGGGAGCGCTTTGGGCCGAGGTGTTTCGGCGCTACGCGTCTTATCTCCTGTTCGGTCTCGGATTTCTGTGTTTGTTTGGAACCTTTTTTCGTTCCCTGAGGCTTTTGTTTCGCAAGCATGTTGGCATCTTCGCTTTGTCTCTCGTCTCTATCATGGCGTAACATTCAGGATGTCTTTGTTTTCAAATCCGCTTTTAGCCTTGACACGGGCGGTTCAGCGAAGAACGAGCAGGTGCACCGGAAAACAGGTGACAGAGCTTTCTGATGTGGTTTAGCCTCCCTGAAACCCTCTCATCCCTCCATCATCGGGACAGACGGCTTTTCGAATGAGTCTCGTCGTTTGCACCTGCTCTACGATCCTGCTTGACAGGTGTGGAAAAATCTCCCACTGAGCCATGACTCTTAAACACGAGCGCTCTGGCCTTTGATTTCTCCTTCCTCTTCCTCCTCCTCCTCTTCTTCTTCTTCTTCTTTTCGCTCTCCCTCCCACTTTTTCACGCAGGTGGATTGAGTCATAAGGCTTGTGAGTCACTCGTGAATACTCATATGGTGCCAACGAGAGAGGGCACATGAGCGGCGTCGAGATCCACCACCCACTCTGTGCCGAGGTGGACGGAGAGAGAGATAGAGATAGAGATGGAGAATACTTCTAATCCACTACTGCATGTAATGGATCTGCTTCTTTGCACCTCTTCCATTTGCACTAGCAGGGGGAAAAAAGCTGCTTTTTCTCTTTACAACACCCACCTCCAGCCTGGAATGCACACTTGTATTCTGAGCAGCGTTACGGCGCAGGACTCCTTAAGGACCCTTTAGAAAGTTCAGCTCATAAAGGAGACTCATCATCTTCAGCACTGGGGCTCTTCCATATCTACTCACAAGTTCAGAATAATGCCGCTGAATCTCGGAGAGAGACGGCATTAAAGCGGTTTGTTACGGAGTGAAGGACCTTGGACAGGAATTCGAGGCGATGTCATTGCGTTTATTCATCTACATATTTCCTCTTCAGGTCTGCTGTAGCCTCAAGGTTGATTGGGCTTTGATTTTTATTTAATCCCTTGTTTTTAGTCATTTTGCGCTTATGAATAGCTGTAGTAAATCAAAGTGAATCGAATGGTGTTGTAATTTTGAAGATGTTTCCTCACTCAACTCAAACGGTGATGTAAGTATGTGTAAAGACTTTAGCTCTTGGGGACATTTAACTAAAGCATGTCGTCCAGAGTGGCTCGATTTTTTTAGTTGGTTTGAACACAAGCACAAGCTCTTTCTGTAAAGTTTAACACTGGTAAAATAATTGCAAGGACAGTACAGTGGTATCTAACCAGACAAATCTAATCCGTTCCCGAGGCGAGTTCTTAGGGCGAAATCTCGTATTGTGAAACGCATTTTCCCATAGGAAATAGTATACATGCAGATAATCCGTTCCACCCAAAAATATTTTAAACCCATTTCCAACACTATAATTATATTTTGCATATAAAAGCAATCAAAACATAAAAAAAAAACATGTAAATTAAGTAAAATATGAGACATTAAACCTCACTTAACCTTACATTATGATTCCTCTTGGCACTGGCTGCTTCAAAAACGAAACTGAAATTTGCTTTGTAACATTCTTGGGACCCATGTTGCTAAAAAACAAAACCCCACAAAAAATTATCCAAACTCACTTTGCTTGGCTTTCCAGCGACACAAACAAGTTTTTTTGTCACTCGGGCTTTGTAGGCAAATTTGTTTCAAAATTTGAGTGCGAAAATTCACAAGGTGGGGCATTCGAATGCCGAAATACCACAGTATTGTCGAGTGCATTTGCAAAACCTATCAAGCAATAAATATATTTCTTATATCACTATATATAATATTATATTATAATATTCTTATCATATTCATGTTGATCACTGCAATTATTTTTTAAACACTGTGCTTCGACAGTCATGAAATATTACTCTGCAGCCATGACATTATACAGTGTGTGTGTAGGTGTATGAGGCAAATATGCACTTTTTTAATTTGTTCTTTTCAAAGCTGTCAGCTAAATAAAAAATCGGCGCTATTTTTCGGTTAATTTAATCTGTGCAAAGTAGTTTACCAAACACTCATCTCCTTCTATGCTTACTGCTCATTTTAATGGAATTTTTACCTTATAAAGGCTGCGCTTTCGATAAGATGTGTGGAATTCTCAGTCATCTAAAGCATCGGAAGATATGATTTAATTATTAATAACATGATGGTGTTATTTATTGCATTGATTTTGACCTCAAATGCCATTCAAATGACAAAGCCAAAAGAAAAACACCAACATTTCAAAAAAGTGTTAGACATTGGTCTCGGCTCTGAATACAAATTAGCCCGGTTTTGGTATTAAATCAACTCCCAGGAAAGCCCTATAGCATTGTTTCCTTTCTAGCACAAGACATGAAGTAGAGATCCTAAAACTGAAACTCCCGTTGGTTTACGAGTCAGAGAGCGATGTTTAAACCTCTTGAGCGTGAACAAGATCATACACTAACGCTCACACTCTTCAATATTCTGTCACATTTTTTCTTTACTTTTTTTTCTCTCAAAGTCTCTTTCTTTATCTCGATCTGCCTCGATTGTGTCCCAATTTGCCCTCCATACTCCCTACACCATCTTGCCTTGAATGTCCTTGTATGGTCAGCGTTTCCTGTTATTGTTTCCCTTTCACCATGACCGTTTCCTCGGTGACCATGATTACCATGACAGTCTAATCTATTGCCCATTACCCCTCATCAGCCTGGAGACGTGTATTTTACTCACCAGTCCAAGTTGTGTTAGAGCCCACATTGTACACAAGGTCAGGACAAGTCATGCTTGTTTATGATTAAAAGTGCATGAAGGTGTAAAGGCGAGGTCTTTAAAACATTAAGCTAGAACAGATCAGATATAAATCCAGTCACTTTAACGCAAGCTTGAGGTGCATTTTAGCCCTATGTCGACCGCTCTAAATGCAGCCTTCTCTTAGATTCACGTTGGCCATCCAGGACAACTCCCATGATTAAGCGCATGGGCCATGACTGATGATTTGCCACCATTAAGGAAAACAAATAGGATTCAGAAACTCACTCATTTACTCTTTTATTCTCTATATCGCTTATCCTGTGTAGGGTTGCAGGAGGCCTGGAGCCTATCCCAGGGTATTTGGGGTACTAGATGGGGTACATTCTGGACAGGGTACCAATCCATCACAGTACACAAGTATACACACTATCGCCTATTAGCCTCATCTGCATGTGGGAGGAAACCGGAATACCCGGAGGATACCCACCAAGCATACAGAGAACCTGCACAATCCAAGTACACAGACCTGAGGTGGAACCCTTGACCCTGGAGCTGCGAGGCCACAATGGGGACTACTCAGCAACCCTAACAAAGAAAAACATTTACAAGAAACAAAGCAGGATATGCATCACGTGCTACAAACCTAATTTGCATATACATGCAATGAGTTTATTGCATGTACTGTATATAGCTTGCACAAACTGACCAGGTACATAAGATAAAGGTTTCCTGTTTAAACCCAAGTCTAAACTCCCTGAAGTTGGGTCGACACTCAGATCATTGTCTAATGTCTCCTGTCTGACATTGGACTACTGATCAGAAGGTCAATGCCAAATTGACACTGTTGGGGCCTTTAACAACACCCTTAACCCTTAACTGCTTAAATGTATATTGAGATAAATGCAAGTCACTTTAAAGGGCCGTGTAGGTCCTGGAGCCAACCCAAGGGAACTTATGGCACAAGGTGGAGTACACCCACCTTATTACCAGGCATAAGCACACACACAATCACACACCCTGGCAATTTGTACCGGCAGTCATCCTACACCGCATGTGTTTGGACTGTGTGGGGAAACCAGTGTACCCAAAGGAAACTCACCTGACCACTAAACCACCACGCCACACTGGTGTAAATGATTCAAATAAACTTCAGATAAGTTAAGCCGCTATTCATTATGAAGAAACCCAAATCGATTTGTTCATGACTCAAAGTCAGAGCTTGACTTCTCTGATACCTTATATTTAAAACCATGTTGTGTTCCTTTATCTCAAACTACAGTATGTGTGGTAAGTGTTATATCAGGCTTGGTTTCACTACAGTAGCACTAGCAAGTATTACTAAGTATCACGCATTCGTGGTTTGGACTCTTCCCTGTTTTTTGTGTTTTTGACCGCAAGCCGTGTGAGACAAATTCCCTGGTCTTTTTTTCTTTCTAAACTGTAAAACAATACTAAGGGCGTCCAAAATATCCAATAATCTCCTTTGAACAGCTGATATTAAGATGTATATCTGCTAGTTTTACGCTCTATAAATGCATCATAACGGCTCTAATCTGAGGTGCAGGTTGTTAATTGGTGATTTCTGAGGCTGGTGACTCTAAATGAACTTCTCCTCTGCAGCAGAGGTAACATTTTGGTCATGCTTTCCCGGGAAGGTCTTCATGAGAGACAGTTTCATGATGGAGCTTGATGGGTTTTGCAAATTCACTTGACACAATACTGTTCTTGGAAGAACTGATCTAGAACATCTGACCTTAATTACCTAATGCCATATTTGATACTTCATAGTTTTAAAAAAAAAATTGTTCTAGAATGTAGAAAATAAATTACTAAAGAGTTAGAAGGTATGTCCAAACTTTTGACTGGTACTGTATCACTAGCACTATGGAGTATTCCTAAGTATCATTCGTGGTTCAATATCGTTTTCATGGTTGAAACTCTTCCCTGTTTTGATGTTTTGAGCTCAGCCCAGGAGGTGAAACAGTTCTGTTAGTTTTCTTTTAGTTTGTTCATTTTGTCGATTCGCCATCTACGGCGTCTCCACAGCCAGACATATCGGGAACCAAGAGTGCCATGAAGTACCAATATGCATTCTTTTACTCTTTCATCTAGTGTAAATGTTATTCTTGGATAAAAAAGAAAGCTTAACCGTAAAGATAAGTTTAAACAAATAAGTAAATAATAAATACAGAGTCTCAACCCCCGTTGCTTTGGGACACCCTGTACAAGCTGACTGGCGCGTAGCGAATAGTGCTATCACTCCTACTCAGATAGCATGACTAATTTTGTCTCCGGGCCATGAATAGCTTTGAACTCATCACAAAATCTGACTACTAAGATTAACTCTAATAAGCACGATTTAAGCACGGCTTTCGCAAATGTTTCACAAATAAGGGAAAACGATGGTATTGATTAAACTTCGCAAGAAAACGCTATGCAAATAAAAAGAAATCGTGTTTATATCTGTCCGGCATGCTCCTCACGCCATAAGCTGGGTTTGATTTGACGTGACGAGACGTGCCAGCAATCCGATACTAAAATTAATCCGTAGCGCAATGCTAATGCACGATCTGGTGACATCGCACCACTCAGATTATCCCACTCCTGCAGTACTTGGGTTACTCTATCTAAACATATGTGGATCCACGGTGATGCTTTCATCCTGTACTGCTTAGGCATGCACGTTCCAGCAGGCCGTCCTAAAGTGTCCGAAGGTGAGTCAGGTTTCACACAAAACAAAAACGTCCCTACCAAAAATAGTCCGGGCGTAGCATTTAAGTAACGGATGAGTAAAGGACACTGTAGGAGACGTGCACCTGCTGAGCTAGTGCTGCAGTGACCCCAAAAAACACAAAAGTCAAAATGAAGACAAGGTGTATGTTTTATGTTTTTTACTTAAAAGCCTCAGCCTCAGCCAATGTTACTGAATTCATCCGTTTTTTTTTTTGTTGTTGTTGTTGGTGGTGTTTTTTTTTTGTAACGTCTCATGCTTTCTGGACATCCCCTCATTCCAACATAATTAGGTTTTGCCCTGTTTGTCATGTAACGTTTATTTCGACGGTGCATGCAGACTCCGTTTAGCTAAATCGGTTTTAAAATCACACGCAGGCTCCGTCATGTCTCTCGTTCCCCCCGAGCTCGAGTGCCACCATACGAATCTGCATTTCAATTGAATTTCGCCACGTTATTAGATTTTCCCGAAATAGCGTTGCGGCTACGAGCGCACCGCAGACGCATACTCTTTTCATGCATGTTTAGCGAAGACATGCTGTATCTCATTAGACTAAGGCCCGGCCGGACCAGCTGACATCTCCGTCTGCCTCGTTTTTTTTTTCTTTTCGATTTGGTTGACCCAGACGAGGAATGCACCTCAATTATGGCCGCTGTATGCTTTGTCACCTCGGTTGCGATGAATGGCAAGCCTCTCAGGCTCGTTAATAAGCAGGGTGTTTTCAATAACACGCGGATTTACCCAGGCGAGGAAGGAACGTGCTTTGGTAAATGAGAGACGCGCTTGATTCGGAGCTGTAATTAACACAGAAATGAGATGAGAGCAGATGTTGAGAACAGGTGAAATTCGTAGCTGATAGTTTTGGATGTGTTTTTTTTTTTGTTTGCCCCCCTCCCCCTCCCCCAGCATCAAGATTCGCTAATCAGCTAATCAGCTAAGATGAAAACAGGTGGAGGGGGATAAGCAAATGCTAAGCATTTTCACATTAACCTCAGCTACAATTAATTTGCTGTCATTGTTCTTTAAAAACAGTTGAGACGTCCAACATCCAATTAATTCTAAGAACAAAGAGCTTATAGAGTGTAGTATTAATGGCCGGATATTTCCCATGAAACACTTCCAATGTAAAGTTTCAGAAACAAAAAAATATCACCAAAGATACTAAATTGCGCTGTTACTAGTTTCTGGGGTGAACCCTCAAGTGTACAGCATTTGTACCTGCTACTTTAAAGCCAAAGTCTAAAAACTAATAAATAAAGTCCATTTACTGTATGTAGTGTAAATCATTTTTTGTGGGCACAAGTGAAATATGCTTTTGTTATAGAACATATTGACAAAGGTAGCGTAGTGGGTAAAGCATTGGACTACATTGGTCAAACATAACTAGCACAAAGTTGGGCCCTCAAGTAAGGCCCTTAACCCTCTAATACTTGTATAACAAGATTAAAAACTCTAATTTAGTGTGGTTTAATGTAGACCATTATATCTGTGAGTGTATGCTACATTACAGAAAGAAAGGAAAATACAAACTTTTAAGATTTTCAGAATCAAATGAACCTCCCAGCAGGATTTTTTTGGTTGTCAAAACATTGTCTTGCTGTTAATTTGACTCTGCTACAGACGTCAGGACATCTTTAGTATTTGGTTTCTTTTGAGAGTTCTAATTCACTCACTCATTGTCCAGATCGTATTATCCTGTATTGAGGGTCACAGGGGCCTGGAGCCTGTCTCAGGGGACGTAGGGCACGAGGCGGGGTACATCTTGGACAGGGTGCCAATATGGACATATCGCAGATCTGACTACAGGACTATGCTGTGATATTCAACTATTTATGAGCCACAAAGGCGTAGTTAACGATCAAGCATGCTAATGCTAACGATCCAGCATTAATGATCTAGCATGCTAAGTTGTTAGCGTACTCATCATCTATATCTCTTTATCATGTATACAGGTCCGTGGGGGGGCTGCAGGGCACAAAGTAGGGTACATCGTGGATGGAGGGCCAATCCATCGCAGGGTACACACACACACACACACATACACACACTTATTCACACACTGCGGGTGATTTGGGGACTGTGGGAGGAAACCAGACGTGCAAAACACAAGCACAAACCCCATGTAAACACACCTAATGCGGAAATCGAACCCGGACCCTGAAGGTGCAGGGCCACAGTGGTAACCACTAAGCCACTGTGCTACTCAAGTTGTTAGCTTGGTGGAAAAAAAGAAACATTCCCTCTGAAAAATTATTTAATGAAGCCAGTGATCTATCTTATTTTTCATGTTCTAATAATATGTTTTAATGTCATTTCTCAAAGCAGCCAGCTGGTTAGCTCTGTGATGAAGTGCTATTCTTTGTTACTGTCTCCATGAAGAGTCACTGTCAGTCGATGTGTTTATCAAAAAATATATATTTCTTTTGTCACCAACCACGGCTTCATTAATACCCCGAAACCCGAGCGTGATGATTTAATGGTAAACAGAGCGCGTTGGCGAGCAATAAGAGGCCGTGAGAGCACTCGCAGCAGCGGCTCTGTTACGACGCGGGATGATTCACGGTGTATTAGAGCGAGCTATTCCTGGGCACTTAGCTTTAAGTAACAGCAGCGTGTGCCTGTGGGTGAAACCCGATCTTCCTGGCCTGTCATCATCCACATGATGAAGATCCAACCAGGGCGAGCTAACCGATTTCGCAGAATACACACCCTTTGTGATGCGGTTTTCACTAAACTGTTATTCCAACAAGCACGGCTTAGGTGGTGCGTTTGAGCTGCTTGTAATTTTTTTTTTCTTACTTGTAGTCAAGTGTTTAGAGATGAGAGAATGAATTAGCATAGAAAGAGGTTAGCATAGAGAGCAGCCATAACAAAAGATTATTTGACTACAAAAGATTTCAGATTTGCCCTCGGGGGTCACCCGGTGGCGCAGTGACATTTCCCAGCCGTCATTTTGACCACACCGATGCCCTGTTTTCGAACGACGCTACGGCTGACATTCTCTCTTCCGCGCCACAGATCAGCGACAAAAAAGCAGCAGTGATGTGTGTGTGTGTGTGTGTGTATAAGGGTTTGCCTTGAGTCCCGAAAGAAAAATATATGCTTACATTTTTTTTTATTTTTTATAGGACTAGCTCCTGAAATTCATGTCGTGTTGAATACACCTGAGAATTGCTGCATCAAAGGTTTTTGAAGAGATTCAATTCAAATCATGTTCATTTGTAGAGACTTTGTCGAAGAAATATGTGTGAGAGGCTCAAAATGGAATCCATCCTCAAGGGGGCGACATAGAGGAGTGCGACTATAACTCTCATCTGTTTAAATATAAAGTTAAACAGTATTGTCTTCAGAAGATGTTCCGTATGAGGATCTTAGGCTTTATGGCTACAGCAGGTACAAGTCCTGGGCATAAACTGGTTTTTGGAAGTGAAAATCTTTAGGGTGTCCATGTGGAATACCTCAACCCCAAGATCATAAAGTGAGTAACAAGCGCAGAACTTTCAAGCAGGTCTTAAGGGCAAGAGAAAGCAGTGCAGGAAAAGTGTCTTGCATATAGAGTTATGTTTAAAAGTTAGTACACTTTCTTTTAATTAGTCCTAGTTATTGGTCATAAACAACCTCGGATGAGCAACAACACATAGCTAATATTTTTCATCGTACCATTATTTATTTAACAAAAATGAAGCCTAAAAGAAAAAATGTGAGCAATACTAAGTCACAATGTTGTTGGGGAATTTTGGCTCATTCTTCTTTACAACATTGATTGAGTCCATTGAGATTTTTGGGAAGCCTCTTAGACATCCAATGAGAGCACCTTCAGGGTTACCAGTTGCTCATTCGCAAATGAGACCAGTACATTTCCAGAAAGTTCAGCATCTTCAGAATCAGAATCATCTCTCTTTGATTCTTCTTCTTCATCCATCCTCACTCTTTGCTCGTCTCAGGAGCATTAATGGCCTGATGATGGGCCTGGCCTTCTTCTCCATGTTCTTCTTCTTTTAGAACCACAGTTGTTCACATGGCAGTGAATTCCCAGCAGTGCACATCTGCTGTCCAGATCCTGGCTCTCTGGTCATGTTTTTTAGCATCCGCTGCAGACTCAGCATAAATAAACAAAGAAAGATTTGCCGTTGTTTGAAGACGCATACTTAGAACAAGACGACTTTGGCATTGTTTGGTGTCCACCACAAGCAGAGCATACATCAAAGAAGACAGGGCTTTGCTAAACTGTTGGACAGTTTGTCAGTCCTGGGGCTTGACCTTCTAACAAGTGGGCCAGAGTCTTAACTTAATATCAGAAGCCTCCTTACTCCTAGGCCGCATCCATAGCATTGGCCCAACTCTGTGATGTACAGTACTGTACATACGCTCCATAAGTTACACAGCATGAGGTCTGGCCTGAGGTTAGATGAGGTAATCTCAGACGGAAAAAAACACAGCTTCTGGCCAACCTTCTGGCCTAGGAGTGCAAGAGGCTTAAGTATCCCACTTTTGACAAGAGCTTCAGGCAAAAAGCTCTGGCTTAAAGTCTTTTTCTGCGTAGGCTGTGCTTGTGGACACCAAACAACCACCAAAGTTGCTTGGTCTAAGTATGCTTCTTCAGTCCAATCCCATGCCATGCCCAGTTAGCTGATCGTAACCTGAGTATAAAAATAAAGAGCTTGATTCTGCCTTTCCCTGACAAATGATAAAGGAGATAGATTAGGTTGTGCAGTTCATGCTTATTCATGTTATTCATGTTATTCGTGCGTTTCACCTCGGTATGCTGTCAAGTGCATTGGCTTCGTTTTACAACCTACCTAAATGTTCGGCAATGTTTCTTTCTATTCTGTTTTTATTCTTTATTTATGCAGTCCTTTACTAGCTGTATCGTGTGAACCTGTGACCTTTAACTGATGTAAATCGCCAGGAAAAAAAAAGTCACAACCAACTCGTCTGTGTCTCTGTGTAGAAAGGCTTAAGTGGCCTAAAGGCAAAGTAATAATATCCACACCCTAAGTTGAGACTTGCTAAGCTCTGAGGCTGATGTCATTGTCCTGAGGCACCCTGGAACAAGAAAGTCCCTTTATAGTGAATCTGGATCACGGACAAGAACATTCACGAGCTTTCTTTTTTTTTTTCTCTCGAATGTATCATTGGAACTTCTCCAGGGAAATAGTTCTGATGCTTAACTTCAAAATGGTGTGTGTGTGTGCGGAAAAAAGCACCTAACTTAATCCATGAACCAGTGAGAAACAGGTGCAGATGATGGCAGATGATCAGGTGGGTGATTAGTATACTGGTGATGCTGAATGCTGAGCGGCTGGAACGGACGAGAGGGGAAATGAGGTCGCTGCTGAAGCTGTTACATAAACAAGCAATTTTTTTTTATTGCACACCAAGGCACTTTGCAGTCTGTCACAGTAAACCTTTTGTTGTAGTTTTACCTTTAGTGTAAAAGAATGTTATGGGTGAAGCAACATTCCAATGTGGGTTTCAGTGATGCAAGAAAAGTTTTCTTGAATGTTTGAGGTGGATTTTGCTGGCAAGGTCCAAGTCTTTTAATTCATTACTTTAATTTGTTAAATCCCTGTGCAAGAAAAGCTACAGTTCCTAACACCCTGCCGAAGTCCATTTTTAATTCAGAATAGTGGATTCTAACAGATGGATTGTGCTGATTAAAATCCTTTGGCACAAAAACCCAAACCTGTCTCAGGGACCCGCACAAACCTAAGTGGCGTTTTGGGTTTTGTAGAACAGGGTTCGGCATCGTTTCCACGTCCCGGCGAGCACCCCCTGCTCTGCACATTTTTGCATTTCACACGTGTAGTCAGCTAATTAGGGCATCCTTTAGGAGTAATGGAGCAGAAGAAGGAAAATCATGACAAACACGGGGCATGAATTTATTTATATTATATATGATATATGGCGGCAGTGGTTAGCGCTGCCACTTTGCACCCCCAGGATCCGTGTTTGATTCT
Organism: Clarias pachynema; assembly: GCA_030014365.1. Classification (NCBI taxonomy): domain Eukaryota; kingdom Metazoa; phylum Chordata; class Actinopteri; order Siluriformes; family Clariidae; genus Clarias; species Clarias pachynema. The sequence continues at coordinate 28,769,678 of JAQMYL010000035.1, forward strand.
CACGTTGGGTCTGTGTGCATGGAGTTCGCACCTTTTCCCCGTGCTTGGTGGGTTTCCTCCGGGTACTCCGGTTTCCTCCCATAGTCCAAAGTCATGCAGATTAGGCTAATTGGTGTTATTTAAAGTGCCCGTAACGTGTAATTGTGTGTGTGTCTCTGTGATGGATTGGTACCCTTGTCCAAGTCTCCTGGGATAGGCTCCAGGCCCCTCATGATGCTGTAGACAGGAAATAACAGTATAGATGATGAATGAGTGAATGATGTATAATATAATTTGTACTTTGCATTTTTTGTTAACATGATCATGATTCATATTTATAAAATTTCAAGCACTTCTGAGTGTACTGTATATTTTATGCCTCAGTAGGACACCTTGCTCTATTACCTACTCATCATATTTCCTTTTTTAGCCGGAGTTAAAATATGTGTTTACTATGCCTCAGTGGCCATTACTCTTCTCCTTGAACTAATTTTCCCTATCCTTTTTTTTCAGTGCCGTCCTAAAGCCACTCTTTTTCTTTTATGTTTGTGTGACCGTGGCCTTCTACATGTCTTTCAGATAGCAAGAGATTTTTTTAGCGCGGATGAAAGTCCCAGCAGGATATCTCTCCCTTTTCTCCTGAAATGTTAATTAAAGCCATGTGCGCTAATTCAGAGTGATAAGCATGTGATTACGGTGACTTTTCCTCTCCTTTACTTTGGAAACAGCGAATGTGCTTGGAACGTCCTCGTACGAGATGTGTGCCTTATGTAACCTTTCGAGAAAGGCTTCTCCTCCAGAGGACAAAAGATTGTGGACTGTAGAGAGATCGGGACGCGTCGGCATCATTAGCGGCGCCTTTCAGACCTGCCAGGGAGCACTGTGTGTTTTAACATCCAAGTACTCTGGTCTTTCACAAGTTTTCACCCCAAAGTGCACTAAAAGAGTCTCAAATAAAACAGCAGATATACAGGTCAACATATGAATAAAAAAAATAATTGTAGGTGTTATTTTAACTCATTAGTGCATCATGGTAAAATCAAATCTATGAATATACGCTTGACTTAACAAACAGTGGACAAGTAATCAGCTAATTCAAACCGCTGGAAAATTCTGTCAAGAACAGAAAAAGAAGAATTAGAGACAATTCCTGGAGAAATTGTGGAGTAGGTGTGCAATGGTACTTGTGCAAAATGCTGGGGCAGCGGTAGTCTGCTGGTTAAGGTGTTAGACTATACTAATCAGAAGATCAGAGGTTCAAATCCCAGCACAACTTGTTGGGCCCTTGAGCAAGGCCCTTAACCCTGGAATAAAATGCAAGTTGCTCTGGATAAGGGCATCTGCATGATGCCTTAAATGTAAACACAAAAAGGTGAAAACATCTTAGTCCATACTGTTCACAAGATATACAGTAAGCCCTTCTACAGTCCAGTGGTTTAACCCCGATGCCATAGCAGTGGCCCTGGCTGCATGGCTAACTCAATGTAACGTTATCATTTCCATTTAATTGAAGTGACCATGCTGTTTCTAAGCTGGATATCTTGGGAATTGTTAGTTCTACAGCTTTGGCTTTTTGATTTTTTGAGAGAAGAGACTTTCATTTTGCTTCATGTGAAGTTTGGTGTGTGTATTTTTAAAGATGTGATCACAGGAGTGATTTAAAGTCATTCTTGTTTCTGGCGAATTTTGGGAAAAAATCTTTATAGTGAGAAGGCAATGCATTGCTTTGAGAAAAATGGGTTTTGTGTCACGTAACAAACAAACATTCATAACTCCCTAACAGTTCGACCAGTCTGAGTCACTTTTTTTCCCCGGAGCAACCAGGAGACCTGGCTGAATGTTGTGATGTATGTTTTGTGATAGTGTGTGTAAATCTGAGGGAGATACAGCTGAGCTGTCTAGACAAAAAACAGGAATTTTGGTTAAATCGTCAGTATGATTATTTAAAACAGTAATAGCTCATCATTCCAGAGGTGATATGACCCACATTAATCTACAGTTTTTGAGATCAACGATAATACCCTAATTAAACCATGTTCAGTGGTGCCTCAAACGCTGAAGCTTAGGGTTACTGATCAGGAAGCTCCAGCACCATCAAGGTGCCAGTGTTGGGCCCCTCAGTAAGGCCCTCAACTCTCTCTGCTTCAGGGGCTCCATATCAGAAAAGGGAAGAAAACAATTTCACAGTATATATAAAACAAATAAAGCTTTCTTCTAAAGATAGTCTGAACCGTGTATATATTTTAAGATCTTTTTCTTTTTTTGTGTATGTCCTGGAGCTCTGTTTGCCTTCAGTGTGGGATGTTTTGAAAGGAGATTTCTGACAAAGAATTTTCAATGAAATTAAATAAAAAACAATAACACAATATCACTCTAGTGTCCACTCGAGTTGTGCTTTTTTCGAGGTTTTTCTTCTTCTTCTTTTTTTCTTAATATTCCATCTTCTATACATGGTGACGAACTGTCCTTACGAAAAGAAGAAAAAAAAATCTACTGTATATGGAAGCTTGTAGACCTGCGGAAGTGGAAAAGGCTGTGATGCATTCACGCCTCCATGTCTTGGTGTCCCTTGAAGGATAGGAATAGGTGAAAGTTTGTAGCTTGTGAGGACATTTGGCTGGTCCCCGCATGAAAAACTATTATTATTATTATTATAATGGCGGCACTTTGGCTTAGCGGTTAGCACTTGCACCTCCAGGGTCCGGGTTCGATTCCTGACCAGGCTTGATTCCCGGATTTTTTGTGCATGGAGTTCGCATGATCCCCCTGTGCTTGATGGGTTTCCTCCGGATACTCCGGTCTCTTCCCACAGTGCAGATTAGGCGAATTGGCGTTCCCAAATTGCCTGTAGTGTGCGAGTGTGTGTGTGTGCCCTGCGATGGATTGTCACCCTGTCCGGGGTGTACATCGCCTCGTGCCCTAGGTTTCCTGGGGATGGGCTCCAGGCCCCCCCGTCACCCTCTATACAGGATTAAGCAGTGTGCATAAAATTAATTATTAATATGGTACAAGGTGCTTACTTGTGGAGTAAGATGTGTTTTGTGTGTGTATGTGTGTGTCATACAATTTAACTGTATTTTTTTCCAGCAAAGAACCCTGGTCAAGTCATTCCCTGATGTATGGCCCTGGCTGATTGGAGTTTGTTTTCCTTTCTGCAGTTTTTTCTCTTTTAAGAGGTTAATTACTAGGACGCCGGCAGCCTGTACTCAATAAATAGTTATTGCCTTTTAAAAGCACCTTTTTCATCTCCCTTCCCCCACCAAGAAAAACACACTTTAAGCTCTTTGTCGCCTCAAAGCGTTCATTAAAAAAAAAAAAAGAAATGAAAAGAGGAAAGAGGGAGAAAGATGTTGGTGCTTGGACTGTCTTTAATCTAAGCACATAAAAGCAGAGATGAACCTTTTGAAAAGCGTATAACCTTTTACAAAACTCCAGACTCTTTCACGCTGTTGCCGCTGTTTCCCAAGTAACTGTGGTTTGCCTTCATCGGCTTCGCTTTCGGAATATTGATGAGTTGTTTTTTTTCTCTTTGTCTTTTGGCTGTGTAAAATGGTGCGTATCTTATACAGCTTGTTAAGTTTGGGATAATAGATAAATAATCAGCTATCAGAGATAACATTAAAACCAGAGACTGATGAAATAAATACCATTGATAACTTGGATTGTAATGGCAGCTGGAAAAAATGGGCAAGTGTAAAGATTTTAGTGACTTTGAGAGCGGTCATCTCCGAAATTGCAGGTCATGTGGGGTGTTCATGGTATACAATGGTCAGCACTTACCAAAGTGGTTGAAGAAAAGACCAGTGGGGACCCAGCGACAGGGTTCTGGATGCCCAGGGCTCATTGATGTAAAAAGATCTGCCCGTCTGGTCGAATCTCACAGAAGAGCTCTACTCTCTAATCAAGCCCACAAAAGTAAATTGAAGATGACCTGGTCTGATGAATTCTTTTACATCATGTGGATGGTGGGATGCGTGTGCACATGGCTTACCTGGGGTGGCACCAGAATGCACTCCAGGAAGAAGACGAGAGGGTGGACGCAGCATGATGCTGTCCATCTGTCAACAAGTTTTCAGATTCCCTCATTTAAAATGTCTCAAGCTGACCTGCAAATTATTAATGCACTGCTGTCGTCACTTCTTCATCAGAAGTGAATCATCATCCTCGTAGGGCTGAGTGTCGACACTTGCTGATTGCGGTCCTCTGTGTTTAATCGCAGATAAGCCTTCACGTCTTTAATAAGCGTCTCACTGTAACGAGCACTGTTGATTGGTGAAGCTTTTTCCGATAACGTTCCAATCCCAGGAAACTGTAAGCAGTTCCCGTTCGGCGATTGAGGATGTTTCCGTTCCGTACTCCACATTCCGTTTACTCTCAGGCTGGTAGTGATGAATCCGTGTCTCGTCATCAGTAATGATTCTCTTTAAAAAAAACTTTCACCTTCCTTAGTGTATTTTGTTTGGGGATATCCGAATGCTTCAGTTGATGCTCTTCCGTGAGTTGTTTCGGCACCGGGTACACCCTCCGACTGCAAAAAACATAATAATAATCACCGCCCGCTGCTCTTCTTTCGTGCAAATCACCACGAAAAGTGGGGCGTCCATTTTTGCTCGCACCGCAGTTACAAATGATCTGATGTAACATGATCACCGTGACTGGGGAGACAGATTTATATATAGGGAAACTGATTTATATATAGTGTGGATAATTTTTGACTCACCCTCGTATATTAAACTAAAACAACAACAAAAAAAAAAACAGAAAAAAATAATAATTCTGCATACAGGGATGGATTTTCTTAAAAAAAAAAAAAAAAGAAGTCAAGATTTTCTCAGTTTTATGAAGTATGAGACAGCGAAAGGACAAAGCCAGTTAATCCCAGTAAATTCCTCAAATCCTTCAAAGCTACATAACGGGAGAGCTCACATCCACCCGATTCTCTGCTTCCCTTCTTTCTTCACCAACATTGGAGCCGAAACGTATAATGTTCATTTCTTTTCTTGTTCTTTACAATGTAAAAACAATCCTTAGGCAAATTTCAGAGCACTGTATCTACATTTCGGCTACGACCATTTCTTATGGTCCAGGCCACGCCCACAAGCAACAACCAACACAGGAACCGACAGGAAGTGACATCTGGGAGTTTCGTTTGCTGGCCTTACAGTAGAGTATTACTGTACATTGCCAAAACTTTATATGTTATCATTTAAAACACTAGCCCACTTATTGCTGTTGCTATGGTAACCAGGAAGAAACCTGTCATTTTGTTCATGGAGCCTCAGGGGCAGCAGCAGCAGCAGACTGTCAATAACTATTAATAAAGAACACAAATCACTAGTACATACTTTCATTCAGTTTTGCAATAGCGAAGTTTATATCGACCAAGAAATCAAAACGACACTTTGAATGAAAACGCCAGATGTTAAAGTTTTCGTGTGTGTGTGTGTCGGAGCCAGTGAAGACAAGAGCATAGGGCTCAGTGCAATTAATCAGTTCAAAAGTGGGAAAACACTTTCTTTCTTTTGTGAAAGTGAAAAACCAGAATTATCTGATAGAACATTACAAGAAAACTCGCTTCATTTCAGAATCGTGCCGTCTCGCTTTTTGTTGCACAGTCCTGCACATCTGTAGTAAGAATAAAAGTAAGCCAAACCTCTAGCTAGCAGAAGGCAATCTTCATAAATAAAAGAAAGGTTTTGTCTGTACTTTGGTCAGAACTCACTCTTTCAGTGCTATCTTTCCATTTCATATATCAACCGACCCAAAACCAGTCTCAGAAAATTGTATGCATGTCTGTATGTCTGTATGTCTGTCCAGCCAGATTTTGTCACAGGCTAAACGGTGCCTTGGTATTTGGCTGAAGGTAAATCTGTGCCATAAATGAAATCCAAATGTGTCAGTCAACAACACAGAAACGATGTTAATCTTTATCCAATCTAAAATTTTTATTAGATTTTTCATCTGTGATTCAGGACATGTCCACACGTAGCCGGGTATTTTTAAAAAGTGAGATTTTTCTACTTCATTGTTTTTCAATAATTCTGTCCACACGACCTACGTTTTAGAAAAATTTCTGTCCACATGAAAACGCAAAACGCCGTGTTAAGTGCTGTTAGGAGCCTCTCTAATCAACAGGGAGCCAATC
>JAQMYL010000035.1:28785387-28803511 GCA_030014365.1 Clarias pachynema
GTTAATTTGTTTTATTTTTACTTTACAGCAGTGATTCCGTTAGTGTGTCGCTCAATCGAGTGTCATTAGAGAGATTTTTTGTTTATTTTTCCGATAAAACAGTGTTTCCGTTGTGTGCACGCGTGTGTGTGAAAAGAGTGGAGGAAGGGTAACTGTGTTAGACGAGAAGGAGGAGAGGGGGAGGGGCTCCTTACTTTAGCTTCACACACACACACACACACACGGCGCCTGCGAGCAAACGGAAACACTTATCTGTCGGGATTTATTTTTACTTTTTTTAAAGTTCAGGTTAATTTGTTTAATTTTTACTTTGTATTTTGTGTTAATTATTTTTATGTATTTTTTTGGGGCTGTGGAACGAATAATTTCAGTTTCCATTATTTCGTATAGGAAAATTTAATTTGGTTAACGAGTGTTTTGGAATACGAGTCCCACTGTTCCACAGTTCCACTGTACTGCAGCTAAGAGTCTCATCACTGCACTGTGCTTTAAGTCTTCTGTAAATGTCAATCAGTTTTATGCCTTCATTTATGAGAAATTTCATCACATGTCCCTGATTGACCCGAACGCCCCATGTTATTGACTTGGTTAAACTCTGACCACTGCAAAAATGACCTCATGTTTTTTTTGTTTGTTTGTTTACTTACACACACACACACACACACACTGGAGACATATCTGAGAGTCTAAAAATGACTAAGAAGTAGCTTGTGGCTCCCAATCAAAGTAATTTCATGTGAGTTTCTCTTTCTGTGCCCTACAGGAAGTTCGTGCCATAGTAACACGCTCCCGGCACTTGTGCGTACGCCTCCGCTGATGATGCAGTCCACGCTGGACATGAAACCGTTTATGTCTTTCCCTGTGGATGGCTCATCGCCCGTCGGTCTCTTCGCCAATTTCAGCACGGTACTGCTCCCCTCCTTCTCTCTCTCTCTCTCTCTCTTTCTCTCTCTCTCGACTCCTCAGTATGCTGAATATAAACCGTGCACATTATTCATTTCAGAGTTGAACGCTGCATTTTCATATTCATTGATGGACGTTGGAGTTTAGAGTGCAAAAACAAAACTGGCTGCACTTAAAAAATCTAAAGGAACCAGAGGCATGGTTATCTAGCTAAAAAAAGCGCATTATAAACTATTCATGTTTTAATGCAAAACACCATATTTGTAACTTCAGTTAATAAACTGCTTATCTAATGTGTAAATATAAACATTCGACAAAAATTTTTTTTTACTTTTTTTTTTTTTTGCTTGCGATAACTGCACTATATGAAACATAAGCTTTAACACAGTCACAGGATTTCATACATACTGTACTGATCACACACACACACACACACACACACGCGCGCACACATCAATTTCTTCCACAAACCTTATAAAGTACACTTACTACAGTAAAAATACTGCTTCAAACTATTTTATATACATATATATGTGATATATGTGTGTGTGTGTGTGTATATATATATATATATAAAAAATTTATATATAGTGTTTACAATTAAACAGGTCTGTTTGTAGTGTCGATCCTTAATTAGAAAAGCATATACAAGAAAAATTTCTTTTATAAGATCCAACAATAATCATCGTTTGGAAATTTCTCTGTAAAGTCTTCCAATCAAGAAAATGCACTTTTATTTATTTATTTATTTATTTATTTTAAGTATTCTTTTAATTAAAGAATGAATAATTGACTTTCTAACAAGCTTTTCTGGAATGTTTTACACAGTAAAACAGTTTCATACTAACGACATCAAAAGACCAGAGCTCAGGCTTGATTAATATGCACATTCATTTGTATTTAATTAGACAAACCTTTTGGCTATAAGGTTGATTAACATAGATTTTGTTTTTCATCTTAAATTTCACAGAACCGTAAACATCTCGAGTGAGGAAACTAATGAGTGTGAGCCGAGAGAGTTTATGTGTGATTTGGTTACAGGAGGATTATCATTATTTAATCATTTGTTGTTGGGAAGGCGTGTCTCTTAGTCGCTCATCTGATCATTTGTATCTCTGTGTCGTCCTGTGTCTCTCATGTGTCTTTTCATGTGTCATCGTTGTCGTTTTCCTTGTCTATCTTTGTTTTCCATTGTCACTTACTACATCTGTCTCTCTTGTTCAGTGTCCCTATCTCCTTCTGTGTCTGTCTGTCTCCTTCAGTGTCCCTGTCTCCTTCTGTGTCTGTCTGTCTCCTTCAGTGTCCCTGTCTCCTTCTGTGTCTGTCTGTCTCCTTCAGTATCCCTATCTCGTTGTGTGTCTGTCTGTCTATTCCTGTGTCTCTCTATCTTTTTCTGTGCCTCTGTTTCTTTTTGTCTCCAAGTTTCCTCCGGTGTCGATTTGTCTCTTTGTGTGTCTGTCTCTTCTGTGTCCATCTGTCTGTGTCTGTTTCCCTGTCTCTTTCTGTGTCTTTCTCCTTCTGCTTTTGTATTTTTTATTCCTCTGTTTGTCTGTCTCTTCCTTTGTCAGTCTGCCTTTTTTGTGTCCCTGTGGCCTTTTGTCTTTTTCTGTGTCCCTGTCTCCTTCTGTGTGTATCTATCTCTTCCTGTGTGTCTCGTACAGTGTCCCAGTCTCCTTCATTTTTCTGTCTTTTTCTTTCTCTGTCTGTCTTTTTCTGTGTTCCTGTTACTTCCTTTGTCTGTCTGTCTCTTTCGGTGCCCTTGTCTCTTCCTGTGTCCCTGTCGCTTCCTGTGTCGATCTCTTCCTGTGTTGCTGTCTCATATGTGTCTCTCTGTTTTTTCTTCCAACAATCGCTGTATTTCTCTGCCTCCTTCTTACGGTGTCCCTGCCTGTCTCTTTCTCCCTCTCTCTGTGCCTCTCACTCGCTTTCCTTTAAGCACTTGTCTCTCTTCCTCTTATTATCTTTCTATCTGGCAACCCTGATGTCTCCATAATCAGCTGCTCTGCTTTACACACATTTAAATGAATCCAGAGAGAATAATGCTGTGTTGAACTGGATAACAGTGAATCTGCATCATGACTCAAGAAGTGGAGCTCAGTCTGTAAAGCAGCAGCTGGATCTCACACCTCTGTGTCTCCTCACGTCTAACTGTGTGTTTGTGTAATTGAAGCTGAGCAGTGACACCCTTCAGGCGGACATCGAGCCTGAGCTGACGATGCCTCAGGATTGAGAGGCTGTGAAATCGATTAAAGCTTTTATCTGGTTAGAGCAGCAGCCATGACCGAGAGCTTTGTCTCGTCCGGCGGGGACAGAAGTCAAATCCACACTGTTCGGGATTTCTTCAACTTTCCGACGCATCAGCCCTCTCACTCCTCTCTTCCCATGTCTCTTGTTTCTCTTTTAGTGATTGTCTGTATGTCTTTTTCTCTGTTCATTTGTCCTTCTATTGTGTCGCTCTGTCTCTGTCTCTGTCTTCCTCTGTCACTCTGTCTTATATATCTCTGCCTCTTTCCTCTGTCTTCCCGCATTTCTATGTCCCTTTTTGTGACTCAATCTTTTCTTGTGTCTCTCCATCTTTTCCTGTGTCTCTCAAGTTTCTCCCTGTTACTCTCAGTCTCTCCAGGTGTCCCTATGTCTTTTTCAGTGCTCCCTAGTCTTCCTGTTTGTTTGTTTTTTGATCATTCCATCTCTGCCTGTCTCTCCTCCTGTCTTTCTGTCTCTTACTATGATTCTCCATGTCTTCATGTGTGTGTCTGTCTGTATTTCCATCTGACTTTTGACGGTCTGTGTGTCTCTTTTCCTATGTCTACCTGTCTCTTCCTGTATTTAAACTCTTTCTCTCTCTTCATTTTGCTGCTCTGACTGTCTTTTCTCTCTCTCTCTCTCTCTCTCTCTCTCTTTTTTTTTTTACCATAGCTTGCATTCAACTCTCTTTCTTCATATATATTGTCTATCTGACTGTCTTGCTCTGTTCCTGTCTGTCTGCCTGTTTGTCTAAAACGTTTATTCCCAAAATGTCTACTGTATATTACATCTTGGCCCATTAAACATGTCCTCAATATCTAATATTCTCTCTCTCTCTCTCTCTCTCTCTCTCTCTCTCTCTCTCTCTCTCTCCAAGATTGGATGTCAAAGTAGTGAAACTTTTTCAGACAGAACATGACTCTCGCTCTTCCCTCACAGAGATTTAACCCTAACAGGAAATAAATGAATCATATTATAAGTGGATATATATATAGTGCAAGCATCCATAAAATACATTCAGAGTGTACAACACAAAGATTCCTGTTCTTGAAAGGAAACCTATTGTGATCTTCAGTTGGTCTTCAGTAGCATATCGTCCTCAAGGTTACTGTGTCATGCATTGTGATCTGCTTTTCTGCTCACCATGGTGGTAAAGAGTAGTTATATAAGTTACCATGGATGGCTTGATGTTTTTTGTTTTTTCTCACCATTTTGTTTAAACTCTAGAGACTGTTGTGTCTGAAAACAACTCAAACAACCATGTTGTGTCTGAAAAACTCAAACAACCATGGTAAAGTCACTGACATCCCATTATTTCCAATTTCTGCTGTTATATCTTATGCACTGATTTGCTGGCTCATGATTGGCTGATTGGGTAAGTGCATCACAGAACATGTGTACAGCTGTTCCCAATAAAGATAGATTTATTTTTCCTAAGATCCTCAATCTTCAGCACTTTATCAAGCCACTTTCACCGCTCAGCCATAACATTAATACGACCACAGGTCAACATTAATCACCAGTCGTATACCAGTAAAGCTGTGACAGGATCACGAGCACCCAAGGCACACCCATGTCCGCAGGGGCCGAAGGCCAGCCCGTCTCACAGGAAAGCCAATGCGGTACAAATTTGCCACAATAGAATGGCATCAGGACACCCAATCCACAACCAACCATGGATAGGGCTTAGCAGTCGAAGAGCCCAAGCTGACTCAACCTCCAAACTCCCTGGATCCCCATCTGATTGAGCATGGGATGCGCTGGGCAAACAAGTCAAATCCACAGAAGCCTCACCTTACAACCCATAGCACCCAAAGGATCTGCTGCCAAGTCCTGGTGTCCTGCAGAACCAGAGCTGCCCCGGTGACACAAGGACAACCCAAGTGGTTTTAATGTTTATCGATGTTTAATATTTGCGTGAGCATATACATACTCTCTGCTAAAGGCATATACAGGTTTATGTTTCATCATGGACAGGTTTTAAAGCTTACAGAAGATAAGAAAAGCACTTTTGACCCTTTTTACACTCAGATATAAAAGCCTAAGTGCACACAAGATATATTCGCAACAGATTGTAGCCACATATTGAAGATACAAGTCTCACTCTGAGCCGCATTTGACAACCAGATTCTCTCCTGATATTTGACACGTGCTGTTCAAGTCCTGATGTTAAAAATAGTGTCACAGCTGGTTATAATCTGTAATTTCTGCTGAGGGACATGAGAAAAAGAAATGCCCTCTCAATTTCTGGATACTCAGAATCATGTCTAGTGAGTCATATCTGACCATTAACTCTATGACACTCGTATCCTGGGTGATGCTGTAGCCTCTCGCACCCGGGAGCCTGGGGAGAGCTGATTGACCGAGCTCTCTCAGAAGGGAGGGGAAGGATGGGAGGCACGCTAGAGCTCTCGCATCAATCGTGGCCTGCAAGTGGAAGGAGCAGATAGCGCTACCCTCACCACGGTGTGATAGTGAGGAGTTCAAACCAGCGTCACATGGCTCAAAAGAAACGTGTGATAGTCTTCATACTCCATGGTTAATTGTTGTAACCCAGATGAGGGAGTGCCCTACGACACCGTGTTATCATTCATAAGGTGTAGCTCTCGGTTCGCCACAGTTTTTTCGAATGATACTTCTCGGCAAAGGCTTGGACGTCTCTCCACTTTGCACCAAGTTCTGTTATTAATCTGTTACTGCAGACTGAGCAAAACCGACACAATAATGGCTTTGTTCAGCTGGCATGGCGGGTTCTGGGTCGTGCTCAGAGGAGGAGTTTGTGACCAAGAACAAATTTTAGGCGAATTTTTTTGGTTGTGAATTTTTTTGGTACAGGGGGCTCGTATTCGTGAACCGACGTTCCACTGTATAGAAGCTAGACATATGCAATTCTCAAAACCTTTTTTTTTTTTAAGAAAAAGGAAATACACTATATTGCCAAAAGTATTCGCTCGCCTGCCTTCACATGTCTATGAACTTGAGTAACATCCAATTCTTAATCCACAGGGTTAAATATGATGTTCGCTCCACTCCCTTTGCAGCTATAACAGCTTCCACTCTTCTGGGAAGGCTTTCCACAAGGTTTAGGAGTTTGCACCCATCCCAAAGGTGATTTGTTATTCCAGAGAACATGTCTCCACTGCTCTAGAGTCCAGTGGCAGTGTGCTTTACACCACTGCATCCGATGCTTTGCATTGATGTAAGGCTTGAATGCAGCTGTTCGGTCATGGAAGAAACCCGTTCCATGAAGCTCTCTTCGCACTTGAGCTAATCTGAAGGCCACATAAAGTTTGGAGGTCTGTAGCTATTGCTTTTGCAGACCTCTGTGCACTATGCATCTCAGCATCCGCTGACCCCGCCTACCACTTATTGCTTCTACTTTGTTATATTACAACTAACAGTTGACTGTGGAAAATTTAACAGAAAGAAAATTTTACGCCTGGACTTATTGCACAGGAACATACTATAACCCTCAACCTTGTCTCTCCGCCATTTCGTTTGGGCAGAAGCCGATCAAACGCGTGCTTCCGACTTGGCTAATAGCTAACAACCTCCTAGTGTTGTGTAAAGCGTTTGTTTGTTTCACACTGTGCTCTGAAGCTCGTTGGTTTTTCGCCCTTGTTAGGAAAAGATTAGCAACTGATTAGATTCCTCACTGCACGGTTTGTTTGACTTTTGTTCAAAGGCACCTCGCAGTCATAAAGGGACCTACGGAACGTTTCAGGAGCTACTTAATTACGGCACTGGTGTGATTTCCAGCGCGTTTGATAAATCTGTGGAACTTTGGTGTCAGATGAATTTTACTGAAGCGGCTGATTTATCACTTGGCCCTGAGTTTTAAGACTTACTGTTTATTTGGCCTGAAGATTTCTGGAAAGTTGCGAAAGGGAACAGCGTGTGAAGAACGCTGTCTCTTATGGAGATAAGTGCGGATGTGCCAAGACGGATCTTGGCATTTTGATGCAGTCGGTAATCGACTCGGCGTGTTAGCTGTTCCGTAACACTGCGCAATTTCAGCGAATGAATAAACGGCTTTTTGAAGCCTTGCTCTTTCCCCGTCTTTTTCTTATTCTCTCTCTGTCCATTACTGTCTCTCCGTGTCTCCTCTCTGCGTGTCAGTGTGATGACCCACTGTGACACTTGTTCTGCAGTTAGTGCTGTCAGCGTCTCGAACGCTCACCGCCGTCCAGCTTCACTCTCACTTGCCAGGCGGGAAAAAAAAAAAAGAAAATCAGAGAAACATCATAATTGCTGTATAACTGTCAGCTCAAATCAAGTGCAGCTCCAAGCTGCAATCACGCTGCTGCGAAACGAACATAATTACACGGCCTCCTGAAGTTAATCACCGTCGTCTTTAACAAGGCTCTGAGGAACAGATGGGTTCGGCAGCGATGCGTCTCAATTGCATGAATTTGCCGAGCGTCTCGATGGCAGTTGTCGCCGTCATCGATGTCTGTCTCTCGAAAACATCACGCCACCGTGGTGTTATTACAGTATATTATGTTTTGATTCGGTTAAATCCCTGTTTTTCATTCTCAGATTATTTTAGATTCAGTGTTTAGTTCAGCTTTAATTTGATACAGCATTTTTAAAAAAAAATTTTTATTCTGATTCTTCAGTTGTCATACATTTTAGTTTCAGTCTGATTTTTAGTTCTAGGGATGGATTGAGCTTGTTTGTTTACTAATATTTGGAAATGATTGCCTAAAAACAATCTATGTTGTGTACCGTCCTTTAGACGTACAGTATGTAGTATTTCTTCGATACAACATATTGTTATGACTTTATGACGAGCTCTACTTACAGTTAAATAAAATGCCTTAATCGCAGCTGTTTCGCAAAATGACCCTTTGCGCCACCTGGCGGTCATTTCACAAATTACATTGAAATGGAACTGATTTATTTTGGCCGCTGTCGTTTTGCCGCGGCGGTGAGCGGTGGCGGTAATAGCCATTCCGATTGGGTAACTACTGTACATGTTCAGTGTCCATGTTTAAATTCTAGTGCTCTAATGCGATAGATAGATAGATAGATAGAAGCTAGCTTTGTTAAACCATTAAGTGATTATATCATCATTCACTAAATACATTTCAAAAATGATGGTTGGACGAATTAAATAACATTTTCCTAAAGCGCTTTGAGAGTCTTACAGACCGATGTACATGCAGACAGACAGTCAGAGATAGAAAGGTTGACATTCCAAAAGGGAGATAGATAGGGCAGACAGACAAATACAGAGAACATATAGAAAGACAGTCAGACAGAAAAATAGACAGATTGGGGGACAGATTCACAGATTACAGTGAGAGACAAATACAGACTGATAGATAGACTTACAGACAGACAGCTAGATACACAGAAAGACAGATGGATAGACCTACAGACAGACAGGTCAGATATATGTGTTTTGGCTAATTAGAGTTACTAATGGATTTTATTGCCTACATTAATTCGTACACATTTAGTGATTTCTAAATGCTCAGATTTTATTAAATTTATAAAAAGTAATGATACAAAATTAAATGCACTGGTGTACTTTTAGAAGGTTATGGTTCATACCAAATGGAACAAATGAGTGTATTGGGATTTAGTGCTTCACTTACTGTAGCAGACGAAAACAGTCACGAGAAGATAAGAGGAAAAAAGGAAATATCTAGCAAAAAAAAAAAAAACTACTTAAGTGCTGTGTTTTTATGCCAGACAAGATTGGATTTCCACTGCAGAAGTCCATTCATGTAAATAAAAGACAAGTAAGGCCAAAAATTCCTGATCAATTCGAATGCCAGCACCTCTGTGGATCGATGTTAATGTTAATGTTATGCGTAAGACACATGCTCTACAAACACAACCAGCTCAGGATTTTCTCCAGTCTGCATTTGATAGAGCATGAACTGCAGAGCCTGTTATATACAGTAATGAGTAGATCTGACAGTTTGGGGAATGGTAAAAAAAACACAAAAAAAACATGCAGTGCTAAGAGTAAGAAATAGCAGCAGACATAATATTAAAACAAGTTCAGAAAAAATGTAAAAAGAATAAATGAATGAATGTAGCAAGATAACATAATTGCGATGCACAAACGTCCCGTCTCTGGCTTAAAGTACTTGGAAATGATTAAACGTTAAATTATAAACTTAATGTCTCTGTTATCATTTTTGATTCAGCGTGTAACGGTTGTAAGTTCAGAGCTTTAACTCTCAAGTGTCGATCTAAAATCAGCCAGCTGCTTGAATATGCCTAAAGTGCGAGATTAAGGTAAAGACAGTAAAGACAAGATTGAAAAAAAAAAATCTCTTTTTCTTCATTTTTCATTCTTCTAAGAGCCGATCGAGCGCATTTCTCCGAGTCAGAAACAAGAGGGGGTGTGGGGGTGCAGCAAGCGGCGTCGTTCATCAGGTCGCTGACGATTTCGTGGATGAGCAGAGCGCTGTGATGGGAGATGAAGTGAAGGTGATTGCAGTGCACTTGCCTGTTCTTTTTTTATCTCACTATTTCTCTGTGCTTAGAATCAATACTATCAGGAAAAAGAGCAGGCTCGACTTGGAGATCGCTCGTTGTCAAGGTCATGGCTCGCTCGCGCCGGGTTTCACTGCTGTCAGGGTGAGACGGACACAGAACCGCTCTGACGGTAACATTGGGTTTAATTCAAAGCACAGGTTTATGTTAATTCTTTCAAGCAAGCACTATTGAACGGAGAGTTTAAAGCTATATTTGACATCCTCTGGACTGGCACCCTCTCCAGAACGTACCCCGCCTCGTGCCCGAACCAACCTGGGATTGGCTCCAGGCTTCCAGCGACAATGTACAGGATAAGTGGTATAGAAAATCAATGACTTTGATATTGTTACAGAGTAACATTGTAACATTATTACTGTTATATTTATAGGATTGTGTCTGTGTGTCAAATGAGTAATGGAAAGAAAATACGGAGCTGACTGTATTATGTCTTCATTACTAGTGAAGACTGCTGCCGTGTGTCTCAAACTCAGCTTTTGTGGAAAAGCCTGGAACGGTTTTAGATGTGACATTGCAACAGGCGCAGTGTCAGTGGAAGTACATTCAAAGAAGAATCTGTTCTTTGTTGAATATACAGTCTGTACTGATCAGTTCACTATCCGAAGTGGGTAATCTGAAGCAACGTGATTGCTTAAGTCTTATGTTGTCTTTTTGGCTCTAGACATGGCTACTGTCTCCTGTCACAAAATTGTGATACTCTAAAACAGGGATGTAAATGGAAACTGAAAAACAAGTGCATAGAGCTTTTAAGAAAAAACATCATTAAGAACAATGAACGAAGATCCCGTCTACATGTACATAGAAATTTTGGAAAGTCGTTCTTGCCTCTGCGTTTTTCATAAGCGTTTCTGTTCCTGCCAGCACCAGTTTTTAAAATATCTGGAATATGGTGGAAATCTACAGCTATGTTTAAAAGTGAAAATAAGAGTATCTCCATACACGCAAAATGTGATGAGGACTCACAGGTTTGGGACTGGGACAGCTGTGCGTCCATAAGAAAACCACTTGTTAGTGAGACTAATCAGAAAAAAAGCCTTCAGTTTGCTAGGGAGGATAAAGATTGGACCTTTTAGCCATGGTTAAAGGTCATGTGATCTACCAGATTGAGTCCAGAATGACACTATTCCAGAGTGATGGGCGTGTCAGGGTATGAAGGTAAGCGCAAGAAGTGATGCACCCACCATGTATAGTGTCCACCAACGTGATTAAAAAAAAAATTTATTCTTCTGAAGTAATTGTCAGCCCATAAGATCTAAAGGATGTGTTGAGCAACTCGTGTATTTGTTGACAGAAGTCCAAGAAAGCAAATTTGGCCATGTTGTCTGAGTGGGAGGGGCTCGTTCTCATTCCTCCGTCAATCACCATGACTCTAGCCAATCGTGAGCATCTGTGACTTCATGTATGTGAAAGAGGCATGATAGAGCTTTCATCTCTGATCTGCCTCTTTTGTTCAAGTGTCCTTGAAGTTGTCAGCTCTGTTTTGTCCACCTGAACACACAGGATGTGGCTCTGTAATTGAAAAATCACTGGACAATAACACTCCTTACTCTTCCTCGCTCTCTCTTCATCACTCGGCTTTTGAGTGACAGCTGAGGTCAGTCACATACTGTATGAATAAGTTGTTTGCTTTCAAATACTCCCTTGATTTTTTTCAATCAGCCAAAGTAAACACAACTGATTGACGTATTTATTTCTGACATGCTTTTATAGAGAAATTGAAGCGGAATCAGTCTTTGAACAGAGATAAACATCTGGCCTCCATCTTGACTCGAAACTAAACCTTTGGGTTTGACGCCACTCTGTTTTCCTAGCCAATGAAATTGATTTCGTATTGCATTTGAGATTCTCCAGGTGTTTATCAATGTTGCTCAAGCTATTTCTCAGGGTGATGCTATAATATTGATTGTTGAAAAATGAAAAATACTTTACGTGGTCACCATGGGGATAAGTAGCGGGCTTGATGATTGGGTTTGGATGTCACAGATTCAGTTTACTAGGTAAACCATGTTTTTTTTCACTTGCTTGAATCGGAATTTGTTGGCTGTACCGAATGTTATGCAAAACTGGGTATAGCGTTTTCATACATTGAACAGCCATAACGTTGTGACCACATGCCGAAGATTGAGTAGGTCTGTGTTCTGACACCTTTCTATTGGAACCAACATTAACCTTTTCCTCAATTTGAGCCACAGTAGCTCTTCTATTGGTTTGGACGGACCAGCCTTCACTACCCATGTGCATGAGTAAGCTTTGTCCACCCTTGACCCTGTCACCAGTTCACCGGTTTTCCTTCCTTGAATCGCTTTTGGTATGTCCTGTTGATGTGTTGGAAGCAGACAAATTGGGCAAGCATAAGGATTTGATTGACTTTGACAAGGGCCAAATGGTGATGGCTAGAGGACTGGGTCGGAGCAACTCCAAAACTAAAGCTGATGTTTCCAGGCTGCAGTGGTCAGGACCTACCCAAAGTAATCCAAGGAAGTAAAATCAGGGAACTGGTGACAGGGTCATGGGTGGCCAAGGCTCACTGATGCACATGGTGAATGAAGGTTGGCCCATGAAGTCCGATCCAATAGAAGAGCTAGTGTAGATCAAATTGAGGAAGAGGTTAATGCTGGTACAATTACCTTTGAAAAAAGAAAATCTTCTTTGTCACAGATGATGGTCCCACACTGCACTACAGAATGTTTACGGAGATGACACCATTGACAAGATGGATGAAGAAGCATAAAGAAGGGAAACCAACATTGAAGACAAACAATGCAGTGGGATGAAGTGAATTTTCAAAGAAGAATCGAAAGTTGGATTCAACAATGGTGCAAATACATGATGAAGACTATGTTGTGTGGTACCTTTGTATTGAGAAAGAGTAACTTTAGCAACATGTACTATTTAAATGAATTATGTCACTTAATATATCATTTCTGCCTACTTTTGGTAGAGCCCTTGTAGTTTTCTTTGCAGTTTGGTATGGTCTATCTCTCGCCTTGTTACCTTGTAAAAAAACAAACCTCACAAACTTTACTTGGTTGTCAGGAAGAACTGGTATTTTAAACTTGGTATTTTAAGCCAATATTCTTTCAAGCACTTTCTTACAGCCGTCCTGCTTGTCATGTTATTGTTTATGCTGGAGATCTTTCACCTCTCATCACACCTTCTCTTCATCCATATGCCAACTAGAAAACCTCAGAAAACAGTGTGAAAACATTTGTTTTGTTCCTGTGTTGTTGTTTCGATTTGGTCTTTCAAGATCTTCACATGTTCACAGTTTACATTGAGCTTGGGCGATTATATTCATTGATTGACATTTTCTCCTTAGTGTAGATGGTCGGGGTCAGACCCTCAGCCTGAAGGTCAGGTTTAAACAACAACGACAGGATTTTATTTACTTAACACTATTTAATTCGAGCTGCGGATTTCGTTAGCAGATCTGCCTTTACTGCTTGTTCTGATACGTTGCCTTTCTATAGCAACAACATACACAGGCGGATTATACGATGGACGTCCTGCATTTCTTTTTTTTTCGGGGAAACAAAAGAATTAACTTTGTACTAAATACACTGTAACTTTGAACAATATAAGTTGATTTAGTTCAGTGGGACTGCAGAAGCTTCATACGAGCCTGAGCTGAACATTGGAATGTATTTTTGCATGGAACGAGGGTTGTGTGATTTGGCTCAGAGTATTAACGTTGTACTCGCGTTCTGGGTGACGCATTTCACGGTCAGTGTGCAGAAGAGAAAAACTTATAACGACAAAGACAGGTTGCAATGCACCTTAAGTTTAATATGAGCCAGATTTTAAAAATTCAATCCGAACTGTCTGTTCAAGCTCTTGACCTACATCAGTGTGCAAAAGTCTTGAAAAAAAGCAAATATAATGATTCAGTAGTCTAATGTTACTTAATGGTTTACTTGGTTAAATATGTAAGAGCGTGAAGTTTAAACAGTGCAACTTAATCACTGTATACACACATTAATCATTTAAAATCAGCTCATATTCCACATTCAGTGTGTATGCTCCAGTCTCGCAAAGGCTTTCTCATCAGCACGGAGGGACAAAACACAAACGCGTAACCCTTGCACTCAACACAATTAGTCAAATCATGATAATTTCGTGTTATTACTGTAATTAGTCTAATGTCCATAATTAAAATGTTTGTGCGTAAATGTGGCCGAGGCCGACTACATTAAAAAATACAAGAAAGTCTGACTCGTCAGGAGCAAAACATGAAAATATGGAGGGGGAGTCAAGACTTTTGAACAGTACTGTATTTCTTTTCATAACAAAAGCCTATAAGCCAAATATAAACTATTTCTAGACGTTTGACTATTTAAGATTTTAAGATTTATATAAATATATGCATATTTATTTTGCTGTGTATGAAATTTTATAGCTCAAATATGGTTTAAATATTGGGTAATAGGGTAAAGAACAGTATATTTAGTTTTGAGTTATCTGATAAGAGGAAATACTATATCAGTCTGAGTAAATTGAAGAAAAAAATTTATTATTTTTTTTTCTAAGTGAGTTAAGATACAGTACATCCATATACACAGTGTTTAGTTGGTGTGTTTCTTTAGGAAAGTAGACACCCAGGTAGGACCGGAACCACTACACCACCGTGCCGAATCAATCAGCTGATCATCTTCTGAATAACCCGACTGCGGGAAGTGAATCCTCCATTCAGTAGCCTTGAACGCAGTCAGGTTCCCACAG
This sequence comes from Clarias pachynema, assembly GCA_030014365.1. Classification (NCBI taxonomy): domain Eukaryota; kingdom Metazoa; phylum Chordata; class Actinopteri; order Siluriformes; family Clariidae; genus Clarias; species Clarias pachynema. The sequence goes on from JAQMYL010000035.1 coordinate 28,799,770, forward strand.
CGCTGATGAGACCAAAATGATCCTGGGAGTGCGGATATTTTTTGACTCATCCTCATAGTGCTCAGGATTCCAGAAGAGATCTCTAAAGAAGAGTTTTCAACAACAACAAAAAAAAAAACACAGGGAAATGAAAAAGCAGGTTAGCCATGGTGGCTTACTGTTTAGCATTGTTGCCTCGCACCTCCAGGGTCGGGGGTTCGAATCTCGCCCTTGTCTGTTTGCATGTTCTTCCCGTATTTTCTTCCAGGCACTCCAGTTCCCCGGCACAGTTTAAAACATATGGTGTAGTCTGATTAGCTTTTCCAAGTTGCCTGTAGTGTGTGAGCCTGTATGTTTTTGTGCCCTGAGCTCCCTGGCATGGGCTCCAGACCTCCCGATACGCCACAGGAAAAGTGGATGGATGGACGGAAACATGGATGGATGGTTGCTTTCTGATTTTATTGAACAACTTATTAACCCACCTCCCAAAAAAACCCTGTTGTATTTCCTCCATACCTCCATTTTCTTTGTGCCGACCCCGATCCGGAGTTTCAGTGCGGTTTCGGCCCTGTTCCCGTCAGCTGACGTTTTAATGCACGTTTAATATGGAACCAAACCGTGATGACATTAACAAACAAACCAAAAAGTATCAGTTCCACTCTGATTACAAGTTGGCGAAAGGACGAATGCGATCTGTAATGGTGCTGTACGGGCCAGACGGCAATCAGCATGTGTTTTGTGTTTTCTACGGCTCTGATGTAGCTGCTCAGGGAGTGAAGCTAATAAGATACTGGCGCTGATTAATAATTAAAATTAAAAGCACTGATAGGAGTTTAGGGAAGGTGAGAAGCTGAATGGATTCGGTTCAGAGCATCTCCTGTTTACTGAAATCCGTTCAGCTATTCAGAGCTAATCAGGAGCTGGAGAGATAGACATCAGCTCTGTGTGTGTGTGTGTGTGTGTGTGTGTGTGTGTGTGTGTGTGTGTGTGTGTGTGTGTGTGTGTGTTCATTACCCAGCCCAACCCTGTCTCTCTATCTCTCTCTTTCCTCCATCACTCGCACCGCGGGCATTTCTCCGCTGCCTCCAGGTACGTCCTCATGTCTCCTCCTTGTCTTTGCCTGTCTTTCTCAGTGATTGGAAACACTACTCCCGTGAGTTGTTACACACGTTCTGCTCAAATGAACCTCCAGCGTGACCAAAAATGTGAGACCTGATCAGCGAGAGCTTAACTAAAACTATAAGAATCATACGATACGCTGTTCAGGTTACAGAGGGTGCGCTTGCTTTGCAGGACTTCTCTACATTATGCTAGAAGAAGCATGAACACGTACCTTTGAGGGCAGAAGTTTGTGTATCTGTAAGATGAAGACAAAAAAGGTGTAAACTGTACCTGCGAGGTGTTTAGTGTGTGTTCGGGTCCTTTGTTATTTGGTAAAAATGTGATTGAATATTGAGCATTAAGCGAGAAAACCACTATGTTCTAAAGGTCAATCAGGGATCGTGTGTGTGTGTGTGTGTGTGTGTGTGTGTGTGTGTGTGAGACAGTTCCAGGCTGGGATGTACTGTTCTGTCAGTATTCTGCTCTCTGTCTCTTCCCCTGACAGGATCAGCAGTTTCTCAGTCAGAGTGTAGAACTTTTAGAGATTTTTTTGGGGGAGTAAATTAGCTGTAAGTCTCTGAGCCTGGAGCGTCGTCTGTCTCTACGGCCAGTCTTTGCGTGTGTGTGTGTGTGTGTGTGTGTGTGTGTGTGTGTGTGTGTTGTTGGTCAGTCAGTGCGTTCAGGGAATCAGATATCCAGATACCCACGCTGTGCTCATGATGCATTCTGGTATGGAGTCGCTCTCTCTCTCTCACTCTATCACTTGCTATTTTCCCTCTTTTTTTGCCCCTCTCTCTCTGTGTTTCTGTTTCTCTCTTGCCGTCATGTTTGTCTTTTTCTCATCTGTCTTCATGTTCTCTCTCAATCTCACCACGTCTCTCTCTCCTCTCTACATAGTTTTTTTTTGTCTCTGTGTCTTTGTGTCTCTGTTCTTCCTCTCTCTCTTCATGTCTTCCTCATACTTCTCTCTCTCCCTCTTTGTCTCTTCCTGCACTTTGATTTTATTTCACTCCTTTATTTTTAAATCCCTGTCTCCCCTACCTTCCCCCTGTCTGCCTTTCACTGCTATCGCTTTTAGGGAGTTTGTCTCCGTCTGTCTTTTCCTCCTCTGTTTTTACATTAACATCTCTCTCTCTCGCTCTCTCTCTCTCTCTCTTATACACATTTCCTTTTGTGTGTTTTCTCCCTTTCCCTGTCTCTTCCTCTCTGTCCATCTCTTTGCTTTCTTCATCTCGTCTTTTTTTGTTGTTGTTTCCACACAGTCTCTCTCTTTGTGTCTCTCTCTCTCTTCCTCTCTCTACCTTTCTTTTTGTGTGTCTCTTCCTGCCTTTTTCTGTTCTTTATGTGTTCCATCTTGTCTCTTTTCCAGTGTGTCTCTCTGTCCCTCTCACCATATTTTCTTCTCTCTGTGTCTGTCTTCTCTCTTCATGTTTTGTCTTTTGCCTTCTATTTTGCTGTCTCTGTCCCCCCTGTCCCTCTTTCGTCTCTCTCTTCTGTGTACACACCTTCTTTCTCTCTCTCTTTTTTTCTCTTCTATCTTCTTTTCAGTATCTTTATATTCATTAACTCTGTGCTTTCTTTATATATATATACATACATACACACACACACACACACACAGTATATGAAATGTATATCTATTTTTTTCTGTCTCACACACACATTGATTATATATATATTAAAAACACACTATTACGAGTATTTATCTGCGCCGTAGGACGTGTGCTCATGCAGCACCCTGTGGGTCATTTAACAGGAATAAACATATAACCTGCTGAAGGAGAGAGAGAGAGAGAGAGATTATAAATGTTCTGCTTGTGCTCAGTAGTCGTGCTTAGTACAGATCGAGTGTGAGAGCAAAACGAATTCACTAATCATCAGAATAGATCTATTACTTCTATTACTCAGGTTAACATTCATGAGGAATTCACCTCTTTGTCTAAACTTAAGATGTGATGGTGTGAAATGCGAAGTAAAAGGAAGAATTAGCCTGTGATAAAACCTGGATAAATTACAAAAGACGGCGGGTCGGTGAGAGCGAACGCTAATGAGTGTCAAGACCTTGTAAAAAAAAAAAAAAAACACAGATGAGATTGTTTGTCAAACCTGTTGACATCGTCTACGTGTCTTTGTTCCTCATAGTCGTGATCAGAACAAGTCTCAACATAACATTTTTGAGAAAGTTTTATCAAATTGTGAAACAGAGTCGATAATATAAGGTGCACATTTTATTTTTCTCATTATGAGATTATGATAAAACTGGAACTGAGCTTATTAATATGTTGCTAATGTCTTTGTTTTATCTTAGCAGTTATTTTTGCTTATTATGTAGAAAGAAGCAAAATATGTTTGAACACAAAGAGACTTGAAATTTGCAGATAAATCTACGAAAAGACAAAATCAAGAACATAATAATATTAATAACAATAGAAACTTAGAATATTAGTAATACAACAACAATTGCGATAGCAACAATAATAATATTAACTACAATATTAACTAGAACTAAACTAAATAGTAACAAAAATAATAGTTATAACAAATAAATCAACAATTAATAATAATATCAATGATGAGGCCTCAGAGTAAAGTGCTCGGCCTATCATCCGGAGATCGCTGGTTCGGTTCCCGGGTGATGCTGTAACCTCTCACAGCCGGAGGT
>JAQMYL010000035.1:28815369-28834082 GCA_030014365.1 Clarias pachynema
ACATTACTTTACCTCAGACATGCACACAAAACATTCTCTAATACATTACTTTACCTCAGACATGCACACAAAACATTTTCTAATACGTTACTTTACCTCAGACATGCACACAAAACATTTTCTAATACATTACTTTACCTCAGACATGCACACAAAACATTCTCTAATACATTACTTTACCTCAGACATGCACACAAAACATTTTCTAATACGTTACTTTACCTCAGACATGCACACAAAACATTTTCTAATACGTTACTTTACCTCAGACATGCACACAAAACATTCTCTAAAACATTACTTCAAACAAATGCATCACACAAATCACTCTCTAGCCTATTAGGAATCTCACAGATACAAACAAAACACTCCAATTTTCAGTACAAGTTTTCACCACGTACTGTACACACAAAACACTCCAATACACTAATTCACCTCAACACAAAATGATTTTTAATCCACTAGTTTACAACAGACATACCATACACACAAAACACTATCTAAGACACTGTTTTATCTCAGACATCCACACAAAACTTTCTCTAATACATTATTTTACCTCAGACACAACCAACACTGTTATATACTAGTGCCCATCTTTTTGTGTATATTGTATATTATATTCTATATAATTGTAGTTTAAGTGTTTGTACAAATTTAACAAGTGTATTAGACAGTGTTTTGTACATTTGCTTGAGACAAATAGGTATATTGGATTGTATATTGGTGTTTTGTGTATGTTTAAAGTCAAATTCAAACACTCCTGTGTTCTCATGGTTTGATGCTTTACTTTGTCTTGTTGAAATGTAAATCATTGCCCCAGCCCAAGATCCTGAGCACTCTAAAAGGTTTTCACTCAAGATAGCACTTTTCTGCATCAATTTCCCTTGTACACTTAAAAGTCTCAGTCGCAGAAAAACATTCCCACAGCGTGATGCTGCCACCACCGTGTTTTTACTATAGAGATGGCTTTAATACAGTAAGGCGGCATGCAATGCTCCATTACTGGACACCTGGCGTGGTGTATTTAGGGGATTTTCCCTCTCATGGTCTGAGTGTCCCTTTTGCTTTGTGGTAAGATTGTTGGTTGTTCCACATCTTTTCCATTTGAAAATGTTGGAGGCTATCATGCTCTTGGGTGCTTTCAGTGCTGCAGAACATTTTCTGTATCCTGTATCTTGACATAATCCTGTCTCACAGGTCTAGATAATTCTCTCGACCAAGAGAATTATTTTTACCAAGCCATTTACGGTGACACCTTTATAGGCAGGTGTGGCATTTCCCAATTATGTACAATGAGTTCAATTACTCACAAGTGGACTTCAATCAAGCATAGATCAATCAATGTTAGAAGCATCTCAAGGACCACTGATAGGAGTAGGATGCACCAGAACTCAATTTCAAGTGGCATAACAAAGGGTCTGGAAACTTATATAAATGGGTCTTTATTCTGGCTTTTATTATTATTTTTAATATAAATTAACAAAACACTCTAAACAGCTGCTTACATTTTGGAGTATTGTATGTAGAATGGTAACAACAGAATTTAATAAATTTTAAGATGAGGTGGAAGCATAACTAAATGTGGAAACCTTGAAAAGGTCAAAAAGCTTTCTGTGTGCATTGCATGTTTATGGATAGTGTATTGATGAAAAATAATTTTTTATATGTGAGGTAAATTTCGAATAACGTCCTGAGCAGCATCTTCCTCACTCCTTCCTTTCTTCTTTCGGGTTTGCTCTACATTTAGTAATGAAAAACAGGACATGGCGTTGCAACTTGGTTAATATAAAACAGATATTTCACGGCATAGCTTTTAAGATGATTTAAGGCAGCATCTGCGGGGTTCACGTAGGTCGAGAGCAAGTATCAAAGGGCGCGGTGCGGAACGAAGAGGTCTTTGATGCTAATTTTGGATGTGCTTGTTCACATGCTGTGATCTCTATCTCTCTCTCTCTCCTTCTCATTCGCTCTCTCTCTGTCTCAGACCTGTGAGATATTATTAACCTCCTGTTATAAGAGGACACGATGCTCTAGTTAGCATCTCAGATCAGGCTGTTCTCTTTACTTTTGAATACTCTACTTTAGTGTGCTAACATCAGCTGGGACACTCTAATAAGAGCATTATCGGCATATAAGCACAAAGTCCAAAAGTGACATTTCTCTTTCTCTTTAGTCATGTACCAAAGAACGAGTCATAGTGTAAAAATTACTTTTATGCCACTGAATATGTAAATCATGATACAATTCCTTCACACAAACTGTGTCAGTTTTTTCAGTATCTTAAACCAGCAGGTGTCTGATTTCTGATATTTTCTATTATCTACAAAGAGGCAAGAGGTAGTCGCAGCCATTTTGAAACTAAGTCACTTGAGAACAGTTTGCCAAGCTTTTATGCCAAGCTTTTATGAGATAATTGATTGCTGGGTCAGATTTGAACATTTGATGTTTCCTGCTGTTTTACAAAGATATAATAATATATGGCATTGCTAAGCCCAAACTATTTCTGACATCAGTGTGGTAACTGATGCAAAAGACTGACTAAATGCTTTCTTAATTTGTAAGCTATAGGTCAAACCTAAGAAGCAAACTTCAGATTTAAGGAAATGGCAAAAGGGAAATGAAGGCTTAGAGATTTTGCATGGTGCAGCATTGCAAACAGAAACAGATATCCAGTGCACACGATCTTATACTGTGAAACCTCATATTAACCTGGAAACATCTGTAAAAGGAGTTACTGTGGTTTCCTAATTCTCTGCCTAAAGTAAGGTGATAAGAGTTGGTTGTAAAACTGAGCCTTGAACCCTTAAATCAGCTTTATAGTCTTATAAACTTTAGTCTTAGATATTAATGACCAGCTAACAAATCCATACAAATTCTCATGGCAGGTTTCGGAACCTGGGATCAAATTTCGTTGCTAAGAAAACCATTAGTGACCCTAATGATGCGCATAAAGGCCAGGTGGAACAACAACCTGAATTTGACCTTCAGACTCTTATGGATTTAATGACTGCAGAGTTTATGTAGCCGTTGCTCCAAGTCAGTCAGTTAGAGCTGATGAATCCTACATGCCTGAGAACATGGGCGGCACCAGAGAGGGGGCTTGTTTTTCTAACTTAGCATTAACAATATCATTTTCTTATAAAGATGGTTCATAATAAGTGCACGATTTGTGACTTTGTGGATTTGGCAGTTAAGGTACAAATTCTGACTTGTTATAGTTATCTCTATGTGATTCTCTTCATATATCATTAGGTGTTTAGACGAAACACTGTTGATTCATTCTTGAGGTGACTGACACTGAGATTGTGATCTCAGAATCAGGGTCTAACATGTGCACAAACCTGACTGGTGGTTGCAACTTGAGTGTCACATAATTGTGACTTGTCATATAAGGTCAGATATTAAGTGGCACAGGTTATTTTTTGCACTGTGGCCAATAGAGTGCAGAATACCTTATCTTACTGATCCTCCAGCAAAATTGGGAAAGTTTTAATCCTAAACATGATTTTACAGCAGTTTAATGAACACTATGCAAACTGGCTACTCCTCATCGTCTATACATCATCTATACGCACACTCACACTCATTCACACAGTATGGACAATTTGGGAATGCCAAATAGCCTAACTTACATGTCTTTGGCCTGTTGGAGGAATCCCACCAAGCACGGGGAGAACATTCAAACTCCATGCACACAGAGACAGGCCCCGGACCCTGGAGTTGCGAGGCGACAGTGCCAACCACTACACCACCATGCTGCCTTACTCCAGTTACGATATATATATTTAAAAAATCTTCTATAAAACTGTTACAGCAGGGAAATCCTGGTGTCAAAATGAAAATGTGTTTCCCTCTTTCTTGTTACATCACAGTATCCTCATTTATGTCTTATAAAGAAAAAAATTCAAAGTTTTCGGGGGCTCTCCTCGTAAACAAAGTCACCCTGGTCATATCTCAGGAACCGGACATGACACAGTAATACACTGGATATCAAAATGGAGCTTATGAACCTCTTAAATCTGAATACAATACATAATTTAAGATGACTGGTCACAATTTAGTGAAATTGTATATTCAGAGGTGTGTTTTGGCTTGTGAGACATGCATCAATACATGAGCTGAAAGTTCCGTCTTGTTTGAAACACAGAATGGCGTTGTGATTATATCGGAGGAGGTATATGCACGTGTATTGGGGTGTTATGTTCTGATGACCGGCACCCTCTCTAAAAGTCTAGCAACCCCACAGCACCAGCAAAAAGGATGTTTCTGGCACCATAGACATCAAACTCCAGTCCCTAAACATGTTTTAGCTGATTGACTGCTTCTGAGAAAAAGAAAAAAGTGTTTCAAATAGTTCATTTCTTTAAAATTATTGAGATGGAATGCTGTTCGATGCCACTGTTGCTGTTCTTTCACTTTAACTTCGCTTGAGATACGTGGATCGCAAACTGATAAGCTTGTTGGCCAGCGGATAGTCAACATTCACAAGCACGGTGTCTTGTAAAGGGTCTGTCGGTTGTTATTAGGCTCATATTAAAAGAGGAAGCGTTGCTTTGGTTAGCATGTCAGAATGGATCAGGCACGGGTCTTAACTGACACAATTTCAATCCACCTTTATCCTTCTCTCGCATGCTGTGATTCTGCATTTTTGTTGTTCATTATAAAAATAAAAAAAATACAAATAAGCAAAACCACAGCATAATATGACACACTTCACACTTGTGCAGTGCATTTTTTGGGGGGGCAGGGGGGGATGTAGGGGGCGCATTCTGCTCACCTAGCACATTTGTATGTCAATAAAGCTGAAGGACAGAAAGACAGTGGAAAGAGAACTGTTATAGCATTTTAAACTGATGTTAATGGAGCGTCTAGCTTATTTTCCTCACGCAGCTGGTTTGCGTCAGGCTCCTGGCTCGGCCGTGAAGATTAGCTCATGCTCTCAGAAGCTGAGCTGCCTTCATCGCTGGCTTCATTAAAGCTACAACACTTCTCACTTCTGTTCCTGTGAGAAGTGAAAAAGTGTCTGCGATGAAATTCAGTCCTATTCTTTAGAGCTTGTTGAGCCTACACTGTGTCATCCTATCCTTATAGCCTGAGGTGTGAAGAAGAAGAAGAAGAAAAAAAAAAAGAGGCAACCGGAGGTCTTCGCTAACAGCGTTCTTGAAAACGACCTGTAATGAAGTTGCACAGTTGGTGTCACAGAGTCTTTTGCTCTGATAATAGGATAGCAGCCAGCTGGGAAATGAGGACTTAAAAGGTCTTGCATGGAACTGCATTGCAAATGGAAAGAAGATATCTAACGCAGCATCTGATACTACGGATCCTCATATTAGCCTGGAAACATCTGTAAAACGAGTTGCCATGGTTACCTAATTCTCTGTAAGGTGATAAGAGTTGGTTGTGAAACTGAACCTCGGACCTTTAAGTCAACTTTATAGGCTTAGGTTTCAGCCTAACAGGTTGCTCTTACTGATCAGTTAACAAACCCAAACTTTTCATCTCAAGCTTGGCAACCAGGTGTCATGTTTAATTGCTAGGCAAGCAATTACGAGGGTGAGTCAAAAATGATCCGCACTCTGGCTGTAGAATAAATTTTAATTAACTTTTAGAAAAGAAAAATGCATATTGTTTTGACATAATCTCCTTGCTTTTCAATACACTTTGTGGGCAGAAATGTGATGACATGCATCGTCATGCAATATAACATCGCCCTTGGATAGCAGTCCTCTGTTTAATCAAAAGTTAAGTCTTCAGCTCTTCAATAAGCGTCTCACTTAATGAGTACTGTTGATTGTTGAACCTTTTCCCTGATAATGTTCCAATACTGGCCCTTAAGAATCCCAGAAAACTGTAAGTATCAATTTTCCAGCTGATGGTTGACTTTTGAACTTTTTCTCAGTCGGTGATTGATGATGTTTCTCTTCCATCTCATTCCATAGGCTGGTAGTGATGAATTTGTGTCCCGTCACCAGTAATGATTCTCTTTAAGAAACTTCCACTTTCCTTAGTGTATCGGTTTGCAGGTATCCAAACACTTCTGTTAATCCTTTTTTTTTTTTCAGTTGTTTAAGGAGAATTTTTTAATTTTTACTATTTTTCTGGATTTTTTTCCCCGATTTTTCTTCCTAATTTTAGTAGTGTCCAATTCCTCCCAGTCCCTAGGGGCTCCCACATTAAGCTTTTACCACCATTGAGTCAGAAGGGACGCAGACTATCACGTGATTCCTCCGACCCACGTGATGTCAACGACCATCTTTTCGAACTGCTCGCTCACGCACCGTTGGGGGCGGAGTAACACACTCGGTGGACAGCGCCATCCGCTCCCTCCGCTTACGTGAGCTCACAGACGCCCCTGAATGGTTTGTAGAGCCATATTAATGTGGGAGCATCCATTTTTGCTCGCACTGCGGTTACAAATAAACTGATGGAACACGTTCTTACCTGTACAACAGTGACTGGGGAGAGAAAGTGCTGATAAGACCAACAGAATTTTTTATTTAACAGGAGTGTGGATAATTTTTGACTCACCCTCATACATGATGTAGTTATGGATGTGACATTTTGACTCATATTGTTAAACAAAAAGCCTCACAGCATGGACAAGCTTCTTTATCTAAAAAACAGGCAAAGCTTTAAATTTAATCTAATCATTTACATCCGGAAATTGTACAGAATTTAATCAGTGTTATGGATGTGACAGTAAAAGCTTAATGAGAGAGAGTACAGGACTGTACTCCAAATGAGAATTTTTCTTCAAACTTTGTGAATTTTAAGCAGAATTGCAGAAAACATTTCACTTGTACCATGAATTTAAAAAGTGTAGATTGGAAAACATTTTTTCATTACTGATATGGCATTTCATGAATGAGACATTTCTAAATCAGTCCTTTACAGATGTGAAGTGTCTGAATCAGTCCTCTACAAACTGTACAGCTAAAGATCACACTTCTACAGAATTCTAGCATGAAACTTTCAAAATAGAAATTATCTCCAGCTAACTATGGAAGGATTAAATCAGACATTGCTGACATTCTTTTCTGGTCTTTTCCTCTCTCTCTCTCTCTTTCTCTCTCTTTTTTTTCCTCAATTTGTGCTCTTCGCATTTTTTGCACGCTCACCATTGGACTTCACTTTTTAATATTTAATTAAACATTTAGTCAGTATAAGCAGATGTAGTATTTGTAGTGTATCAGTAAGGTTGCGTAGGAACCCAGTGAATCATGACTTCTTTTTTCTTCCATTGTTCCTGGAACATATCCCAGGAACACTGGGTGTGAAAATACAGTGGTGGCCAAAAGTATTAAGACAACATATGGCATGTATTATAGTTCTCCTTTTGCAAAAAACAAACAAACAAGCAAAAAAAAAAAAAAGGTGATTTCACTAATTTCTTTTTTTTTTTTTCCTATCTGGCCCAAGAGTTATGATAATTAACTGAAAATCTAGTGAAAAACTGGCTGTGTGACTGGCGTTTAGCTTCTGGAGCCACTGCCTGGGTTATCTCCAGACCTAAAGCCAATAGCAAACTGTTGGACGATGGTGAAGAAGGCAGTAGCAATCAAGAAACCGTCTTTTCTACATGAGTTTCAGGAAGCAATTAAGCAGGCGTGGATTGAGCGAGTGACACCAGAGTACTGCAGACGTCCTTTTGCCTCTATGCACAGCTAAATCCAGCAGTTTTAAAAAAATAAATAAAGGGCTTCATAGTAAATATTGATTGTTGCATAGCGACTTCATTTCATAAAATGAATGATTTTTTTATTATATTCATTTTCATTTTTATTTATAATTGCAATACATTTGGTCACCCCTGGACATCCCAACTGGACGTCCTAACCAAGCCAAACAATCACCCTGAATGATAAACAAAATGTTTTACGCATTAGACTCACTTAAAGTTGACAGACCTTCTGCTAGCATGTTTTTGGAACGTAAGAGGGAACCTAAGAATGCACACTCCACATCGACAGTATAGCCAAGATGGTTTGGAGCCAACTGCAGTCGTTCAGCGATTTAACAATTGACAGAAAACTTGTCGCAGTCTTGCGGAAGAGACGGATCCGTCTGTGGGAACTGTACACACAATCATTCAACCAGAAGCAGGCAATCTGATCGTGGCTCTGGCGTACTGAGAAAACTTTCTACCTTGATGGTATCCAGGCACTAGTGAAACACTGGGATAAGTGCATTAGTGTAAGTATAAATAAAGGGAAGTTTTAAGTTCATAACTGTGTTGTTATTCTGCGCAATCGGAAGTCCCGGGTTTGACTTGAACACCCTTTGTTAAAAATGACTTTGCATTTTATTAAATGTATTTCAATAAATCAGAAAAGAAAAGGGTTCTTTCCATTAGCCGTAATAAGGTGACTCTTGAAAGTAAATTGTAAAGTGTCTAATCCGTTCCTGAAACATGCTGAACTTCACTGTTGTGCTTTTAGTGTTTTGCCTCGCTGGGAAAATTTGCAAAGCCGAATATGAGACGTTTGTTTTGTAAAAACTTTATGACTGCTGTGTAATGACCCCAAACCAGTTTCCAGCAGCACTCGTTCGGTCCATCATTATAGATTCTCTGCTACTTTTTGATTGATGGTCTCGTTGGTCGGATCGATGGGTGTAAAAGCTCAGTTGCGGTCACTGGTCATGTCCATTAAGCAGTCAGCCCGCGTCGATGCCGTGCCAGCTGTGTGGAATAACTTTTTTCCTACCCAAACCCGCAACGCTGTTTACTTACTGTAATACAGCTTTTAACAACCTTGGTTTAAGATATGACTCATATTAAAATTAATATGTGCTGCAGTGTTTTATGATCTCTCAATAAAACACATACACAGCCCTGTTTTCTCCTCGACGTGATGTTTTTCTGATCTTTCATGCCCAACCTACAGGCTCATAAAGGTCTCCTTTTTTTAGTTTGATTTTGATTTAATTCCATGTTTGGGTCCTGCTACCTCTTGGCTCTGTGCGTCTCACAAATTTTTAATTCCTCCAGATGTAGCCTGAACGAGCTCATTAAATGTGTATTGGGAGAGATAAATAAATAAATAATGTAATTTCAGCCCTTGGCTAAAGGTGTCTGTTTATGAGGCAACCAAGTGTGCGAGGCCGTGGCTTCTTTCCAAGGTTAGCTAAGTGACCATACAGCACTATGATCTGAAACTCAGCCAGTATGGCCTGTGACCAGGACACCTCATTACAGCTGTAGCGTCTCATACAAACATACCATATTTAAGACATGGTGTGAACGCAGGCTAGCCGCCGTTCCTTATCAAACACCAAGGCTGAGTTCCAGGTAATCCTGTACACTGCTATGTTTGCTCGCTGCCACTGGTGCTTGCAAACTTTTTTGATTGGCTTGGCCCAGTTGAAAGGCAAGCACAACCACACAAAGTCATAAAGTCGGAATGAAAAATCTGGAAAAAGAGACAGATAACGTGATTTTAATGAGCAAAGACAAGGACAGAAATGAAATAATAGCATATACAGTTAAACCTTGGATTGCGAGCATAATTCATTCGGCGAGCGTGTTTGTAATCCAAAGCCCTCGTATATCAAAGCGAATTTCCCTGTAAAAAATAATGAAAAACTCAGATAATTAATTCCGCAATCTAAAAATATTAATATAAAATGAATTAATGCAAAATACAAAGTAGGAGGAGGGGGGGCTACTGTGTAGGACGATTTTCATACACACACACACACACACTAACTGACTCACTGCTCACTGACAGAGTCCCTGTCGGCAAACTTCTTTAACAAGGAACCTCTCTAATGACACTAGTTTTTGCCTCCTTTTAAGGATTTCGGAAATGTGATGTTGCGTTTTCGTTAAACAGGCTCATCTCCCGCACTGCTACAGCCATTTTAACCTTTTTCTTTTCTTCCTGAAGGCCGTACAGTTAGCAAAGAACAGTCACTACACTTGGACACACAAAAAAAAATGTTTTACGTGCGCACACACAATGTTATAGTAAACAGTACACCCATGCACGGATGTTGACGAGTGATGCACGTGCACTGAGTCCAAGCATGGGGGACGATTACCTACAATACTATTGGCTCAGTTGTGATCATGTGACTCTTGGCAGACAAATTGTAAACATTTCGAAACATCTCGTTTATCAAGATAAAATTTATTTTAAAAATTTGCTTGTCTGGCAAAACACTCGCAGACCAAATGACTTGCAATCCATGGTTTCACTGTATAACATTTTGTGAAACAGAGGTTGAATATAGATATATTTGTCATTATTGGGACTGTAAGATGTTTTACAAATTGATAGCTTGAAGTTGTCTTTAAGTATATTAACATATATTTGGAGGAAAGGACAAAACGTTAATCACGTTAAGAATTTAACCAATTATAAATGTACAAACTGATCATGTTTGTTTTGCATAATAATGCTCTGTCGCTTGTATATCTGTATTTATACACCACAAGAAGGCACAGCTGCAACTCGAAATTTGAAAGGAAGCAAGGTATTGATTTTGTGGAAAAGAAACAGCGAACAGAAATTATTTTGGCATAACTGTATTGCCAGGTTTTGCAGCTTTCCGGTAACTTTTTCTCATGTTTGGTTGGAAAAAATGTCCTGGGCTGGTAAAAACTATTAGGCTAATTTTAGTGTATTTGCATAAATACGTTCTGATATTATTTGGCTTTTTTACTTTTTTAAGAGCGTGTGGATGTTTAGCACTTCCTAGCCATTTTTTTTTTTTTACTTTATGATCGAGCGAAAATGTACTTTACGTGCGTACACAAAGTATAGAATGGGCAAAATGTATAACGTTCAAAACAAATAACGCTATACAGGCCTTAAAACTGTATCTCTTACTACAATAGTAAATCCTTTTTCTCTAGTGTGTAAACATGTAGAGATAACCTTGACTTAGGAAATTTGGTAACATATGCTGGGTGTTTCAGCCCTTTATAATTTTCCTAATCATAAGGTACTTTTGATTGCATACATACAAAAATAGTTAGAGCAGTTGCAGTTAAAGCTCAATATTTTCCTCCGAGCTCCTTCAGTTTTAAACGTTCTCATTTGTTTTCAGATGTTCAGTAACAGCAACTACGGTTCTCCGCACAATCACTTCAGTTCCACTTGATTAACATTCACTGCTAAACAAAGCCTTTGTGGCATGCATGTGTGCGTCCACCTGTCTCCTTCTTTCGCCCGGACTGCGAAAGACCAGGGTAGGCATTAACGAAATTGAAAGGTAACGAGATAAGAGAGGGTCAGGAAGTAGTGGCGTTTCCCCGCATTAAGCTTTCCAGCACTTAATTAGCCATAATGAGGCGTGTTTAAATTAGAGTGCAGGGGCGTTTCAGTGCTCTTGAAGAGTCCTAATCTTTATGTCTCTGTAGAAGTTTCTAAGGAAAGAGCACAGAAGCCCCGTGGCAGTCCGGATCAAAACAGGGCTTCTGCTGAAACCACAAAGTTATCTATGGTGGACATGTTCAAAGAGCTTACTGTGCTAGCTGCGCTTTGTAGTAGGGCATAAAAAATACAAGGGAAAAAAATGTTGATATGGAAACTGCATGTCGCTTGCTGGACATGTAAAAGAATGTAATATTATAGCCGGGCTTTCAGTTGGGGCACCTGGAAAGCAGTCTGTGGTTGGTGGTGGACTGTTGGAATTGTTTCTGTATTTATATTAATGCAGTAGTATTAGTTATTATCAATAATTAAGTTATTGTACAATTTGCACAGGACAAGTATTATCTGGGGACCTTGTGTTATTTTAAAACTTCCTCGCTTAATTGTGCACTATTTTGGATCGGCTATTGTTTGGAACCGTCATTATAGTTCCAGCTGTATGATATAAACAGCAGAATCGCATCCTGTTATACATCTCATCCATCGCTTTCTAATAATTTAGAAAATTCTGATGGTTTTCAGCTTTCTCCTTCTGCACATTGTATTGTTGTAAGGTGTATAGCGATATGACCCAGAACCCAAAATACTTTCAAAGAACTCTAGTCTCCGCGGACGATGGATAAAAAGAAAACAGCCCAGGAAACAAAAACCTTGCAAAATTGATATACGGCCGCGCCAAATACTGGCCAAATCACAGACATGCTGATACGCACTTGACTAATATTATCACCGGACCTTGGTAGGTAGGTAGGTAGGTAATTTGCAGAGGAATTTTTACTTTACAAATTACAGACATGGCCAATTTGCACGGGATTAAGATCACAGACAACCTCTTCAATTATTACAAATCACACGAGGTCCCCAGGTAATACTAGTCCTGTGCGAATAGGACATTTATTAATCTGTAGGTAGAAAGATAATGCCTTCATAAGCTTAATTTTTGAATGAATTCAATCTCAGCTTTGGAGTTTTTGGGAAAAAGTAATATTTGGCTTGATTTTGACTGAAATTTCTTAAGCACTATTCAAAGTGAGGATGTGATATTAAAATTATATGCAACACTATTTAGCCACTGTCTGACAAGCTTAATCTAACCTCAATATTTATGTAATCTTAACTTTGAGGACTGGCGTTTGAGGTATTTGTATTTGTAGATATGGAGCTTTCCCGGAACATGAAGCACAAGAAAAGTAGACGCTGGGTGGGGTATCAGTCACACACTTATCCATGTTTCTTTTAAATAAAAGTACATTTCAGGATAAATGTCAAGCTAAGACTCATGAACATTAGAATATTAGAGCTTGTTTTTCGCCTTAGCTCTTAACAACCTGTTTATTAAAGAGTTAGATCATATCCAGTATTATGGGCTTTGTTTTGAGGTTTCTTTTAAATGAACCTAAATGTCCAGCTAAAACACAAGGTATTGTTTTTAAACTCTTGTTTTAAAACTAAAGAACCAGAGCAAGTCACATCGAGTTATTGAGTACCAGGCTTCCGTCTCTGCCCAGTGGGACGAGATCAATACTGATCTTATCACATAATGCGCATTCAGGGTCCCTGGACTCATTGAAGACACTAACATTTAACAAGGTTGGGGGGAAAGAGAGCCAAGAGAGCGCGACCAGAGACAGTATTTATCAAGGACATGCCTGCTCTTTTAGAGATAATCACTGATGCTGCCTTGGAACAGTTTAAAAAGTGAGTTAAAGACAGGACTAAGGACTAAGCTATAGTGGCCTCGTATGTAAACAATGATTTCATTGACTATGCGTGAGACCAATGTGGAGATCTGTAGAAAGAAGAGCTACAGATTAACATAGAATACTGATTAATGGAAAGGAAATTGAAGAAGCGTGGTTCAAGCAGCTAGCATGTGCTATGCATGAAATACATGTAGAATAGTTGGCAGATTCATTCGATACCCAAGGTACAAACGCAGACACACACACACACACGCATGCACACAGCCCATGCCGGTCTTCAGTTCCTTAACAAGTCAGTGATGAGGCGAAGAGATTATGGTCGTAGTAAAATTTTATAACTGCAAGATGTTACTTATTTCAGCCTTGGCCTCTTACACTTATACAAGGTGCATGATGAGAAAGGCACACACAAACACACATACACACACAAACACACATACACACACACCCTCGTCTCCTATTAGGATGGATCCTTTCCCATGTACACCACATGGCCATGATTTATAGTAGATAATCATGAGCTAGACTGAGTGGAGTCAAGGATAATGAGCGGATTAAGATGTTAATCAAAGAACAGGGCAAAGGAAAAACAAAAGGAGACAAAAAACATTACTTCCAACAACATGCACAAAGGCGTACTGTTATACCAAGCACAAAATAATGATGTAACATGCATGCTGGAATTCAGATGCAGAATAATATTTTGGACTGTATTCTCAAGCGAGCGCACACACACACACACACACACTAAGTGAAAGGTGTCTACGAGCCAACAGAGGGCGAGGGCGGAGTTAAGTTTGAATTAAATCAACTAATCGCAACCTGATTCATTCTTCCTATTCTATTTCTATGTCGCCTGTCCGCAAGGCATAAGCGACACACATGGACTATTATCTGCAGTCTTGCTTCACCATCATCGCTGTTCGATGTCGTCACACTTTTCTCCGATCCGCAACTCCTCCTTACTAAACCATTCATGGGAATCCGATCAAACGTTCACAGCACCTTTATTACAAAGCATGACATTCTTCTTGTTGTTGTAGACTACAGTAGAGTGTGTGTTTAGAGAAATACAGAGCTTTGCTCCAGTGCTGCTCTGCTTAGTTACTCTCTGAACTTATTCTCCTCAGTAACAAGCGGTGCAGGGTGCGATTGCTAGATTCTACAGTTCGTATATAACTACTGAATGTAGTGTCATGGACGACTGGCTTGTATAGCCGATGTTTAATACTGTAGATGTATCTCCTCCCTGCAAAGCACAGGTGGTACATAAGGATCAATATCCAGCATTGTGCATTTGCATCTTCTTCACACTTTTCCTTTATCCACAACTTTTTCTAAACCGTTCATGTGAATTTGACAAAACCATTACAGAACCTTTATTATTATTTATTTTTAAACTGTAAAGCTGAGTTGAGTTTAGCTAAAAGTATCTGTCTTAGATAAGATAAGTGATGGCAAATAGCAAGCTGAGTTTATTTACCTAGCTAAGTAAGGAATAAAGTAGTTTTAGGGGTGTGATGTTTTTGAGAAAGTAATAAACAATAATGGGGTGGTGTTATGTGCCGTGACTGCCTGTTGCCACAACAACGTATTAAAACATGTTCTTCCTTCTGCATGGCAATATTATGGAATTTATTTTACCCTCATATATATACAGTTCATCTAAGGTTCCTGGGAGATTATAATTTCATATTATTATTACAAGTGTTGAGAACACATTTAAACATCAAATAGATGCACCTTTAAAGCAAAGTTTTTAAAAACTCCCAGCTCTTTTATGATTCTCCTTTCTGAAACTGCTCCAGGCATGATCGCATTAGCATATCAAACGTGTGCGTGTGTGTGTGTGTGTATACATGTGTGCACGCTTGTGTTTTAAGATGAAGTACACTGAACAGACTTTATTCATCCTCCAGAAGGCAGTCGGTTCCTGACCGTTTCTCCTGGCACAATAGACACAAACACAGGCATACATAAAGAACTTGTTCAAAAAATACAGCAGCAAGTGACACAGACATGAAAGTGTGTGGGTAAAACAGCTGAGTTCAGAAAGAAGACCAAAGCTGTGGTGGTTGTGAGATTTGAAACACTTTGCGGAGGTGTGTTTGTTACCACTATTAGCCAGAGGCAGTTGAATGTGAGTGTATTATTTGGGCTAATTCAATAATCACAGTCAGTGTTCACAGCGGTGGGCTGATCATAGATCACCGCCAGTCTGGGTAAGTAGTGATAAATGTCAACAAAAAAAAAATAGTAATAATAAATAAAAATACAAGCAGAGGTCAAAGCCAGAAGCTAGTAAAACATTAATCAGAAAAATTCTAAACTGGAGGCGTGGACATGAAAAGCAATGACACTAGGAGGAGAAAAGCAACAGAACAAAAGATATATAGGAAAATTAAGGAACTAGGCAACTGCAAATATGGCTGAGGCCTAAATTATGCCTGCTTTTGAACCGACTTGTGATGCGTTGAGTGTTGGAAAATGACACATTCAGAGTTCAGGAAAAAAGCCTCTCTAAACCAACATGTTTAAACTGCCCACCCACCTTTTCAACAACTGACTGGTAGAGATGGAAGGGGTGAAACCTAGCTGCATGTTATACATAGTGCTGCTCATCATGTCACTAGATTTGGTGACTTGTGTGCCATGTGGAGCATCTTTATTTTAAAAGTTGACAAAGCTAGCATTTTTTAAACTGATGCTAGCATCTTGATATGACGGTTTAGCTCACATTAGAGCTGTTGGTTAAAGGAGTCATTGGTTATAAGCTTCAGTACAATGACTGTATAGATGGGATGCAATTACACTAAGCATCCCAGGAAAACAACCGATCACTGATAACCATTGTCCCTAACAACTAATCACTAACAAACCAAAGACCCAACAACAGATTCTAAGGGTCTAATTCTAAGGGTTCCGTAAGAAACAACTTGATCACCATTTTTTGTCACCAACCAATCACTGACCTCAGGTCAGGGTAGTTCAGTGGTTAAGGCATTGGACTATGGTTCAGAATGTCCCAGGTTTGAATCCCACAACCACCAAGTTGTCCCTGTTGGGCCCTTGAGCAAGGCCCTTAACCCTCAACTGTTCAGTTGTGTAATGAGGTAAAAATGTAAGTCGCTCTGGATAAGGTCGTCTGCCAAATGCCTAAATGTAAACTGACCTACATTGTTCCCTAGATCGAACAAATTACTCTTTTCTAGAAAGTGTCCCTAGAAAACAAACAGCAACTTATTACAATGATTCCCAACTACCAATCACTGTTCACCATCGTTCCTAACAGCCATTCACAAACATTGTTCCCAAGACCCAATGAAGGAACAATCACTGACCTATTCTAATGGTCCCCAGAAAACAACCAATCACTTATTATCATTTTTCTCAACAATAACCGTTCACAATTGCTCCCAATGACCAACCACTGATCACTATTTTCCCCAACAGTCAGTTACTATTCACCATTGTTCCCAGTGAGTGATTAAATGACCAATCACTACATTTTAAGTGTTTAAGTGTTTCCCAGAAAGCTACCAATTACTGAGCAATACTGTTCCCAACTGACCAAGTTTCCCCAAAAGTGCAGAAGTTTTTGTCTGTTTCTTTTTTAAAACTTGTTTATTTTTGTAAATATGTAAATCAGCAAATCATCACCAAAGAATTTTCTATTTCATTCTGAGTGTCCAGTGAAGTTTCCTTTGTTCATGTAACATAATTGGTGTGCAACTGATAAATAAAAAATAAAAACCCATCGACATTCATTTCTAGCCTCATTTGGATGAGCTGTTTTTGCTTAAAACTGTTTGCAACTATGGTTACACACTTTCCACTTCTTTTTCACATTTATCTCAATCCATGCTTTGCAGTAAATCTGTCTTTTAGTTTAAACTGTATTTGATATGGTGAGGTAGAAGCATCGTTCCATTTTCAATCAGCTGCACTCGCCTGGCTGTCATTCAAGACACAAAAAAGATATGCATCCGAACATTTTCTGTCTTCTGGCACCCCGAGGTGGAATGAACTTCCATAGACTGTGTGCCAATCTCACTCACTGCCTGTGTTCAAATGAATATTGATGTCCCACCTCTTTACTGAAAACTTTACTTAAAACATCCACTGAACCTGAAAAAAAACAGCAAAAGAGAAACTTGTGATTAACTGAATGCTATTTTAACCCTGCTTTCTGTAAGCGTTTTTTATATCTATACACGGCTGAAAATACTGTGTTCATCCAACCACTGTCTATACTACTGTACTTGTCATGGAAATTACTGTAAGGTTATAAGGCAACCTGGATGGGGTATCAACTCATCACACGGCACAAACACACACAGTCACACACGCAGTCACACACTACAGACAATTTGGGAACAGCAATCTGCATTTCTAAGGACTGAGTACGAGGTAACTCATCAATCTAACTACCCTGGAGGCAGGAGGAGATGGTGCTAACCGCTATGCCACCATACTAAATCTAATAACTTGTAAATATCAGAACTATTTTATTGAACAAGAATGAAAAAATTTGCATATTCCGGTGCACACCCCCTCCCATTACTCACTCATCATCTACTATATATCACTTTATCCTGTACACAGGGTAGCAGGGGGGCGTGGAACCTATCCCAGGTGACTTAGGGCACGAAGTGGAGTACACCCTCAACAAGGTGCCAGTCCATCGCAGGGCACGCACATACCCACACTCACACGCACTCACATGTACACACTACGGCCAATTTGGGAACGTCTATTACCCCAATCTGCATGTCTTTGGACTGTAGGAGAAAACCGGAGAACCCAGAGGAAACCCACCAAGCACAGGGAGAACATGCAAACTCCATTCACACAGACCCGAGGCAGACATCAAACCCAGACCCTGGAGGTGCAAGGCAACACACTGCTAACCACTAAGCCACTGTGCCACCTACTTCATCCCCATCCTTATTTACTGGACATTTTTCTATTAGAAAATATATATGGGCCTTATGGTTATGCGTTTTAAACTAAATTCTGGGAAAGCATAAACCAGCTGTATGTAAAAATACAGTAGAAAATAAATACAGTAAATAATGAAAGTTTTTTTTTTCTTTTTCTTTCTTTAAACAATGATCAACATTTTGTCCAGGACAAAAGTTTTCCAGAAACAAGAAAACAAAGGCAATGCTTAACTTCCTGGTAATATTTTCTCGTAATGACAAACAAAAACACAAAAACGAGATAATATTTTTGACTTTTTTTATTATTATTATTATTATTATACATAACTACCTACTAGTTAATACAGAACATTTTTGGGAGCTAGTTAAATTAACCTCATATTGGTAGCAGTTTAACTATCACACAAGTTTATGAATAGCTACGTAAAGTTTTTACAGAGTTCATAGCTACTCGGCTAAATTTACCACGATATTTTTGCTAACTGCTCAAATCTACCACAGGAGTTTATAATTACTGAGATAAATTTACCACTTGAGATTAACTGTTTTAAATTACTGCATTCTTAATAGCTGCTTAAATTTATCCACAGGTGTGTATAGCTACTCAGATAAATTCATTCATTCATTCATCTTCTATACCGCTTTATCCTGTATTCAGGGTCGCGGGGGGCCTGGAGCCTATCCCA
>JAQMYL010000035.1:28836181-28846601 GCA_030014365.1 Clarias pachynema
CCATATGTGTTATTTTATAGTTTTGAAATCCCCAGTATTGTTGTAGAATGTAGAAAATAAATCACTAAATAAAAAAAAAGAAATTTGCAAGTGTTCTAAAACTTTTGAACGGTAGTGTACGTGATTGTCAAAATAGCTTCGCATTTATAGTCAACCATTTTTTTTGGCAGGATGGTGAAGGCCGAATGAAGGAATTCTCAAACAGCTGTGGGAAATTGAAGTTATATTTTTCACTGATCCCAAATGCAAATATAGGCTTAACTGGCTCTAAGCTGCTTTGTATCCAGAATTCTCTCTCTCTCTCTCTTTCTCTTTCTCTCTCTCTGCCTGGTTGCAAATCCCTTCTGAAAATGATCCGTTTAATACGGAGCGTGTCAGTGCTACTCCGTCGACGCATGAATCTCAGTGCCACTCAAAACCCAGAGGAACGGTTCTACTACACAGGTGCACACATACGCACGCTCAATTGAGGTACAAGGTCAACATTTACATGTGTTCCCCTGGGGAGTTTTTATCTTAAGGGACTAAAATGCATTGGTCTCTGTTCTAAAGCAAAGACGATGAGATACAAGGTTTCTTTATTCTATTTTTTTTCTTCTTCTGTTTTTGTGAATGGCCGTCCTGGGATTTGGAATGAAACTGTCCGAGCAAAGCTAATACAAACAACCCAGGCAACATTACAGGAACGTGGAGAAGATGAATATGTGGTGTTACAGTACTGTACGTTCTGAGAAGAAATGGAGAATAGTTATTCAATTTAAATG
This sequence comes from Clarias pachynema, assembly GCA_030014365.1. NCBI lineage: Eukaryota > Metazoa > Chordata > Actinopteri > Siluriformes > Clariidae > Clarias > Clarias pachynema. The sequence goes on from JAQMYL010000035.1 coordinate 28,836,946, forward strand.
CAAGAAAGGAATATTGTTCCAGTGTTGCAATGTCTCCATAGATGAGTGTGTTTGATATAAATGCTGATATGTTGATGTATATTATGTAAATAATGTACGGATGGGCTGTGTCTTGTTTCTATGCAGCCAAAAGCAGAACCTTCAATAGCTTTCAAAGCTTGTCTCTCAATTCAACGTCAAACAACGGTTTCATAAATCAGGTGTAAACAAGGGCTGCTTCTGCAATGTGAGCCACTGGTGTGACTGATTATATTATGCATATTATTTGCTCCAGCTCACACTCTTCCTCTTTGTCTCTCATGCCTTTGTTTTCCACCTAGATTTTTGTCTCATCATGGTGCTTGTTTTTATCATGGACTTCTACTTGTGCCGGCAAAAGCCTGAATTTTTTTTATTGCCTGTAGAAAAACAGACCGGGCTGATTTATGAGGGTGAGTCAGAAGAACACCTTGTGACAAAATGCAACATGAATTAGAGATGAATTCAATTTGTAGTTACAAAAGTGAAAATGACCAAAGATGGTTTTGTCAGGCTTCATCCGCAAATCAAGTTAGATGGTGCTATCATGCATAGTGTGACAGCGATACACTGTCCTTTCCTTACTAGCATCTTTTTTTTATACCTTCTCTTAAAGTTTGTCCTTTTATCAAGAAACCAGAAACTGTATAAAGGTTATCTTTCCCGAATGCTTTCCTCCAGGGGAAGAGAACTTGCTAAATGTTACAAAGTCCTGACACTGGAGACTCCTTCTGTAAACATTAAATAAACATCTCCTAAAAAAAAAAAAAAGTTTCACACCATCAGCGATTAGTGTATATGTATTTGCTTTTTTATACTGTGGCCTATTTTTGAATTGCGTACAGTGGAACATCCAGCTTGTAATTAAATTGTCACTATAGCAATAATATCACAAAATTGAAATTAGTGTGCTAATAATAAGCTTGAAGTGTTAAATACATCACGTAACCTCCTTCTCCTGTGGGAAATATTTAGCATCTCACACAGCAAGTAGAGAAACGATATCGAGTCACTACAGCTAGTGTGAGCATTAGGATTTAGGTGACAGGCACAAATACAGGCACGCTTGCACCCCTACCCCCACCCCCAGTTTTTTTTTTTTGCACATTAAAAACAGTATGGTAAAAGAGCACAGTAATTTGATGCTTGATGCTATGCCGAGATAAAGGCCTTGCTGCAAACTATATGCCATAACACATTTTAATGCTACAATGAGAAAGAAAAGCCAGTATGTAGTAGCATTGCCATACTGTACATTTCACAGAAAATGTCCTTCAGGTGAGACCGTAATTATGAATACAACCTTTGTCTCATATTCGTGAATTATGCTTCTACTGGTTTATTTATGACTGGTTCTGACTTTAGACAATATAATGAAAGATGTCCTCACACTAAAAATAATATTATAGGTCATTAAGTTTAATTAATTAATTCATTTTACATTTTTTGTGGTAGGCATCTAACATGTGGTTATAAGATGCACATCACAGGTTGCTCTGCACTTCTCCATTAATGTTTTTAAATATTTTTTTTTATTTATAACGTATTTTGATTTGTTTATGTGGTTATCTTTTTTTCCTTTCTTAATTGTTATTGCTCTTGTTTAGTATTGTATCATTGGTAGGATGGGTCTTTTATGTATCTATATGTCTATCTGTTTGTCTATCTGTCTGTCTGTCTTTCTGTCTATCTATCTATCTAAATTCATATAAAAACAAAACTGCGTTAATCCCAGGAGCAAATTTGGATTTTGTGGTTCATGTCTTGTTATATTTTTTTCTTTTATATCTTCTACAGTATTCCTACTGTTAGTTTTCTGCTATTAGTAGCATAGGTTATCTATCTATCTATCTATCTATCTATCTATCTATCTATCTATCTATAATTCTAAATAAAGGAAAGGGATAATGACAGTGTTAGATATGTAATGAGTGTGATAATCGTAAAAAAGTTAAATATAATAATGTGTAATATGTATCCTTTTCTTTTATTTATCTACGTTATTTTGTTATTTTGTCTATTAGTATCATAGATAGATAGATAGATAGATAGATAGATAGATAGATAGATAGATTTAAATTAAAAGAAATGATAATGATAGTGAGTGACATAATGGGTTGAATATGATGATTATAATGATGATGAAGAAGATAGAAAGGTCAAAGAGTGCTTAGACCTATATCTATCTATCTATCTATCTATCTATCTATCTATCTATCTATCTGTCTGTCTTTCCGTCTGTCTATCTAGCATTTTCACTGCATAAAGTATTTTTGAAAGATGTATTTCATTTTTTTTTAGTCATTTGATCCTTTAAAATGATTAGAAATATTTTTCAAAACACAGATGCAATTTTCATGCTAATTTAATCTTTGTGCTTGTTTTCTTTGTGCTTGTTCCTTGCTCAGGTCAGGTCATTACATTTATTGTACAGTAGCTAAAACTCTACTAAAATCAGCAATAACCCTGATGCTTATACTGAGCAGATTTGACTCTGTAGTATACGATTGTAGATGAGTAATGATTTACATTCTCACTGCCTGGTTGCATTCCCTTTTAAGTCTGGTTCCTCTCAAGGTTTCTTCCTAATGTTTGTCCTCGCCACTATTACCTCTGGCTTTTTCATTAGGAATAAATCTCAAGCTATACCTACAGTATATGCTTTGTCTGTATAACTGCTTTGTCACAATGTCCATTCTTAAAAGTGGTATATAAATCAAACTGGAACTAAATTGTTCCTTAGAAAAAAAAGAAGTGATTTATCTATTTCGAATGGCGCGCACATCTATTATCAGGCATTGAGAATATTTGAAATCTATTTTTCTTTTGAAACTAGATGGAAAAAAGAAAACTGGGTCTGTCACAAAGAAAAGTTTGCTGACAGCTCACACTTTTCCTCATGATTAAAGCTAAATAATCAAAGACTAAATCCAGCATGGTTGTGTATTAGACATTATTCATCAAAGCGTACATAGAAATGAGTGAGGATTTGAGCACCGAGTACAACATAGCAACGGTTTCCTGTCTCATCCATTAAACTTTCATACAATGTCAAGATTAGCTGTGATTTAAACATAAATCATGACTCGGCTATTTCCTTTCTTGAATCAAGCACCCACCCACCTCATTTACATATTATATTCATAATGTATGTCCTGCTTTATGGCATATACTAATCTATGTGAACATACAGGAATATACAGAATTATAACTTGACTGTGGTTAATAATACAAGAATTTTTTAAAATAGTGTTAGAAAAAAAAGTCTTGTGGTCAAAAGGTCAAATTCAAATCTACATGATTTAAGATATATAAGAATTGAAGATGTTCCTCTTTAATAACAAATTAAAAGGACCTGAAATTTGGATCAAGCAAATAACTTAATTAATTAATCATTATAATTAATGTGAGCTTTAGTGGCATAAAATATTTATTCCTAAATTATTTTAATTCCTAGGTCTCTCTCTCTTTTTTATTTATTTATTTTTTTTAAATGAGGCTTGTTGCCCAGCTCTGGTGTTCTGTGGAGGGGCGTGGCTCAGCAGTAGCTCATTTACATAGAAACTGAAATGATATGTTTGGGAGAGCAGCGTGGAGCATTAAAATTTACCAAACAAATTAACAGATATTTAAATACTGATATATTTACTGCATATTTCATTTTTTTTGTCTGTTTTTTCAAACACTGATTAACTAACCAATTAAAGTTATGAGACAAGTTCTACTTTAAAGTCTAAAAGCAAAAGAGGAATTCTCAGTCATTCAGTTATTGTGTATGTGTGTGTTTTATTTTATTTTTTTTTTACTCCATGGGGTTGCATCAGCAGCATCATCATGACTGTTCGTCTTTACTTGTTTTGGACTCCTTGACTGTGTGTATTGACTGCCAAAGTTATGCATCTTCCGATAGAAGCACATCCACATCCTATCTGAAATAAATGCAGTTTGCCTTTTTATTACGCTGCAGAGTGTTGTAAATGTAGAGGGAAAGCAATGAAAGATAATGCGGGCCGAGTTGCTGCGTTATTCTCATAATGGCCTCAATTTATCAGCTCTTGACAGGGGTTTCTCACAGTTTTGCAGCTTTGTAGCCTCTGACAGGTCGTAGAGCGAGAAATATGCTCGCTCCATTTCTTATGGAGAAGCTTGGGGGTAAAATGCTGATTATGGTGGATTATAAAACTGCAGACTTATATAACGCAGATAAGAATAGTCAGAGAATGACAAATTGTTAGGTAGGACTCGGCGGACGGTAAGGTTAATTACATGGAATCTTCATCTTGTCCGGAAAGCAAACGGAAATCTCTCAGGGTTTGTCCGAACGCCGTGAGAAATCTCCATACCGTGTATAGTTAGAATAAGCTGCTGAGAGTGTGTGCACTTGAAGCCCTCAGAGACTAAAGCGACTTTGATCTGGAGAGAAGGAGAAAGTGAGCCGCGTAAGACCTAGCGGACTGAAACTCAAAAGGTTTCTAATCATTTATAAGTGTCCATTTTCTATATAATCCACAGCTGACAGTTAACCAGGCTTTAATATTGAGTTGGTTAGATACTCTCATTGGGAAAGATGAAGAGAGAAGTTATTGCTGTGAATAGTTAGCATATAATTTAGATCTACACAGAAAAACAGCTTACATTGTATAAACACACACGAGGGACGTTCAAGTCAAATCAGGTCTTTTGATGTTTAAAATAACAGAACACAGTTATGAGAGTAAAAAGGTAGAAAGTTTTCTCAATTTCTCAAGTCTTGATCGGACTGCCTGCTTCACGTCTGAAACGCTGGCCTCCCAGGAACTCCTTTGAGTTGGCACAAACATGTGGAATTCTCAGCCGAGTTCCTGTAATGTGCGCGTGGTGTTGGTGAATGATTGTGTGTAGTTCCTACAGACAGTCGTGTCTTTCAAAGATCAGGTGTTCCACTCGTTGAATGTTCACGATGTTCACGGCTGCAGTCGGCTCCGAGCCACCTCGGCCAGGTTCATCATTCATGGACATACAGCCTTCTTTAAACCGGTTCTATAATTTTAAAAACTTTAATTCAGCTAAGCGACCTAACACTGTACTGTGTGCTTGAAGTCTTCTGTGAATTGGTTTTATGCCTTCTCCATGTCCTGGTTTCACCTGAAAATATATAAATGTTTTTTTATTTTTTTACTAATATCTGTTTTTATGTGCTATACATATAAGCAAAATATTATGTATATAATGTAGCCTACATAAAAACACTATATCTTGTTAAACGTGTGATTAAGGATCTTGGTTCTTAATAGAAAGTCATGAGTTCAAGCACCAGCAAGCTGCCACTCTTGCACCCTGGAGCAAACCTCCCGCTCCAGGGGGCGCTGTATCATGACTGATCCTGTGCTCTGGCCATGAACTCCTAGAAGGCTAGGATATGCAAAGACGGGAATTTTCACCATCTGAATCCTTTTGGTATTCTAAACATAGTCACCATCGAACACTGTTTCAGTAGTTTTAGGATAAATCCTAATTTATTATCTTGGCATCTCAGATCAGACATGTGTGCATGTGTACTTTCCATGTGTGCGTTCGTGTGTGTGTGTGTGTGTTTGACATTCATGATGCCAGTTGTTGAAAATGAGCCTCATTTGCACGGTTCATTTGTTCTCCTTTGTAGAGCCAAGCCGAGGCGCACTACAAAGGGAGTAAACATGCCAAGAAGCTCAAAGCACAAGACTCCACGAAAACTAAGCAGAAAGGCGGATCTGGCTCGGACAACGGCGCCAAACCGGTCAACGCCGGTCCTTCCCCCGCCCCCGTCCCCGCCTCCACTGCTATGGTCACTGACAGCACCACTGACCAGTCAGGTTAATCTCAACCTTTCATTCTCATCACCTGCTCTCTTCCTCTTCCTCTTCCTATCCTCACACTGACCCTCACTGTCTGCGTTCCTGCATGCTGAATATGTCTGTTTTTGGGTTGACTTGTTCTTCTCTCATTGTAGATGTGTCTGTGTTCCTGTACATGTATATTAAATGGAGATTTGTCTTTTGTTTGTTTTGATTCCAAAATTATTGACAAACTTGGTAATTAGCTGCTTCCTGGTATAATTAGCCTAGTCCATTAGCATGATTGTCATTTATGTAAAAATCAAGCAAAATGGAAATATTCTAAAAGACTAAAACTGACATGAGGAAAAGAAATATCATATAAAAGCTTGGCAAATAAACTGAACTAATATTGTTCAGATAATAAAGTTTATAATGATGGGAACCACCAAGGAACACGCGATACGGTATTATCATGATACCTAGGTGCTGATTCGATATGTATCGCGATTCTGTTAGTATCACGATTTAATACAGTAACTATCCCAATTCTATATTACATTTTTCAGATTTTGTCACGATTCTAAACCAATTTATGATATAATTTGCTTCTACCACACAGGATGCTGTGCCTTCTGTCACCTGCAGGCTCGTAGATGAACTGCAACATTTCACCACCTCAAATGCAAACATTTATAAATTAGAAAAGATATGTAAAAAGATATGTAACTGAATCGAAAGGGCTGGTGGAAACACATCCTTACCTTCATCCACTCATTCAATTTTTAATAGGAGCTTTATCCTGGTCAGGATGTCAATGGACCCAGAACTATTTCTGGAAACAAGGATCTGGCTGGGACGTCAGTTTATAACATAAACATTCACACCTAGGTGCAAGTTAGCTTAGGAAGTCAACTAACCAGAGTGTTTTTTGGGAGGTGTGAGGAAACCAGAAGACCCTGAAGTCCTGTCTGCATGTTCTTCAAGTATGAAGCATGACTGAGGTTGCTTTTCTCAATGCTTATTCTTATTTAGTCGGAGTATGCTGCAAAGTTATTATTATTATTATTATTATCATTATTATTATTATATTTCTTCTTTGCTGGTCATATCATTTAAGTCATGTGCATACTGTAGGATTCATAGGCTATTTGGGGCTCATCTTAAACAGAGCTTAACCATGGCCATATAATGATACCTGTTCACTCCTGCGGATTTCTTTTATACTGTCACACACGAATTGAAGGTGCTGTAAGAAACAACAGCATCCATAAAAGAGCAGTGTTTCTGGGAGCAGACATATGGAGGAGTGTGAAACACTCACACCTAATTTCTATGGTTGTGGGTGTAGCCAATGGTTAAATTGAGCTTTGGGAGGTGAGGGATCTCTCGGAGTGCCAACAAAGAAAGAACAATATTGTTAAATGTATGTGTTATCACACAAAGTTCTCAACACTGATATCACAGAAATGTGATTGAATCTCGTTTTCGATGCACCTGTTCCTGTCCTAAGGGCTTAATTTAACTCAAAGTTTTTTAGATCTTTTTTTTTTCCCCCATTCCAATTTTGGCATTATAATCATATCAGTGGATCTCTTCCTACATTTCTGGCAAAGATGCATAGAATAAATAAAGCCAGAAATGAACATGTTTCCCTTTATTGAACAAATGTAGAGACACAGCAGTAAACATGGCATGAAATAAAAGCATTTTTCCATGAAACAGCATGAAAATTATATTAGCTCATTATCATTATCATCGTGATTAAACCATGCTACGTTTTGAGTAAATTATAGCACTGGAGCTCAGCTTCACTTGTACAGGTGCACATGCTTCTCTCCGTTGCACACATCCCCCAGGGTATGATGCTAATGTCGGAGGAAATGCACCAGAGTGTATCACAGAGCACAAGAACCAAGAATAAAGTTCTTGCTCCAATATTTATGATATAAAATTATTTAATGTAATTAGCCACATTTGGAAGCTGGGGGGAGAAAACGCAGGTTTAAATGCAACCAACCACATCTAATGCTAGTACATATTTGGGCAGATGTGACACAGCTGCAAGTTCTGCTCCATATGCCTCTGATACTGTTTGTGATTCGCATGAGTTGTTTGCTGGCATTTGATGCTGGTATGGGGGCCAGATGAAACTGGAAAATTTGGACCAGAAATAATCTGTTTTCAGGGGCACAATAAATCAAAGTCATAGTCTCGATTCTGATTGGCTAGATGGCGCAGATACATTTGGTGCCTGTTCTGATACATCTTTGTTTCAAAAGCTTTCTTTAACTGGATGTTTTTTGAAGGAGTCTCCAGTGTCAGGGTCAGACGTGTGTTTTAAGTATGGGAAAATCTTGAAGGAATGAAGATTTATGCTTTGTGGGTCACCTGTATCAAGCTACTTTTTTTTTTGTTTTAGTAATATTAAAAAGATGAGAAAGAGATATGTGAAAGAACAAGGTTGTAGATATAAATCATAATAACCATGGGTGAAACTAGGCCGGTCCCGTCTGCTACTGGTCATGGGGTAAATTGGAGATTAAGTTGTTGGACTACTGATCAGAAGGTCCCAGGTTCAGACTCCTAGCATTACCAAACTGCCACTGTAGGGCCCTAGAGCAAGACCCTTACCTTCTATTGCTTGTATGTATGAGATAAATGTAAGTCGCTCTGGATAAGAATGTCGGTCAAATGCCGTAAAGGTAAAATATCTTGTGTACCACTTAAAGATTCAGTGGCGGTATGCAGTACTGGAAAGAGGAGAGAGCAACTGCCTGCCAAAGCCAACATTCAAACCCAGGCACAATGTTGTGTTTCCATCTTTTATCAGTGCCAGTTAATGTGAGCCAGCATGCTGCAATCTACATATCGAGTAAGCTCCAAAAACATGGCTGAATTCCAAAACCCTCTCTAACGCCTGATCAAGGGCACCACTTGGTGTGTGGAACAAGGGATTCTACACCCCACATTGTCTACTAGCTTTCCATTTTACACTATTTGGGATGATTGGAATAACGATATGAATACTAATTGTGCCAGGGATCAGCGTACCATACCTTAATGCCTTTGAAAAACAGCACACGCCAATCTCATTTTCTAAACTACAAAGAGTTAGCTGATAAAGTACTGTAGGAAGGCGGGTGAGAGGGACGCTCTTGATATTTACCTTACTGTTAAAAAACAATATCAGTTATTGCGTAAAGGTGAACTTCCTTATACTCCGTTTCTTCTTTGTGTTTATTAGTATCTTGCAAATCATTTAGGTGGAAACTCCCACCTGCTGTTACTGAAAAAATTACTTTACAAGCACTTTACTCGGATACGGAGCAACATTGCTAATGTGAAAGCTGGGCAGCAGGAGAAAGGGGACGGGGGTTCAGTACACCGGAAGTAGTCATGCCTAGTGTGAAAGCAGCCCAAGTCTTACAAGCTATTAATAACTCTGGTATTCTTTGCTATTTAACTATGGCTACAAGCCACCTATTTCCACAAAACAAGGGCAACTTTTTTTTCAAAACCCTTTGCCAATCATGCTCTTGTTTATTCACCCCTATGTGCTTTAAACAGGACTCTGTAATACCTTCCAAAAATTGGATTAACCAGTTTACCATATATAATATACTATATACCAATCAACAATAACAGACGTTATATATTATATATAAGCCAAGTACTGTGTAAGTTCCTCTTGTGCTGCCACCAGACCTCTGGGGCTGTGTTGTAGTGTTTAGCATCAAGATGTTGGCTTGAGGTCTCTGTGGAACAGACTGGTGTCTGGGGACAGTTTCACTCTACCATGAAGACGGTTCTGGCCTCGACTGATGTTGACAGCTGTTTCTCTGA
>JAQMYL010000035.1:28872099-28896690 GCA_030014365.1 Clarias pachynema
ATTAACTCAAACCACCTACAAAGGTTCCCTGAGCCTTTAAATGGTCTCTCAGTCTGGTTCAGTAGGCTGGCTGTTCACAGAGTGCTGTATCCAAGCACATTAATGGAAAGTTGAATGGTAGAAAAAATGTGTTCATTTTTTAAAAAATATGCACAAGCAACAGGGATAACAGCAGCTTTGAGGGGATTGTGAAATGAGGCGTATTAAAGATTTAGTGGGAGATTTACACCGAGTGGACTTCAGCTGGAGTCAGTGCTTTAAGAGCCACCATGCACAGATGTATCCAGGACATGTGCTACAACATTCGCATTCCCTGTGTGAAGCCACTCTTGAACCAGAGACAACGTCAGAGGCTCGGTGGGCTCCTCTTTTCAGATAAAACTCAGTTTGGAATTTCCCTGTGTCTGGAGGAAGAGAGGAGAGGCACAGAATCCAAGTTGCTTGAGGTCCAGTGTAAAGTTTGCACAGTCAGTGGTGGTTTAGGGAGTCCTGTCATCTGCTGGTGTTGGTCCATTCGGTTTTATCAGGTCCAAGGTGTTAAAAATAAGTAATATTCTAATTTTCTGAGACACTGAATTTCAAAATCATCATAATAAAAATAAAAAAATAATCACTTTGAAATATATCAGTCTGTGTGTAATGAATATATATAATGTATGAGTTTCTGTAATGTATGTAAAAAATCAACTTTTCGATGATATTCTAATTTATTGAGATGCACCTTAATATATGTATTTTTATATAGATGAATCTACACTATCTAGAGATACAGTAATACAGAATATACATTGTAAAACAGAATTGCAGGATAATAACAGACAGTAAAGTATCAGTATCTTATTGGTGTAGTGTAGACTTCGGCAGGGTAATGGTTATGGAAACTAGCTCGCCCAGAGCCTGCTAATTCTGGTCTGAATGTTCCTGTATCCTCTCTGGGATGGAAGGGGTCCCTGATGGTTTTGCACACACTTTGTAGACATCTTTGTAAAAGATGTTCAGGGAGAATTTGGAAACAGTAATTACCCTACTCCACGTCTTTGTATTGTAGGAGGGAACTGGAGAACATGGAGGGAACATACAAACTCTACGCACACAGACCTGAGGCAGGAATTTAACTCTCAATCCTGGAGCTGCACGGCTGCAATGATAACCACCACGCCACCCTGCTTCCTTGGGCTGTTTTAATCTCCATTTATTTCTTATGGACTAATGGAGCTGATATACAGATCTGGTGAGACAGATGAACTTTCTTCACACTTCCCAGGAAGTAAAGGCGCTCCTTCTCCTTCCTAACCAGAGCTGAAGTATTATGGTGCTCACAGTTTTGGACCCTCAGAAACTTGAAGATAAAGACTTCAGTTGCATTTATAGAAATTGGTAAGTGTGTGCTGCTTTTTGAATTATATAATTTCACAACAACCTCTTTGGTCTTCTCTACATTGAGGGTGATGATTTTCATGGAACACCATGTTACTAGGCTTTGGATCTCCTCCCTGCATGCCAACTCATCATTGTTCCTGAAGTGACGTTATGAAGTTATGCAAAGGCACACATTTATGAGTACACAGGGTGCAGAGCAGCAGACTCAGCATCCAACCCTGTGGGACACAGATAAATATAACATTTATTAGTTTTAAATTTGGGAAGATCATGACTGGTCTGACGGTTTAAGATATATATATATACTCACACGCCCAATCACACATTACCAATCAGTCTACAGTATATCCAGAGAAAACCCACTTCAAGCCCCCAACTTTGGAGTACAATCCAATACAAGATATTTTGGCAAACATTATTCAGATGTTTCTTTTTTTTTTTTTTACATAAGCACTACAAAAAGTTCTCCCTGTTTCTCCATCTCCTCATTAACATTCTGTGTAGATGTGTGTTGGCGTCATTAATGAAACATTCCTTCTTGACATTTTTATCCAGCATCTCTCCCACTTTACTCTGGTGCGTCTTTATTGGCTGGGTAATGAAATATGGAAGTGATTATTCATTCTCTCTACACAGACGATGATGACAGTTGTGTTATGTCTCAGATCGAAGACGCACCAACCCGCCGGACACTGATTAGCCTAGACTGGCCTTCACCTCTCTGTTTCATTATCATTATGATGCTAATGCTATCAGGCACATGTCCAAATTACTGGATGAACAAGAAAGCCGATACTGCTGCTGCTTTTGATGCACATTGTTAGGTCTAACCTTTGTAGCTTGGTTGTGGAAGTGCTATTTATTTTGAGATGACCCTTTTTAAATGGAAATGAGCCTAAAGCGGAAGCCTTTGCTCTCCATACTTTAGTGTTTTTTTTTCTTGCTTTTAAACTCTTAATTAATTCAGCAGCTCATTATCAGTTTATTCATAGAGTAAAAAACATTATTTTAAAAGTCGCTCATTAATAGGGTGTATTGATTAATAGGTGTATTGATTGTGCAGAATAACAGAACACAGTTATGAGAGTAAAAACTCCCTTCATTTCTCTATATAATCCCCTGCTACACTAATGCACTTATCCAAGTGTTTCACTAGTGCTTGGACACCATCAATCAAGGTAGAAAGTTTTTTCACCACACCACAGCCATGGTCAGTCTGCCTGTCTGAAACACTGGCCTCCAGGGAACTCCTTAACAACCCAAACACGTGAAAATGGCTTGCGAGGTCAGAACTGTATGGGGGATATGGCAATAACTTTGCCATAACATAGTTTTTGTTCAGTTCTACAAACCAATACTTCTTTGTTTGTTTGTTTGTTTGTTTGTTTGTTTTACTTTTGTGGAAGGAGCCAGCAGTGCCAGAAATGAACAGTCAGTCATTTGTAGACATGGAAAGAAAAAAGAGAGGCTGGTGAGGGAACGATGGTTTGTCGTGGATATAATTCATGTAAATACTGGAACTACGTTTTACAGCATTACATAGATAAGTAGCTATACATAGCATCAAAGTGTTTTTACTTTCATTCACTGAATGTTTTTAGTATTTCATCTTCTGACAAACTTAAACCAGTTCTTGTGGTAGCGACATCCATATCACAAACTTGGATGATTTAACTTGACAGTAAGCGTATAAGAGTGTGTTATTACTGTTTACACATATTTATGCATTTTGTAGGCACCCGTATCCAGAGCAACGTACATTTATCATATTTCTACAGTTAAGCAGATGAGGGTAAAGGGGCCTGGCTCAGTTCCTGCTAAACCGCACATTTGTTTCCATCCTCCACCACACCCAGATTAACTCAGGAAGGGTGTGCTAACACTCTGATGACTTGTATGACATTTACATTGAGTCATTTTCCAAAGTAATTCTAAAAAAATAAATTTAAAAAAATGAAAAACGGAAAGTATAAAATGAATTGACAGATGTGTAACATTTTATAACATTACAATATGCAAATAATATTATACCATAATGCCTTTAAATCAGATTGGTTAGAAGGTGTTGATTCATTTTCTATACATTTACATTTACATTTAGGCATTTGGCAGACGCTCTTATCCAGAGCGACTTACATTTTACTATACTTACTATACCTGTAATGCAACTCTAATTATTTTGACTTCTCACTGCATTTGATAAAATCAGTTTGCATGTGATGGTTTATTACTGATTCCTCTGAAATTGTTGTCAACAGACTTAGAGTACCTAAGTCTATATTAATGAACCTCAAAACGTTTGGCTTCAGGTTAAATAAAATTCCTTTTTTTTTTTTTTTTGTTACGTACGCTATTAATATCCTGGATTAAATTTTTATAAAGCTTCTTTGTGACAATAACACAAACATGGAATTTAAACAGAAACTATAATAAGGGCTACAGTTTATTAGCACAAACTGTTGGCTAATGCTAATGCCAATTATCAAACTAACAGTTCTAATAAGTGAAACACAGCAAGGAACCTAACAGGAAGCTCACAGAGAAAATCACAAATGAAACAACTACAGTAAAGATCACAGATGGAAAACAAAAATCTAAATGAAACATGGGATATAATTAGACACACTAATCAGACCAGGTGCATGTAATCAAGATCATATGACTGATGAAGTGCATTCTGGGAAATGGAACCTAGAACCAAGGCTGTGTTCCATTCCACAGTTGTACATCAAAGGGAGCTCCCTGTGCAGAGAATGTCAGTTAAGGGGATTTCCCTTGACCAATTTCCACCATTCAAAACTTAAGATGGTAACATAAGCACACTGCAGGAATTAAATATGAAATATTTTTTGGAACAAAAAAAACAATACAATTATAAAACATATTATTGCATAATAATGTGTATAAATCGTGAATAAATTATTTAATTTGTTCATGAGATGTACAGAGAAATTATTATTGTTCAGAGTTTGATTACTTGATTACTTTTATTGTCTACTAAATTCACATTATTTGTGTTATATTAAATTAGGTCATCCTTGATGATAATAATAGTAGATGCTCTGATCAGCCATAACATTATGACCAACTGACTCTCCCCCCTCTTGCCATCAAAACAGTAATGACCTGTGTAGCTCTTCTATTGGTTTGGACTTCACTCCCCATGTGCATCAGTGAGGCCTGTCCACCCATGACCCTGTCGCCAGTTCAACAGTTGTCCTATCTTGGATCACTTTTGGTACGTCCTGACCACTGCAGCTGGGGAAAAGGGAGGACCCACTCAAAATTTGGCAGGTGGTCATATATGAAGTAATCGCTGATCTGTGTATAAAAATCCCTTTTCAATCTCCATTTTTTTCCCCGCACCAGCGAGGTGAAATAACTGATGGGAAATTTTTTCATGTCCACTTCCGACGGAGTGAAGACCCGTTGTTCACTTGTTCCCTGCACCATTCATAGTTCCCTTTGAACTGAGCAGTGGTTTGGAATCTCACTTACCATGGCTGAATAGCCTGTGTAGTACTTCACGGGGAACTTCAACCGGATCGGAGTGCACCACAAATGCCAACATACAGTACAAGTCAGAAAGCACCATGACAGAGAGAGGAAAAATGGTAAGGAATCTACAAAAGAAAGTTATAAAAAGTACAGTAAAGCTTGTGTTTCTCAATTAATTCAACTTGAAAGTTCTGAAAGGAGAGGATTAAATGTTAGATTCAGCTGTGTCAAGAAATATACTAAAAAAACACTCATTAAAATTTCCTGATTTTCCATATCATAACTAATTTATGTCAAATCAAGAACATTTTACTTGAAATCAGGACAATCCGTTTGTTCCTAGGCAGTGAGAACCCCTCTTATAGTGTTTCTTAAACACTCTAATGATGATAATTCTGATTCTGTTTACCGACATGTTTTTGGAAACTGATTTCCAGCAATAAAAACTCTCTTTAATCATGACGCCTGAACTGCTGTTTACCTCTGGAATGCTTCTAGTCTAATTGCCTGAAGGGAAAGCTTCTTTTTACTGCAGAGGCCTTTTTTTCCCCTCCAATTTTCAAAATTATTATTAAATAGGTGCTTGTTTTTCAAATTTCCTTTTAGTCAGCATAGAAGCCATTATGGCTAATCAGGCTGATTGAAACTTCATTGTGCTGCCAATTTCTTAGCTTAAAAACTTCACAAAAACAAATGCTGACTCTGCTGGACAAACTTTTCTGTTGTGCAAAAAAAAAAATTGCACAGCCTCAATGCAGAAATACTGTTGACGTTTCACAGAGAAACGGTGGAGAATTAGCAGTTAAGGAGCCACCCAGTGGATGCATGGATGCGCTGGTGTGATTGATGCTTGGTGCATGCGCTTTCGTTTCTCAGCAGGAGTTCAACTGCAGTCTGCGGTTCTCCAGATGAACGGTGGCTATTTTGTTCTCAGCATGTGACATGTCACTCAAATTATAGACGGACTGCTGGTCTGTAACCTGAAGAAACAGATATTGACATTTTAATTGCTCTAATGAACTGCAGTAGGATTGACTGTAAAGCTGCCTGGGAGGTGTAGTCTGTAGTGGAGTGGCAAAGTTGCTCTGAGGCATCGAAAAGTCAATGGAAGCATAATGGATTTACAGATAACAGCTTGGGGTGCCAACCGATTAGCACACCTTTTTGTGTCTTTCTTTCGTCCCTTTTTTCAAGTGCTTTGGGGAAAGAAGCCTGTAAAAATAATAATTGGACTATGAACTTGGCTTAGAACTAGTTAGTTAATTGTTTGTGTGAAATGAATTTTGAACTTGCGCTTACAAACTGTTAACTTACACAACATGAAACATGACAAAAATTATTCTGATGATAATTAGATAAATGATTTTAGGTAAATTCCCACTGTTGGGCCCTTGAGCAAGGCCCTTAACCTTCTGACCCTAACTTCCTAAATGGGATATGCAAAAAAATTATTTCACTGTGCTTTAAGGTAAATGTGTACACACACTGAATTTTGATATTTATCTTGTAGAGCACGCCTGATTGTGTGTTTTTTTGTTTTTTTACTTAACTGCAATTCAATTCAATTTTATTTGTATAGCGCTTTTAACAATCGTCATTGTCGCAAAGCAGCTTTACACAATGGAAAGGATTATTTAAGTTTGTATGGAATGTGAATGTGTATGAATCAAAATGGTCAGATTGTCCCTGGTGAGCAAGCCGAGGGCGACGGTGGCAAGGAAAAACTCCCTGAGATGGCAATAGGAAGAAACCTTGAGAGGAACCAGACTCAACAGGGAACCCATCCTCATCTGGGTGAAACAGAGAGCAGGAATTGATCTGCATTCATACAGAGCATGCATTAATGCAATGAATCCTACTGTAAAGTTATTGAAGGTGAGAATTCTGAATGTCAGATATATCAGACATCCCATTCTATATAAACTTCTTCGAAATTCGAAACTTCATTTCACAGCATATCGATCGATACACATATGACTGTGTATGGTATAAATAAAAATTTGATTTTTAAATGATTTAATCTTTGTAATTTCCTAAATCACAACTAATTTGTATTAAATTTCTATACTCTATTCATATCTCTTCTGGTTGTTGTGTAGGATGACGTGGCTTAGAGCAGAACATCTGTGAGTGGATAAGTGTGTCAAAAAGGATAAGCAAAGGCACAAGGGGATGAGGAGTAATGTCAAGCCAAAAAAAAATAGAATAACAGATATGTGTTGCTGTAATGTCTGCGGTTGCTTCAATATTTATAGTACAAAACACTGTTCAGGTGGAACAGACTGAAGAAGAGGTGGCTGGCCATGGCCATTGCCAAGCAGAGGAGGAGGCACATAGCAGGGAAGCCTAGCAGGAACTGAGTGAGCATGATAAAGCTGAGAGGCAGAGAGAGAGCTGAGGGACTTAACGAGCCAAGGGACAGAGCAAGCTAAAGGATAAAAGCGAGCCAAGGGACAAAACCAGCCGCGGGACATATTGAGCATAGAAAGACAGAGGATAGAGAGAGGCTGAAAGGTCAAAGGAACAGAGTAAGCCAAGAGACCCAGAATGTAAGCATGAAATTTGCAAGGGAAAGAGTGAGCATGACAGCGTGACGGGGCTGAGGGGAAAGAAAATAGTAAAATTTGTACTAAATGCACAGGAAGTTTGAAAGCTATCGATTTGATGTAGCTCAGTGGGCGTAAACTCCATATATACGTCTCAGCTAAACTTTGGAATGAATTATTGCACAAAACAAGGATTGTGGAATTTGGTCCAGATTACTGACGTTCCCAGTGATGAATTTCACGGTCAGTGTGCAGATCAGGAAAATTTATAATGGATTTTGATTTAAGACAGATTTGAAAAAGAACTATTCCCTTAAGGCTCTGACAGAGTAACTGACAGAGTATAAGGGTGTGTAGGAGCTACAAATTACATTTAGATGTACTTTAAAACCTTTGCCAAGTGGTTTTGGCAAAGAGTGCAGTATGTATGCATATTTACGGGCTGGTGTAATGGTAGGTGGTGTCTGATTGCTTGTGGTGGACCATCTGAGCCTGTAATGCCAAGGCCAATTTAGTAGTGGGATTATATACAGTAATAACATTGTTTAAAGCCAATGTCTTGGGTAAGTATTTAAGAAGGAATTTATGCAGCTCTAGTGTAAAAATAAAGAAGTAAATCTCGATGGGTATAAACATATCCTGGCTGATTGACTTGAATTGGGGGTGAGGGAATAGTTCTACAATTCTTACACATCCTCCCACCCCCCACCCCTATTTTTTGGTGCATTTTTGCCCCAATTTTGCTTCAATTTGTCCATTTGACGAATCTCCACCAGCCAGCTCTCCCCTATCATATGACAGCTAAAAACAAGGGAGAGTGAAGGCTAAGACGTGCTTTCTACAAATACATGAAACACCCAGACGAAAGCACTACCTGCCCATTTCAACACAGCTGACAGCGCCCACGAATGGCTAGCGTTGCCTTGATTGACAACACAGTGGATGTATGGCAGTATCCCTCAAAGAGACTATTGCTATTTTTGCTCTCTTGGATTGCAGGCTATGGATGGCTGATTTGGATTCTGACTCTTAGCAGCGCTTTACTCTGGTCATGCTCATGGTAGAGCCTGAACTCCAACATTTCATTTCAAATTCGGACAAATAAGTAAAACGAACGGAAGTCATATACAGCATCTCTCCATGAAGGTCCACACTGTTTAAGCGGCTCATCGATACTTACTGTAAGCTCGGCACCAAATCTTCGATAATAATTTTGCTCTTTTGTTTTTTCGCCTACCCTTTTCCACCACTGGCCTGTTCACTATTCCTCTAAGTAGACTTCAGAGCTGTGAGCAACTCCTTGACTCTGCAGCTCTCCTCACCTTAAAATGAATCGGTCTTCCACACTCAGCTCTTCAACGCGCCACTCGGACCTCTCAGCGATTTTAACCTCAACTTCCAACGTTAACTTGCATATTCTCTCCTGAAAGCCTTACATGGTGAGTTAAAATCACCATAAAACATCTCCATCTACTGAAAATTATATATAAGACCAAGGTGTAATTACTATTATTACTATTATTATCTGAATCTGTGGCACTGACGCACTTTCACCTTTAGATATCTGCTGAGAAATAACGCTTGAAATATATTTCTCTGTAAAAGCCCAAGCAGCAGGTTATTTAATGCAATGCAATTACACATTTCACTGTGTGCTCATTTCCAGACTCCCAGTGTGAAGCTTTTGGGTGTGGGGGGTGGGGGGGGGGGGGAGGCTGTGCCTGGCAGTCTGTCCAGTATTAAAGCTATTCATTTTAGTAAACGCACAACTTTAGATTAATGCATTCTTTTTTTTGGCGCACAGTTTTGAGGCCAGTCCTGGACTATAAAGGCATTCTCTGTGGTGAATCCCAGCCCACAGTGTGCACTCATCCAAAAAAAAAAACCTTTCTACTCTATTCCTGTTCTGTTTCTGATTCTGATCATTTGCTCTCAACATTAGCAATCAATCTGCCTGATTTAACAATTAAATATGTAGCATTTGGCGTGTCGCGTCGGGGATTTGGTTCGAATTCAAATGTGAAGTGTTCGCACCATGTGCCAGTGTTTCCTCAGGCACAATACTTTCTTATGGACACACAAGGCCTCTGTTAGCCTCATTTTATGCCAACTTGCCCCTGGTCCTAAACTCTCCATGTGATCCAAAGCAATAGATGCTGAAAGATATGGCCTGTAAAAGACAGACAAAGACTCAGGCAACCATTCCTAGTTAATACTGCTTTGAAATTTTATTTTTGAAGATTGTTATTTTCATATGATCATGACCAAATCCTAAATGAAACTAATATTCACAATCCTTTTGTACTCTGCTGGTTCATCTTCCACTTATACACAGCTGAAAGCTTTGTTTTATAAATGTTTTACAGTTTTCTGTTTCAGCGCAATAGTTCCAAAGGGAATCCTTTGGCTGGATTTGCAGTTTGAAACCAAAATACTATCTAGTGAGCGTACCATCAAAGTGGCAAAACAAGCAAAATACAAGAAAATTGTAAACCTGGGGGTGATCAGTTTATTGGTATAATAGAATCATTTCTCAACATATTGGAGCTCTCTTTGGGGGATGACGTGGTTATGTCTTCATGGTTGAACTGCAGTTCCTGGCTTTACAATCCAGGCTTCTTAATACTTCCTACAGAGCCTGGTCCATTTCGTCCATAAACATAACAAATAAGCACTTAATTTTGAAAGATATGATAGATGACCGGTTGCAGACATTTTCCCTGTAGTTTATCAGCAAGCTATGAAATGTTCTTTTTTTTTAAAAACTCTGGAATAACACTGAAAGATTGGATGTTTCACTAACTAATTGTTTAGTCATTCAGTCGTGACCTCATGGACCTTAGTAAGCCAGGCCTTCCTAAATGTTGTCCATGGGGTTTTCTTGGCAAGGATATTGGACAGGGATGCCATTTCTTTCTCCAGAGGACCATCTGTGGGCAATTTGGTAACGCCAATTAGTCTAATCTGCATGTCTTTGGACTATGGACATTATTTCTCCTTCTTATAAAAATATGGTGCTGTTACCCAAAAAATACTCCCAAGTTTTTATACGGCATGTTGGTGCACATTTGGTGTACATTTACAGTACGTATATTTCCACCTGGTAAATGTACCACCTGGTAGGTACCTTTAAAGCTTTATTCTAATTCATGCATTTTTAAGGTTTGGACACCTTAAAAATGTTTTAACGTTACTTGAATTTGAGACTACCAGTTGTTGGTAGCTTGAGTTCGTTCCGTCTCTAAATTTAACTCAAACACCAGCTGCAAGGTAGATTTTGTGGGTCTGATTTTATTTTACAACAACTAAGGGCACTCACTGAAGTCAAACATTTTAGGCTGTTTTCAATTTATTTGTTGTTGTTTGTTTATATATACATTTAATCAAACATAATTATTCCACAAATATGTGTTTACTTGTACTGTAAGTACCCAAATCTTGTTCTTTGCTCGATTAAGGGTTAAAACTGTTAAAAAAAAAAAAACATCTCAAAAGATACGACCTCCAAGCCTTCCATACCAAAATATCGTAGCGAGAATCTTAGAAAGATGTGCCAGATATCCAAACTGACCTAAATCATCACATGTGGATGACCCCCGTTGTTTGCTCTGACATCAAATAGAAAAGCAGAAATCATTGTTAAAGTAGAGCAGGTATTAGTCATCCAAGGCAGAACGCCTCCGCAGCGTATTTGCTTCGTTCTGTGCCTCTAGGTACAAGCTACCAGCCTACACAACTTCAAAACACTTAGATCTGTTTCCAGAAGAGCACTCTCGCACACAGACGTGTTATCTAACCACTACATGTATCAGCGTGAAGCACTTTTTAAACGCAGCAGGACTCCTAACCAGAGGTTCGGTGGAAAGATTTGAGCAATAAAAAAAAAAAAAGAGTATGTGAAATTATTAGACACTAGTTCACTCACATTAACATGAGTTCACTCAAAAAATTTACTAATACGAAATTTATATATGTAACTGGAAAATGTCCTGGTCTGTTCAGGAATGATGAATCCTAAGAGAAGACATGTTATTTGTTGCAATGTTTTTTTCTGTTCCTGAAAGCTTTCAGATCATTATTCCTTTGTTATTATACCATCTGCCAGTATCACTTTGTGTGCATATATAAATATTAATAAACCATGCTAAAAAATGATCTGATCAGCTTTAATGTAATCAGTGATATTATTTTTACAGGTTGAAGCCCACGTACATGTCTGCCTGTCTTTCTGTACAGCATAACTCTCAGTCTAACTTATTAATGCAAAGAAATACAATTCTGTAAGGTTGAGTATCTCACGTCTTGTGGTCAACCAAATACACTCCCTGTTTAAAGTAGATTATTACATCCGGCACATGACTGTTCATAACGTCACTTTTACTCAACATTTTGATTTGAGAAGCTAACACTCTCAGTTCGGGTATTTTACACGCCTTCACCTCCTGCGGATATGTTTTCTCTAATGAAATGTGTTTTATCTCATAGTAGTGCTTCACATTACTGCTTTAATGAGCACCACAGTTTCAGAACATATGAGACAAACTGGTTTTGAACTTCCTGCAGAAAAAAAAAACATACAATCCATTCAACTTTGAAGATTGAGTTTTAAAAAAAATAAAAATACATACATAACGTTTTTGGACATATGCTGTGTCATGCGTCTGTCTGTGTTTGCTGAGGACTTGAGCGCTTTTTAGGGGCATTGCAGTCATTTACCGTCTTGTATTTACGGTGAACTATCGCATTGTATAGCATTAGATAGCTCTAGATAACAAAAGGCGCTCTATTGTTATCTGGCACAGTTATCTGGAACGTAACTAGCAATAACGTCCCATCTACTCAACATTTTGATTTAACGTACGATTTACCACCTGTACAAATTGTCTTCATGGTGGTACAGTGGCTCAGCATTGTCACCTCCCACCCCCAGAGTCGAGGGCTTGAATCTTGCCTCTGCATGGAGTTTCCTCATGGTCCATGTGCATGGTGGGTTTCCTCCAGGTACTTCTTTCACAGTCCAAAGCCATACATAGTAGGTTGGTTGGTGTTTCCAAATTGCCCATAGTGTATAATTGGGTAAGTACGTGTGGGTGCTTGTGTCCTACAATGGGGTTGGCACTCCATCCAGGGTGTACCCTGCCTTGTGCCGTAAGTTCCCTGGGACAAGTAACAGGCACACCTCAAAGCTATGCAGGATAAGCAGTATAGAGAAAAAGAAATAATGAATTAATAATTCTTAAAAAATATTAATAATTCTTTAAAATATGTTTATAGATACATAGGGTACTTTGTTAATCCCAAAGGGAAATTATGATACACTCAGTAAATTGCAGTCAGGTGAGAATCTGAAGGAAGAAAAAAAAACCCTGCACATTAAGGTGCATTAATGAGGGAAAAACCTGTAAATGTTCATGTACTGTACTACTATGTCCACTGTATCATGCGAGAGTCATGGAATATATGTAGGCTCCATATCTTTTATTTACAGAACTTTCCACAGAATTAACATAATCAGGAAGGAAGTGTTATTGAGTATCATGATCAATATATGCAGAAGGCCAATCCAATCTCATTAATGTTCAACAATGCAAGGTTCAGAATGATCAAGTGAGTCACAGGCAGTCACGGAAAAAAAACAAGACTCAGAGCTAGGTAGTTGGCCAAGTCTTTGAAATGATACAGAGGATATTAGGTTTAAATACAAATAGCCTAACGAAGTATAAATGGTACAGATTCTAGACCTAAGTGGCGCACACTAAATCTTTCAATAGTGCAGCTCCACCTCCACTGAAGTCCAACAGCTACCAGAAACACAAAGTGCTCTTCTTGGGTATTATTTTTGTCCTAAATAAATGACTACTCTTTGTTTGTTTTAATTAATGGATTTGATTTGGATTGTTTTTGAATTAATTGTTTTTTAAGTCATTAATATGAAACCACAGAATTAGGTTCATATGTAATTAAAATAATTAAGTGATATAAACTTGGCAGAGTAATCTACGTTTCCATCAAGACATTTGGCAGACGCTCTAAACAATCAGTCAAACACTGCTGGGAATGTGTTTTTTTTTGTGTGTGTGGGGGTGGGTAGGGGGTATTTATACCTAAGAAACTAATAATTCCTTAGTCGTGCTTAAAGATTGCCAGTGACTTGGCTGTACGGACATCTAGAGGAAGCTCATTCCACCACATAGGAGCCAGTCTAGCCGCATGTCTTCCTCGAACCCTGAGAGATGGTGGGACCAGTCAAGAAGTGGTGAAGGGTAAGAGAGACAGTGGTGCGGTGCAGGGTCTGATTAGAGCTTTGAGGTAAGTAAGTGCTGGGCCATCTTTAGCTTTGTAGGCAAGCATCAATGTTTTGAATTTGATGTGAGCAGCTACAGGAACCCAGTGGAGGGAACGGAGAAGTGGAGTGATGTGGGACAATTTAGGAAGTTTGAAAACAAGTCATGCAGACGCATTCTAGATGAGCTACAGAGGACGAATGGTGGACAGAGGCAGACCTTCCAGGAGTGTTTTGCAATAGCACCAAGCACCTAACCAAGCACCTGAGTAGGCTGTGTGGAGAGTAATGGACAAAGTCCTCTGATGTTATAAATAAGAAATCTATAAGAGAGAGTAAGGTTAGCAGTGAGTGGTGAAAATGACAGTTGATGGTTCAGTTGAGTTACCACGTTGCAGGCAGTGAATGAAGATGTGATCTGTTTGCTGTCCAGGGAGATTATAAGACCAGGGGGATAAATCAGCTTCAATGAACAGCACGTCAGTTTTTGCAGAGATAAAGTTTCAGTTGATGACCTGCCCTCCAGGATGAGATATCTGACATGCTGAGATACAGGGGGGAACCTGAGTGTCTGAGGGAGTAAAGGAGGAAATGATTTGAGTGTTATCCACATCACAATAGTATGAAATCCGTGTGAGGATATGACCTCACCAAGAGATCAGGTACAGAGGGAGAACAGAAGAGGACCAAGTACTAAGCTTTGTAGGACACCAGTAGAGAGTCTGCATGGATCAGATGTGAATCCCCTCCATATCACCATGTACGACCAATCTGTATATAAACTTGCAGTAACTCATCTCCAGTTATACAGTTTTTTTTTTTTACCAGTCCAAACATACTTGTTTACATTTATAAATGGCTAACATCAACAGTGCTAAACATACTTTAGTAGTGATTAGCTAAGAAAGCTAGAAAACTATAAATTAAACAGTGCTCAACTTGATTGATGTTAAAAGAGTTGCAGTAAAAAAGTTTTAACATGGGTTTTAAACTAAATTTGCAGTTTTTTGAGGCAATTTATGTATATGCTTATACACTGCCGCACCATGTCAAAAGGGCCAAATAAAATGACAGGAATTGGGTTAAGAAACATGCAAAATATTAAACATTAAAACCTGGAAGGATAGAACTGAACTATCAACTTCACGAAAAAAATGTGGTCAGAAAAAAAACATCAATGGAGATCACTTAAATGTTTTGTGAATTTGGAATAGTAGAAATAATATTTAATAGTAAAAGTAAGAGCATTTACACACACAGTGATAAGTGATGAGGTATCACAGGACTGGGACTAAACAGCCATGTGGTCATAAGAAAACCACTTGTTAGTGAGACTAATCAGAAGAAAGACTTCAGTTTGCTCGGGAGCATAAAGATTGGACTTTGGAGCAATGGAAAAAGGTCATGTGGTCTGATGAGTCCAGATTGACCCTATTCAAGAGGCCAGGGTACATCAGGGTAATAAGGAAGTGTGCATGAAGCAATGCACCCATCATGCATAGTGTCCACTGTACAAGCCTCTGGAGGCAGTGTTATGATCTGGGGTTGCTTCAGTTACTCACGTCTAGACTCAGCAACGTTATGTGGCAATAAAATGAAGTCAGCTGTTGACCTGAGTGTACTGAATGACCAGGTTATCACATCTATGGAGTTTTCCCTCCTTTGTGTCATGGCCTTATTCAAGAACCGGAATTGTGAAAGAGTCGCTCTGGGTCAAATGAATGCTTAAAGTGTGAGACTTGTTTTTTTGCTAGGCAGTGTATTAGATAGCAAAATTATAAAAATTGCTGAATATAATAACTACAAGGGATCTACTGATTCTGCAAATTTAAGGATCAATGAATGTATTTCATCAAAAGAAACCTGAAAATGCTTTCATCTTCCTGCACAGATCTTCTTGTATACAGAGCCAGTTTAACAAACCCATGGGTTAAAACAATCAGCCTGTCTAAAGGTGACAAAAACCTTTCTATCGACATCTGATTTCTTCACGTAGTGAATGTCACACTTTGATCGAGATGTTGAAAAGCTAGAAATGACTATCGAAACGTCCACTGCCAAAACTGAAAGGCAATTTTCTTTCTTTTCATTTTTGGGGTAGCCAGAAATTTACTTCTGATTGAGATACACATAAAAGAGAAACACATTTCAGTTCGGGAAAGCATTTTCAGACCTACATAAAAAGTTACGATTTTACCATGTGATGGTTTCCAGGCTGAAATGTGAATACTGTTGATGCACTGACGACATCACGATGTTGATTCATGTAAATCAAACTTACTGGCTGGCTTACATTAGAACAAATAAACAGTCATGAGGAACTATATAATTGCACTGGTGCATACAAGCCAACTGGGGCATCTGGGGGGAATTTTCCCCCGGTCTTATAAGGAGGAGACTAAGAAGCACATACTGATGAAATCATTTGTCATAATGGTTTAAGTCAAATTCAGGTTCTTGGGATTAAAATAGGGATCTTGATCCAAGAACAAATCTTACTTTAATAAATCACATTCACAAAGCTGAGGGAGTTTCCAGCGCACCGGTGTCCGGAACACTGGTGTCCTTTTTAATGTCGTACTTCTCTGCCTTCAGAGGAATTATTCGTGTGAAAGCATGTGCGTGTTGGTGCAGGAACGAAATCGTTGTTTTTGAGCTTGTACTAAAGGAAAGGTTCATGCTAAATATAAAACAAATGGTGAGAATGGTTGGGAAGTGATTCTTTTATTGTTTATTGATCAAATACAAGCTGTGACAGACCTCACAGTTTCCACTCTGCTCTGCGTCCTGTCCCTTAAATGCATATCCGATTTGGTTTGTATGATTCATTATTACTTAACTTTTAAAACTGTAAAAGAAGTGTACATAGATTAAACCTACGTAATTTTTCTCCTTTGAAGTATTGCTTCACAAAGTCTCACGATACAGTAAGGACCTTTAGTCGTCTGTGGACCCTGCAGTCTTTCTATTTGCAAATGAGCTCCTGAATCATACTGACTTGTTTGTGTAACCGCTCCTATTAAATTTAGGAAATTAGATTTGTTGAAGAAATGCATCTCAAGAGACCCTTAACATCTCTTTCACTTGCAAAATCTTTTACTTATGCATCTTACAAAAGCAATGCATTTATTCACTTATTGTTTGCATGGCATTATTAATCCCTTAAACCTTGTTGAATGAATAGATTAGCTTATCTCGGGCAGCATATTTCCTCATAGACTGTGAATATCATTATAGCATGAATTAAAGTAGCACTTTGTGTATTTTTTTGCCATTTTATATTTCAAAGAATGAATATTGCTTGTATAAGAGATACTGAGAAATGTGGACTAAGTGTATTAAGTATAGAATTGCTCTGTATTTAATAACAATTTTGTGTATGAAAATAATAATTTTATTTTGATTGTCTGCATTATTTGATTATATAAGGACATCTGTAATAAAAATCTGTTAAATGCATTCACTTTTCTAAAGCAATGCTTTTTCAGGACTATTGCCATGCCTTTTTACCTTAAATACAATACATTAATAGAATCACTTAGTTTGTTTGCAAAATTAGTTATTTCATGTTTACACTTAATACGAGGGGCATTCAAGTTGTAATTTTCATGAATGAAGACCTAAAACGATTGCCGTTTATAGTAGACAAATTAAAGCACCATACAGGCATGAGACTTTTATCTGTAAAACGTTTAAAATGTAGCAGGAAAACATTTAAATGGTACAAACTTTTAAAACAAATTTTACACCAATTGCACCTTACATAAATTTGGCTTGGATTTATTAGGTGTTTTTTTGTTTTGTTTGGAAAAGCCATTAAAGGAGTTCCTACTGTAGGAGGCCAGCATTTCAGACGTGAACCAGGCAGCCCAGTGATGGCTCTGGTATAATAATAAAACTTTCTACCTTGCTGATATCTAAGCACTAGCACTTGGATAAGTGCATTAGTGTAGGAGGGGATTTTATAGAGAGTTTTTACTCTTATAGCTGTGTTCTGTTATTCTGCACGATCAAAAGTCACGGTTTGACTTGAAAGCACCTCGTACAATGTTTTAAATAACAGTGATAAGAACCGAAGTGTACAAGGCCCTAAGAAATGTTACCATAGCAACAGTGATACTATGAGCTGTGGGTTCTTACACCGTACCAATCTAGTACCAATTAATTGGTAAGTAATTATAAAAAGTGTACACCTGTAGCCATATGGTACAGTGGCCAGAGTGACAAAAAAAACTAATGGAATTTAATCTATTTATGAGTAAAAACATATTGAGAAGTAAGAGTGATTATACTGATGAGTGGTCTTTGTCTGTTTTCACACGTGCTGTTTATTCCTCCACCTCCAACACATGTTTTGCAGGCAATCCTATGAGAAGTAATGAGATGCAAGGTGGGTGGAATATAGCCAGATTTTTTTTTTTTTTAATGTGGCTGTTGCTTGCTGCTTAAAAAGACAATTTATAAAAATGTTCAACAAGATATTAAACTTATTTTTTTTTACCTATATATGTGTGAGAGAAAATTTTCTTTTGTAATAAATGACTAAAAGGAGGTGGCATGGTGGGGTAACACCGCTTTGGATCGGTGTGCATCTTCTTCCCATGCTTAGAGTGGTTCCTCAGGGTTCCTTAGACAGTCACATGCAGATTCAGCTCATTGGTATCCCCAAACTGCCCATTTTGTGTGTGTCTGATAAATTTTAATCCAGGAATTATTTTATTTTCAAGATTTTAATGTATACAGTCGTTTATTGCTATCTTTATAATAGCTATAATAATATTGCAGTCACTTTACCGCACCATTGTATCGAAAAGAGAGTTGAGCCAAAAGACAAACCTCTCAACCTACCATGGTTGTTCATTCCTACCCTCAACTATACAGTAGGGGTTTCTCACAAGGGTAGCTAGCTTTTCCCTTAGAGAAAGGATGAGAAACTCAGTTATCCGTGAGAAACTCAGAGAGGAACCACTGCTCCCTTGCATGGAAAGGAGTCAGTTGAAGTGGTTCAGGCATCTGGTAAGGATGCCACCAGATGCCTCCCTGGGAAGACGTTCTTGGCACATCCAGCTGGGAGAAGGCCACAGGTCAGACCATGGACTAGGTAGAGAGATTATATTGCCACCTTGGCCTGGGAACTCCTCGGGATCCCCCAGTAAGAGTTGTTTGAGATGGCTGAGAAGAGGGTATTGGTAGAAGCATGGTTATGATTATTTAAACATTTTTATTTTTTAAATAACTAATATGAAGGAGGTTAATATGAATTCCATGCTGGTACTGATTTAGCTGGGTATGGACACTCAACTAACATAGTAAACCTAATTTCCCTGGTTTCTTACAAGCGGGTATTTATCTACCCTGTTCTTGTTTGGTTTCCATGTACACTGTATGACCAAACCTATCTAACTGACCATCACACTTGTGGTACTTCTGACCTGAAATAATGCTCCAAAATCTAATGGTGAGACTTTTTGGAAGAATGGAGACAGCAAAGGGGAAACATATCCTGAATATGTTCAAAAAGCACTCATGGGTAAGATAATCAGGTGTCCACAGACTTTTGACCTTAAAGTGTATCTAGCTAGCCATTCATGTATCAATTTATCTATCTGGCACATGCTAACATATGCCTTAATATGCTAGTTATAATTAGGTTGAACTATGAAGCATCATCATAGTTCGCTTGAAGGTTAGCAGCTTTACAGGCATCTCATTCTCACATTCAAATCAAATCCACATTTCATTGCCACTCATATGAAAATTCGGTCTTTTATTTCAAGTATACAAAATTGGGGTGGCAACCAAGGGGCAACCTCCTGTTCTGAAAAATGACTTCAACAACTGCCAAAACATGCAGTTCCTCGAATGACCACTTAGAGTTGGCTCAATCCCCACGGACTCCATGTTAAAATGTCCAACTTTAGTCCCCATAGTTAGATTTCCCATTTATGACAACTGTATGGGGGTCGATTTTAACGTAATCCATCAGTTACAAAATTCATTAAACCATAAAACCACTTGAGTGACAGCTGCATTAATACACTTGGATTAGCTAACTGGAAATGCTCAAGTTTAACTTACCACAAGAAATATAGGAGTCGACACAGGACAATGTGTAAGGTATGGATGACGGAGTTCATTAGTATAGAAATTAGTTAGCCACCTTTGCATTTTATCTATGGTTAGGTATCCATGGTTTAGGTGAAGTCACCTGCTGCAAAGATGGTCACGACCAGAGCCCCCACAGTTGAGCTTCAAATCCACTCTTTAGAAGATATACGTGTAAATCATAGAAGGTTGTTCAGTTCTTATACTGTCTATGAGAGCCACAGTGACTTAGGAATCTCCTGTTACTGTACCTGTTGGGTTTCCTTCATGTAATCCAGTTTTTGTCCATCCATCCATCCATCCATCCATCCCTCCCTCCCTCCCTCCATCCATCCCTCCCTCCATCCATCAATCCATCTTTAACAATTTATCCAAATTTGGGTAGTGGGGGAACCCCAAACTTCCCTTGCCCTGGCCACCTCAACCAACTTTGACCTAGAATCCTTGCGGTGTTCCTAGTCCAGTGTGGCGATATAATCTCACCACCTGGTCGTTGCTCTGCCCCATGGCCTCCTCCCAGCTAGATGTGCAAAGAGCACTTCCTTAGCGAGGCGCCCTGGTGGCATCTGGTAAGGAACCACCTAAACTGACTCCTTTCCATGCAAAGGATCAACTGTTCTATTCTGAGTTTCTCACAGTTAGTTTCTCATTATCTCCCTAAGGGAATAGCCAGCTACTCTCCTGAGAAAACCCATTTCGGCCGCTTATATCCGTGATCCTTTCGGTCATGATCCAACGTTAATGCCTATAGATGAGGGTAGAAATGAAGATTTGTTTATTGGCTTAACTCTTTTCATCACAAAGGTGCAGTAAATCGACTGCAATATCGCCCCAACTCTGTTCCCATTCTTCGCCAAAAAATTAATTTTGTAGTAAATGACTATAAGGAGGTGGCATGGTGGGGTATTGGTTAGCACTGTGACCAGTGATTAGCACTGTGAACTCCTTCACTTGGGGTAATGACTCGCTCCCTCCCTAGAGTAAACAAACTATTGGTTTCCTGCTGTGGAACCATGACCAAAGATTTAGAGCTGCTGATCCTCATCTCTGCCATTTCACACACTGCAAACCAATCCATGCCACAGACTGATGATGGCATCAGGACTACATAATTTTTTTTAAAAAAAAGCAGCGATACAATCCTCCAGTTTTCATCACAGTCCAAACTCATGCGCCGTAGGCTGACTGGTTTTTCCAAATTCAACGGAATGTATTTACTGTAAGTCTATAAGTGTGTATATGATGTGGTTTGCAAATGTTTGGGGATTTCAGCAATGTAACTTTCTCTACAACAGTGACCAATGGTCTGAAGTCATAGTTCATTGCAGCCAACCATCGCTTAGCAATATTGGCTCGAATGCATGATAGATACTTTACAATAATAATCAAGAAACTAAAAAAAACTTTTCCTTTTGAGCAATTTCCCTCTGGGATTAATAAAGTTCTTAGAATTTTTAATCTAACATTCATTTTATATAAAAATATATACCTTTGGTAAATATGAGTCCACTATATCAACAATTTATAAAAAACAAAATTTAAAAAATCTGTTTAAAACCAGATACAAGTTCCAGTGTGCGTGGACTCAAAGAAAACATCACCATACAGTATCAATGATTATATACTGTATATTTGATGGAGTGTCTCATAAACCAGTCCTGAATGAGCTTCTACTATAGAACAAAAACCAACAAAAAAGAACAAAATACCCGTTCCTGTGATTTGTAGCTGCACTGCTGATTAAAAAAAAAAAAAAAGAATCTACACCATCGAGCCAATCAAATTTGTAATTTCAATAGTCTTGTGGTATTAAGTAAGATTATTTCATGTTCAAGAAAAAAGCACTTGTTTTCTGCAGTAATCTCACTGGGGAAAGAAAATCACTACTGTTTTAGAGCATCACAGCTTTTCTGTTCTTTGAGAGACAGAGACATGTGTTTTTGTTCTCTTGAAACCAGAAACATGGGCCTAACTAGCGAATGTCAGTCTGTCAGTGTGAACCATTTCTTTGTCAACAAACTACCATGTAATTTTATAGAAGAAAAAAAAAACCCAGATGGTTTTCCCTACTGCTTAGTGCACTTGTTCGCACACTCACAAGCTGGAGTCAAGACATCACTCCAGGACTCAAGTACCACAACTTATTTCCAACTGCCCTTTTAACATTTCAGATTCATTAGATTTTATACTACAGGTATACCATAAATACACAAATATACCATTGGTATAAAATCCTGTGTGAGGAAGACTGATGGACCAACCAACATTCCTGGCAGAATCATCTCCTTCGGCTGTGCAATCTTTCCCAAGACATCTCCACCTCTCTGCCTCAGTGACTACCATCACTTATAACATATAACTTATAACATGCTTCAAGAGGCTCGACTGGGAGCCGTTTCAGAGCAGCTTCTCTAGGCCATCAGGTTTGAGCACTGGTTTGTGTGTTCAGTCCAGTGCTGTTCTCAGTGGAGATCCTCAACTGGTCCCTCAACACAGACTTCACAGCCAAAGAAGCCTAGAAGCATTATTATTGCTAGCCAGCACTTTTTTTTTTTTTTACATTTATAACATTTATTGAGTGTAATATATTTTTTTTATTTTATTTCTCACTAGAATTGTATACAGTTCCCACAGACAGATGTATCTCTTGAGCAAGTTGGTCACAAGTTATGCGTTGACTTTCAAGGATTAGTCCCTGAATATTCCTAGAAGCGATTACAATGGGCTCCGAGCCCCTCAGCTGGGATCGTCAATAATGGACATACAGCCTTCTTTTTGCACCGTTCAAATGTTTTACTGCGGCTATAAGTCTTATCACTATACTGTGCTTGAAGGCTTCTGTAAATGTCAATTGCTTTTTTCAGGAGAAATTTGATCATAAGTCCAGGTTTGACTTGAATGCCCGTCATATTTAAAATTGTTAATGTAACTGATGTAAATGTGCACACATTGATATAACTAAGGTTTTGTTGATAACAGGAACTATACAGCTTTATTCAATACATGCTCGCAGGGGGCCTGGAGCCTATCCCAAGAGACTCAGGGTATAAGGAGGGGTACACCCTGGACGTGGTGCTAGTCCATCTCAGGGCTCACACATTCACATGTTCATTCACACACTACGGAAATGTGAAAATGCCTATAAGCCTAATCTGCATATCTTTGGACTGTGGGAGGAAACCGGAGTACCCGGAGGAAACCCACCAAGCACGAGGAGAACACTCACACTCCATGCACACAGACCACAAAGTGGGAATCAAACACGGACATCGGAGGTGCATGGTGACAGTGCTAACCACTAAGTCACTGTGCTGCCATTATGACGTGTCAATCTTTCATTAATAAGTAATTGTAAAGGAAGATGAAGGAACAGGTTTTGCTGTTACCGGAGAAAACTTCAGGGTGATTAAAGTGACTCCACTCCACTTTCAAAAGACTGCACACTTTAAAGTGTTTTATTTCTTGAAAAAAAAATTATAGTTGAGAGAGTCTACATGTAACATCTCTGTTTCTTTTATATACTGTACATTCTGTATTCTTTTAGATAAAAAGAAGGTTCTTTGCATAATGTCGTTTGGTGGTTCTATTTGGATCCCTTGTTGTAGGATTTTCCCGGAGGAACAAAACAAAATAAGAGGACTATATGGCACTTTTTGAGAGAAGAAAATATAGCAAATGTCTTTCCATCGCCATACCACATTTCCGATTTCACAAACAGGAGCTTCATTGTTCTGCTGGGTTTTGTTTTCAGCTTTAACAATCGAGCATGAAGCCATCTGCTGTGTCATCATTGGTCATGGTGTTGAAGAGAAGGAAGGGGGAAGAGGCTTGCCTTAGTTGCATGAATATTTCCCACCAAGTTGTCAAGTGTGTTAAATTCTTATATCTCTCATCTGCTACACTGGGGGTCAGGCTGGAGTGAGCTGCTAGTTCTCAGCCTGTGCAACACTCTGAAGGGTGACAGGCTGTAATTACGCATCAACCTGAGTATAGTGCTGAGACAGTCTGGATCTCTGCATATTTTCATCTCCACAGATCAACACCTGAATCAGAGTCTTAATGCTGTAAGAATATGACGTGATAGTCAAATTGAATAAATATTTATCATTACATGACTATTTGTAGTGTAATTTACTGTTTGCAGTGTCCAGATACCAAGGTAGTAGCATTGCTCACTCACAGGTTCTTGCTTCATCATAAACTAGTGTGTGGAGGTTCTCTCACATTCTCCTCATCTTCTTCCTGGGAGTTTAAGGGTTTAAATAAATACACATGTGCTCTATTACTGGAAAACGTTCTGTTGCAGAATCTAAGCTAAGCTAGTAGATTTGCTAACTTGGTCAGTGTTAGCTGTGTGTTCTTCATGGTAATGGTCTGTGGGGCTAGGTACATGTTTAGATAAGTGAACGTGTAGCTAATTGCCATGCTTAGCTACTAGCTATGGTTAGCTAGTTATCATGTTTAGCTAATAGCCGTGCTTAGCTGATTGCCATGTCCCTAGTTTGTGTCCCTAGTCCCTAGTTTGTGTCCCCAAGTCTGTGTCCCTAGTCTCCAAGTCTGTGTCCCTCCATGCCTCTGTGCTTGTCTTGTCCCGGGTCAGCTCCATGCCCAGCTCCTATGCATTGTATGTTTAGTCATACAGCTTATGTTTCACCATAGAGTCTATGCATTTTATGTTTAGTCATAGAGCCCGTGTCTTGTTATAAAGTCTCAGTCTTGTGTGTCATGTCCTAGAGCCTCTGTTTATAGTTGAGTGAGTTTGTTTGTTCCTTTGTTGGT
>JAQMYL010000035.1:28917647-28927716 GCA_030014365.1 Clarias pachynema
TACAATGTAGAAAGAAATAAAAATCAGGAATGATCATGGAGTTAGAAAGTGTTCTAAAACTTTTGAACGGTAGTGTACATGTGGAATAAACATTGATCTCAGCTAGTCCTGGGCTTGGTCATAACAACGGCAGTCTTGAACACAGCCTTGCCTGTGTCAGTTTTTACAGTACCTCCGAAACATATTAGAGCGAGTTCATTAACATAGAAATTTGTCTTGCAGAAAGACCTGCTGTCAGATCTGCTGTATAGAAAGAGAAATCAACACCTTTGGACCAACTGCTATTGTTCTGAGACCCAGAGGGTAGGATAACATGATTCCATAATAGCTGATGTCATGGGTGTTGGTGGGTGACTCGCTTGCTGAAGGTGCTCCTGGATATTTTTGTAAAGCTAGAAATAGTCCAGACTATTGATTGGACACAGTTGTCACTCAAGTTAGATACCCACCATGTTAAAGTTGTGTTCTGATTCACTTACTACTGGACTAATTAAGTTACTGGACTAATTAAGAGGACAGGTTATATAGGAAATACACTATATAGCTACAGTACACGTTTGTAGACACCAGATCCATTCCAGATTTGTTTCCTTGTTCCAGTTGTTCCCAGTTGTTATCCCAAAGTTGTTTGGGGTTGAGGTCAGTGGGGTTGAGGTCAGACTTGTGTGTATGACCCTTGAATTCTTTTAATCCAACCTTAAAAAGCAACCTTAAAATGAAATGTCTTCATGGAGCTCGATTTGTTCACAGGGGTATTGTCATGCTGAAAAATGTTTGGACCCTTTAGTTCCAGTGAAGGAACATTTTAAGCTTGCATTTACAGCGTATAAAGACATTCTATACAAGTGTGCGCTACCAACATTGTGGCAACAGTTTAGGGAATAACCACATACAGTATGGCTATGTGATGGTCAGGGGTGCACATACTCGTAGCCAAATAGTATATATTTTCATATGTGGTTGTGTATTGAAGAATTTAAAAGTGAATTTACAGACTCCATTCAGTGGGTTAAAATAAATTAAGTAACTGTATACTGTGACTTTATAACTTAACTGTAACATACACCGACAAATCAACTCAATGTACACTCTGAAGGTGTGCTGTGGTGTCTGGCACCAGGACATTAGCAGCAGATCCATTGGGTGCAAGGTGGGGCCTCTATGGGCCTTCAGACTTGTTTATCTAGTACATTCCATGGACACTCAATTGAACTGAGATCTGGGAAATTTGGAGGCCGGATCAACAGCCTTGAATTCTTTGCCTGTCGAGTCACATACACAGCAGGCTGTGATGCACTGAGTGTTCTGATACCTTTCTTTCATGTCTAGTATTTTTTTCAGCAGTTTGCGCAATATTTGTCTTTTCTGTGGAATCAGACCAGACGGACTGGCCTTTCATAAATGAGCCTTGGATGCCTGTCACCAGGTTACTGGTGTATAATTGATAACACTAATATTGTTAGGCCTATTTGGCTGACCTCCATGCAAAAATATATATTGGACAAACTGCTGTATGTATCTAGGTTATGTAATTTAAAGGTCCCAAAAAGTAATACCTTACAAACTACTAAACTACTACTACTAATGCTAATATTAATGCTACTACTGCTACTACTAGTAATAATAATAATAATAGTAATAATAATAATAATAATAATAATAATAATAGTGCCAGTACTTTATTTACAATTTTTCCACAAGAGATCCTTTTTTATTATGTTTTTAATAATCTTTTATTATATGTATCTACGGTAAATGTAATGTGTAGAATGGTGCATAATGTTTTTAGTCATTCGGCTGCTTCGAGGGGTCATCACAGCACACCATCTGATCTGCACACAACTTGCCGCAGGTGTTATGCCAGACACCCTTCCTGATGCAACCCTCCCATTTTTATCCGGGCTTGGCACTGCATCCAGTGACCCGGGGTTTGGACCTTGGGTGGAAATTGAACCCAGGCCTTCCACATGGCAGGTGATAAACCTACCACT
Source organism: Clarias pachynema (assembly GCA_030014365.1). Lineage (NCBI taxonomy): Eukaryota > Metazoa > Chordata > Actinopteri > Siluriformes > Clariidae > Clarias > Clarias pachynema. The sequence continues at coordinate 28,919,639 of JAQMYL010000035.1, forward strand.
GAGCCACCAATGACTTAATGGTATACATAATAATACATTAAAAAAATTTCACATTTTAACAGGGCACACACTCAATTTGGAAAGGCCAATTAGCCTAATGTACATGTATTTGGACTTTGGGAGACAACCAGAGTACCCAGAGGAAACCCACCAAGCACACAGAACTGAGGTGGGAATTGAACCTGGACCCTGAAGGTGCAAGGCCACAGTGCTAAACACTATACCACCATGCCACCACATTTTAACGTTGCTTATTAAAAACTTTTATAATAATATTTATAGGTTTAATTTTATGTAAATTATAATAATACTGAAAATTTTTTTTATTTTTATTTTTTTTTTACATTTTTGTTAAATTGTAATTTTTTTATGAGTTAGTTTTTTTATATAGCATTGTGACCCTTTACATAATATTTATTTATAATTTTCATTGTATAAGAATTTATTATATATAAACTCGTCAGATTTATTATATTTAAAGTGTACATGCACAGGGTTTGGCTACATCCTGGCTCCGCCCATCGTTTTTTACCAAATTCTATTGGTTGGCGTGTTTATGGGCCTGGCTTTGTTGGATACGACCCGCCCCTTTTCCACAAAACACAGTGGCTAAGGTATTTAGCAGCTCTATGGTCGTTTTATAATAAACAGCTCCTGGGATTCTATGAGATATCAACGCTTGAAGCCGGAGAAAAGGTAAAGTGTGACTGAGAGATTCGTTTTACACGTGAATTTGCTTGGTATTACGAGCGGAGCGTTATAATGGGTGGCTTTTTTTTTGTAAGCTAAAGGAGGATGAGCCGTTAATACTGGAGTCATTTAACGTTATTGGTTGCTAAGCTAACACAGCTACGGGCTATTTCGCAGAGGTTAACGGATGTTAATGAAAAACACTGCATGCTAACAAATGTAGCATTGGTCTGTGAAAAATCCTGTTGTATCCAACTATACACGCGCGCACACTTACGCGCGCACACACGCGCGAGCAGAGGAGAGAAAAAAAATCACGGTTACAATTAAAGCAATGTCGTTTCAGGGTTAACATTATACATATATTTTAAACGGTCAAGTCGCGTGCACACATTTCAAACAGTTTAGCGGTTATTCCAACCGTAGTTCCTAATCGGAACTGTGATAATAGAAGTGGATATGGGGAAGGTACCCGGATGTAGCCGTGGCGTACTTGTTTAAACGCGAGTGCGTAAGAGTCAATGAGGCCAGGGTAGCGGTTTAGAACGCGGCCGCATACTAGTGTACTAAACAGTGTGTGAGAATAGTACGCATCCTGATTCATGCACTGTGAGTGACGGAACAGGATTTTGGTTGTTTATAGTAAGTTCAGTGAAGATTCTAAAAACAACTTATTAATAATGAGTTTGTTTTTTGCTGCTAATATTTTGACTTTTTGGACAAAAATTTGTCCCAAAACTAGAAGAGCCATAAATGTCTGTGTAGTTTTTCTTAGAAGTGTTATTTTTAAAATGTTCTTTTTAGAGTTAATGAATATTACTAATATTTGCAAGATTTCAGTTTGTCTATGAACACAGGGATGTATAAAGAATATCATGAATGAATGGCATGTAATTATCAATGAAAGCCTTTGACACTTATGAAATACTTACTAATTATGCTTCAGTATACCATAGTGACATCTGGCAAAAAGACATAAAAGCACTAATGCAGCAGACTTTTTGAAAATTAATATTTGTCATTCTCAAAGCTTTTACCTACGGTTCTGTGTGTGTATGTTTGTGTGCTTGTGTTTTTGTAGGCATAGGAAATCTTATTAATCTTAGTGCTTAATTATGGTCAAGCATCACACATAATGTATTTAGCTTATATTTTCCCAGAATGCATCATTTTAATGGATGAATGTTTAAGCAATGGTTAAAATGTTTATTCGCTCAAAATTCTTTGCATATCATACATGCCAAATCCACCCCAAAATAATTTGTAAAAGTGAAAAAAAAAAAAGGTTTATTTATTTTTTCATGAACGTTTCTGAAAGGAATGCTCTGAGACCTCATTATATTATTTGAGGAAGAAAAAAATGGCTAAGGTAAACCATAACATATTCTACAAAGAGGAGATGTAAAGTGGCACCAAACCCTTTTTAATCAAAGTACATTTAACATATGAGAGCCGGTCGCTAGGTGGCCATCATGTGATTTTTACTCACTTTGCATAAGTTTGCATAAATTCGCCTTTGCCCATAATTCCGGGTTTGTCAAACGGCACAAGGTCACAATGTAAGTTTTATCTGTGTCTACATCTTATTAATTTTGAGCTGTGAATCAAGTCTTGACCGTTGATTCAATTCAATTTCTGGCTGTTGCGATATTCAGTGAAACTTGTGGTGTTAATTGTTTAGATATCATGTCTCGCGCAAGGAGATCGTCTGCTCCACCCCAGTCCAGTAGGTGGTGATAATCCACTGGTATTCTGGTACTGTGCTATTTTTGTCAACAAAAAAATTTATTAGTATAGTAGTTACACATTAACATGTACTACTGATCTATTATTCTAAAAAATAAAAAGAAACCCTCCTAATATCTTACAACACAGTAGACTGCATCCTAGTCTAAACACAAAGTTCATCACTACGAGATAAAAAGTCTACAGACAGTGCTAAACACATGGTTAGAACAGCTCTTACCCCGTGGGTTTCCCTTGATTATCAGCTGCTATCCGTCTTTGACAGCAACAAGGCACTCGCACTCAAAGACGAGTTGAAATCAAACTTCTCTATTTGAGTCTTACTTGATCTAAGGTAACTTGTGTAGCTAGCTAATCCACTTAATTTCAAACAAATCCAATAACGTTGTAAAGAACGAGCCTCATAGTGTTCGTGTGCAGTTTTTGGTTGCCATGTACAACATGGAAACATAGACTCGTATATGAGGCTCCATAGATCCCCTGATCACCTGATTGATTATATTGATGAGTACCAATAAAGTTATTGATTCAGTTATTGATCTGGGAAATCTAGTGTAATGGAGTCCATATCAAAACCAACACATTGGTCTATTTCAGATATGACGCTCATTTTAGGATGCAGGATGACTCATGAGTATGTGTCCGATGCTGAGCAGGTATAATTTTGGCAGTGAATCTCCATTCAATTACATTGATGTGCGAGTGTAGTATAGATCAGCAGTTCAAAAAGTACAAGCTCAGCATCCCCCCCCCCATGGAGATTTTTTTGTTGATCGTTAATTCAGCATTGACACTGAGGCAACTCCCAGTAATACCATCGTACCACAGTCATGAGAAGAAAAAAGTTTTCTGCTCAGCCGCGATGCTGTGGAGTTTCCTTTTCCATCAGTTCTGTTTATAATGGCTGGTTAACCCGCTGTTTAAATCTTCCGTCCTTTACCAACGGATTGCACAAGATGAGTCGCAAAACATCGGCGAGTTTTACGTATCCTAACTCTGTTCTATAAAATAATTATTTACCCTGTTTAATGATCTGGCGGTTTACAGTGCACCCACTTCTGTTAATAGAAGTATAATAAATGTATGCAGAAGTGTTTTCAGCAGAATGTATTTTAAAGGGTGTAGGCTAATAATGAAAATGCATTTCTGGCACTTTATCAGATACTTAAGGAACTGTTCACACTCAGCAGTTTAAAACTTAGTTTGTGACTAGGGAAAGAACAAAGTAGAGGAAAGCTTGTTCCTCTCCATGGTTGTCTGTGGTGTTATCCTTCTGAAATCCAAGATGTTCCAGGTTTGTTATTCTGACATGCATTCTGTTTTCCTGACAGGACATGGGTAACGGAGATAACGCATGAGAGAATGATCCAAACTGTTCCAGGACACTCTTTCAGGTGAGACACAGCACACGGAAAGGTGAATGATGGAAGATGTTAAACTGATAAACTGATATTGATCGATTTATATAGAGAGATGGAGCCAGTTTCGGACATGATATCAAGCACATGTGCAAGCACACAATTTGATCCCATGACTTTACAGAATGAAAAGCGTTTACTTGCACAGCTGAAGAAGGACTTTTATCCAAGAAAAACAAATGTTTGTCCTTAAACTTGGCACCACAATGCAGTTTTTATTCCCTCTGCTGTCAGGGCGAATGGGTTTATTTCTTTCTAATAGTGCTAGGTGAGCTGGACCCTGTATTTATGGCATTATTGTAATTTCTTATTATTTTTTTAAAATCTAAAAATGATCTACTCTGCCATCAAATATAACGATTTTGTTCTCCTTGGTCTCAGTTTTTCAGTATTTTACAGCCTTGTTGATGTTGGAATCTGTTGTTCAGAGTTTTTATGTGTACAAGCATCTTTATGATGATTTTATCAAAGGAACCCAATCTAATTTTCCGACCCATTCATTATTTTATCGAGTTGAGTCTGCTGGTATATGGGTACACATTTCCACTGAAGGATTTTATTTGGCACCATGAAACATAAGCAATGCTGTTACTATTGGCTTTCCAGTTCGATCCTGAGGGTTAGAGCTGTGTGTGAGAATTTTTTTTTCTTTAATTTTGTTATTTTCTTCTTCTTCTTTTTTTCCCCCTCTTGACTAATACAATGAATGCAGCTCTGAACAACATGCAACATGTCCAAAGCTGTTTCTTGTCTTTTCTTTTCTATTTTAATGGTGAGAAATATGAGAAACAAGGCGTAGCCAACATGGCGATGCCAAAATAATAATGCAGGTTTATTTACACTGTTACTTCAAGGCGATCAGAAATTAACTACAAATCCAAGGGTTTGGCGTGTATTATTTTTAGTGTAGACAAATTTTGTTTATACTTCTGAACATAAATGTGAAGATTTTCTGACTTCTCTCTTTTTACAGCTGTCTGATTTGAGGGGCGAGTCACTAAAGCATGGAGGCTTCCACCATTTTGCCTGTACTGAAGAAGAAATTGGCGTTTTTGTCAGGTACCAAATGAAGCGGTTAATGTCATGCACTTTAGTTTTGTTGCATATCATGTCAAAGGTGATCTTTCAATAATAATAATGATAATAATAATAGTAGTAGTAGTAAAATGCTGAATGGCCTGAAATTGAAATATCTGGAACTGGGTTAAGATCCCTTTAGGACAATTTTCAAAGCCTGAAAGGATAGTGTTGGACCGTCAACTTTGTGGAAGAAATCGACGGGAAAATCCTATGTTTAATACTGAAAGTAAGAGCATTTCCACACACAGTGTGATGAGAACTCCCATGATTGGGAAACTGTTGTGTGTCCATAAGAAAACCACGTGTTAGTGAGACTAATCAGAAAAAAGGCTTCAATTTTCTAGGGAGCGTAAAGATGGATGATGGGAGCTTCAGGATAAGAAGGGAAGCACATAAAGAGATGCACACATCATACATAGTGGCCACTGTACAAGCCTCTGGAGGCAGTGTTATGATCTGGGGTTGCTTCAGTTGATCACTTCTAGGCTGTTATGTAGCAATAAAATGAAGTCAGCTGATTGCTGATTCCTCTACAGTCATCTATTAGCAAGTTTTTTTAACCGGATGGATCTCAGCCATGCTGTCATACACAGGACCTCCAGGGACCAGAGTCACTAGAACTCAGCCAGGTGATGTTGCTATCGACTGGATCAGTCATCACACCGGAGTTGTGGTAAATTGTAATAGGTCCTTGTGGATCTGACCAGAGCATTAGATGACAAAGGAGTAAAGAGACTCTCAGGCAGAATTCAACAGGAGAGGATAGTTTTATTTTGTGCGCATCAGTCAGCCTGGGCAGTGTAATCCAAACATAAGTTGCAAAACAACCATTTTATACTGAGATGTCAACACACAAACCCAAAGCCAAGAAAGGAGAAACAATAGAATAAAACCACAATCAAGCTCATAAATATTATATAAGAGTAATTAAACAAAGGCAACTTACAAATATCACACTGACATGAATTAAACATTTAATGATCATGTCAAATCCATGTTAAATATTAGAGAAAATAAATCTCTCAGTTCTACATGTTTCTCGTTCCTAACTGCGATAACTGTGTCATGGTCACTTTATCCGATTCACATCATCTCTCTTATCATGGCTGAATAGTTTGTTCAATCTAATAGTCATAGTACTGGAATGTTTAGTTAGAAGTGCAGTATCTTCTCTTGTTGATGATTAACAGTTTTAAACTCTTCTGTTAGAAGAAAATTTAACTAGAACTGCATTCACAAAGCTAATATTGTCTGTAAATAATTTTATTTTATTTATTTATTTTTTTGTCCGTGAACTGTGGATTTTGGTTTCATCCGTGCTTTGCCTTTTTTCCCCCCTTTGTCTGAAAATCTGGGTTTTTCCACCCATCTTTTCTCTCCCACAGTGCCATCTGGAAACAACTTTTGTCTCATCTTGTTTAGGAGTCTAACGCAGTATAAGCTGATTGATTAGGGGCTGCTATAATGTGAAGGACAGTTCAAACCACTAATGACAGGCACTCGTGGGTTTTAACGTGTAATTTCTAGGATCAAGTGGTGTTGAAAATTGAAACACACTTTCTTGTAGTTAATAAAAGAGAGACAGTTTATGCAGCGGTCTCCTTGTTTCAGTTCCAGTGAAGCTCTGAGGTCAACTTGTGGGGAAAAGAAAAATACAATTCAGTGGTGAATAGACAGTTTGAGCAGTTAGTGTTCAAGGGCACATTATTTAATCTAACGTCTGACATTGTCTGTGTGTGTGTTGTGTGAGAGAGGCAAACATTAAGGTGACATGCTGCTTTGGGAAAACATTCACCATTAAGCAGCATTACTGTTTCCTCCCTAAAATTGTTTTGTGTATGATAACTTTCAGCCCAGCGTGTTTTATTCTGCTTACCCCACAGCAATTTGCCATCAAGAATACATGTTATTCATTTATAGTTGCTTTTGGTGTTGTGTTACATCAGTGAAACAAGTTAGATGCTATAAACAGTTGCTCTCTCACCAGCATCAAGTTAATAAGACCAAATAAAGCAGCTTGCCATGTTGCTTTCCTGTGATATAAATAGACTGTTCTATATGTTTGACAATAAAGACTCCTTCCAGGAATAATGGATGAAATAAAATGAAATAAGCTCCGCTATACCAATATTTTGAAACATTTTTCTTTTGTTACATTTTTTTAAAATAATTGTGCTATTAGTCATAGATTATGTGGACTGTGTATCATACAAGTCTTTGTAGCGCCTTAGTATAGTATAAACTTTAAGTCAGGACTGGCTAGAAAATTAAAAAGCAAATCTGCACCTTTAGTCCAACCAGAATTAAGCAGCGCTGTGTTAGTAATTATTTTGTCTGATATTGTATGTATGTTTGCGGGTGTGGAAGAAATGAGTCGGCCTCACCGGGTTCATTTAATCAGTCCAGGAGCATGATGAGAGAAAATGTCTGTCCTGTAAAGCTGTCCTGTAAAGCTGTCCTGATGGTCAATAATCCTAAATTTGGAAAGTCCTCAACCAGACAGAGTTCACAGTCCCATACAATGGAAAACAGCTCTGAGACAAAATGGCGTCCGAGATTCCCCTTCGCGATTTAAAGGCGCAGAGACGACACTGTTACATTTGATGTGTGTGATTCATTTCTTTAGGCGTGGTTACGATTTTTGGCCTCATGATTTCAGTGTGAGGAAAGGAGACAGAGAAGTGGATTGGTTTGCTTTATATTGTACATTTTTGTCAAAGGCGTAGAAGACTCACTTTGTCGGATTTGACAACTAATCTGACTTACGAACATGCTTTCAGAAGTGAACTCGTTCATAAGTTGGGGACTGCCTTATACTGCTGACCTCCTGGTCCCTTAATTTGTCATCATCAAGTCATCTCTCTCTCTCTCTCTCTCTCTCTCACTCTTCAGGAGGTAAAGATCGGCGCAGCGGCCTGATCCTAACCATCCCGCTATGCACGGAGCAGACAAGCATGGAGGAGCTCAGCTCCACACTGGACTACCTGCTCGGCATCCCCAGGTCAGCAAACTCCCACCTCTCTTCCACAGCATAATGGGTACCTGCTAGGGTCATCTAGTAACCCAAGGGTCGGGTTGGGGCGGGTAAAGAAATTGTCACTTTATTTGCGGGACGGGTTGGGGCGGGTCATTAAAAACAAAATT
>JAQMYL010000035.1:28962661-28985665 GCA_030014365.1 Clarias pachynema
TTAATGTCTAATATAGCAAAATGGTCCATATTAAAAGGAGGCACCTCAAATAAAACGACAAGGGCTTTCATATCCAGGTCCCGACACTGCCTCCACAGGTTAACACACAAACTACAATTTGGGCTGCAGGCTGGCGTTAGAAAGAGACAAACGAACGCCAGTGTAGAAGTCAATCGAGCGCCACTACAAAACGCAACATAAACGTCTAGGACGTTCAGAAGCGCGTTCGTTTATCCAAAAAGTTAATGCCCGTGTGAACAAGGACTAAGACTGACAAACGTTGCGAGTTCAGTATGTCTGTCTTCTATTTTAATTTATCATCACATCATTTTGGAGACTGTACTTCTGCCCTTAAATTTCCAAATGGAGCACATTGTATTTGTGCCCTTGACAGAAAGCCAGCTTAGATAACAAGAAATGTTATAGAGTATTATTAACTGAGTCTTCGCCAGTGTCTCCGCACACCTGCGCTTTGTGTACTTTTGTAGTGATTCGAGCAAAATTGATTCAGTTACTTATCGTGATTCTTTTGTGTGGCAATTCAAGTGTCTCCATATCTCTATAGATTTGCATTTGAAGTGGTGCAATGTTGCCATTCCTCTATAATCATACATACGGTGCAACTCTAAACTGTTTGCAGTTTGTGGTAGGAGGAAATTACTTGCCAAGTTTTACAATTGTAAAAATTAATTACCGTAAAATCTTAGTTTAATTAGTTTCTACAATACTAAACAAACTTGTCGAGATCAGTCGGTCCGCTGTGGGCGACCCCTCTACGGAATCAGCCGAAAGACTCACAATTACAGTATGACCTTGGTCTGCGAATGTTTTCAACAAAAAAAAAATTTAACTTGATAAACGAGCTAGATCTTGCACTACAAGTAGCACGTGTACGCTTTGTCTGTCGAGCATCACGTGATCACAACTGAGCCAATGTTTCATTTCTCTCTCGCGCTGTGGGATTGTGGGTAATCGTCTCCCATGCTCAGCCTCAGTGAGTCACGTGTGTCACTCGTATAGTCGATATGTTCACGCGTGTACTGTTTGCTATAACATTGTGACCACGTGTATGTGCACGCATAAAACGTTTTTTAATTTTGTGTCCAAGTGTAGTGACTGTTATCAAGGAGTTGTTCATTTCCACAGGCTCACTTCTCAAGGAAACCCATCTTCATCTGGGTGATATCGGATAGCAGGGATTGATCAGCAGTCACGGACGTTTAGTGTAACAGGAGAGGTGTTTAAATTAGTTTGCAGTCCACTTTCGTTTTTGGAAGCTTGGATACAAAACTGTTTGTGGGATTTTCAGTCCTGAATTATTGGGCGACTGCAGTCGCAAGTCATCAGAGAGAACAGCTGTCCGCATCAGCCGAGTCCAGGAACATCTTCATGGTCAAGTGGAACCGTCCCTAGCTGTCCATCTGCTAAGCGAATGCAGCCCAGGCCTGTGAACTGTCCACCCCTGGATTAAAGAAGGAACTGTGCAGGACAGATAGACAGATGTTTTGGGAGACCGCCATGTAACCAGTCAGGATGAGGACAATGGACATTGTCTGGGAAAACAAAGCAGCTTCACAGAAATCTGGATCTCGTCCTCATCTATACGATGTCTGAGAATTTTAAATACCTGTAAATGTTACAGAGCAGTGCACGGTGTTTTGAAAGGATCATAAGTTTGAGCCTTTATTTCAGATTTAACTGGTTTTATCTTAAAAGTCTTTAGTATCAAAGTGAAGAAGCCAGTGAAGAGCATCTACACCCGTCTCTACAAATGTCCATGTAGTTACCATCCTCACGAATCCCATGGTGATCTTCAGTCTGTCCATAACAGGCCATCCTCAGAAATATTTTAGGCTTGTCTAGTGTTGAAGAAGGACGCCCAACAGTTTATGTTCTGTGGCTTTGAAGGAAACATTGGGTTTATTTATTTTGTTTGTGTTTTGAGTTTAAGGACAACTCTCTATTCCTTTTAAGGAAAGCATATTAAGAATATGTCCTATTAAGGCCCTGACTCTCTCTCTCTCTCTCTCTCTCTCTCTCTCTCTGGTGAATCATTTCTGAAACTTCATTTTCTTAGTGACTTACTTCCTCTGATTTATTTACTCACGAATGTCAAAAAACAGAAAGTGAGAAAATCATGGTTTGTCAGACTCGTTGTTCAGTGTGTTTTAAAGGATAGGACGTGAGTAAGACTTTCCGGATCATTTTCACAGCTGCTGGGTGTCACCACTTTCACAAGCAGCAACAACAAAAAAACTTTTTATTTTTTTTATTTTTTATAATTTACTCTGAAAATGAGATCAGCCTTAAAGAGAAAGAGATAAAGTCACTTAGACATTATGCAAAAAAAAGAAAGAAAGAAAGAAAAAGTAAGATTTTCAGTTTCATCTTCCTCTCAAGGTAATGAAAGCCGTTTATTAGAGCTTGTGGTCACACACCACTTCACTGGTTCCAGCACTCCTTCTGTGGTCCAAGCAAGGTTGTTTACATCTCACTGTGTCTGTAAGGGTGGTTTGTGGACTGGGGAAAAGTCTCATGGTTGATTCACGGCGCTTTGCATCTCAGATTGTTTGTCTGTGGTTAACCAAACGGTATAATGGGAATTGTTTGGTCTGTAGTGCTCGAGTAGCGGTCACAGTGCCGGTAGTGTTTCACAGAGTCTTGTGGTTTATGACTCAGGGTTCTTACAATGTAATAACTCTTATTCATCTGAGGGAGCTGTCAGGCTGTGTGTCAGTGCTGTTGTGGCCACGATGTGTGTGTTTTTTAAGGTTTTGTGATAAATTATACAGGAGTAGCGATAAATCCTTGTGTCATTCTGAATAGGACACAAAGTGTCACTGATGGAGAAACAACACTGTTGGATAAGGTGGACACGTACTGTAAATATATAAATTTGATGAATAAATCATGGACCACCTTTATAGCCAAGGTTTTTTTGTATTACGTTTGCAGATCCAGATTTTTGCATCGTCTGAAAACTTTTATGTCGCATTTATAGCTCATAGCCAACAAAAACAAAACCACAACTGTAACCTGTAGGGTTTAAGGTTTTAGCCAGTGGTCTGTAAAAAAAAAAAAAAAATTACGGCACATTTATAATACAGTGGGAGTAATCTAGCTGCGAGGTGTATCCTAGGAGTTTGTAAGTTTTAAATGTATTATTCTTTTCTGTCGCAATTCATGTTTTGCCACACCAACTTCAAAATTAATTTCTATTTATTTATGTGACATATATTTATTTTTAGTTAGTTATAGTTATTTCTAGTTAGTATATGTGAAATAAACAGTATGTTAACTGTGTGGTCTCATAGATAAACAAATGCATGCATATAATGCTTTATAATTTTTGTTTTTTTGTCCATGATCCTGTCTCCGGTTTACTGGTATATAATTGATCATGAATTCACCTGTTGTAGTTATTAGTGTTGTGGTTGAACCATGTAAGTAAAACCGCAGAAAAGTATTGATTCAACTTATACTTTATAACAGAAAAGTACACGCGTACAGCCGGAAACTAATTTAGAAAAAGTGTCATTCGAATAACACCTTGACTATTATCAGATTAAATGTGTAATACTTTTTTTTTAAGCTTACTCATTATGTTTATCTTAAGCTTTATCAGTTAGTTGAGTTTTAGAATGATCAGAATCATTTTCTGTCTTATTAGCTGAAAGCTTTAGGCCAAAGAAAGCATCAGATTGTCTTTTTCTTCAGTGTTTTTATGATCATGAAAGTGTACTTTGTGAAATCTATTATAATGTATCTTATGAAATGAAATAACATGTTAAATACTATTTCATACACCATAATTCTGTAAGTTTTTTTCCTTGAATGAATAATGGCATAATTATCACCTTAAAAAAAAAAAAAAAAAGTAATTCCCAACAATTTGCAAAACGTTTAAAAATATGATTAGACTCATTTGTGTTCACATCACGAGGCATCTCTTCATGACTTAAAATTTGTCTGTGCCCTACTGTATTTGTATTTAAATTAAATACAAAAATAATCCAAACATAATCGTCTAATCACAGTCAGTTGTTTGTATTAGTAAAGAAAATATATACAGGTAGATAAAATTCCTTTCTTTTTAAGATTTAGTGCCAGCTTTACCTGAGTGTTAGCAGACTCCTTCTAAACTTGCGAATAAAGGACATCATGCTAACAAGTACACACATTTTTATTGTGTGTGTAAAGAGACTGTGACAGAAGTACTTGAGCAAATGAATGTAGAACTGCTAAACATACTGGAGCAAGTGTATTTATATAATCCTGTGATTTATTTATTTTTTTTCCTTGCAGCTGAAACTGTTGCTCTTAAAAACTATTAATTAAGACCAATCAGAATGAAACCTCAGCAGTGATGTGTGAATATTATTTGTGTAATTTTCACAATTCAGATTTGTCAAATACACAACCATGTAAAGTACAACAAGCAGTTAAATGTCTGTAACCTAAAATTTTTTATAATTACACAATTACGCTACAAATTAACATTTGTAAAATAAATAAACAATTAAGGTAAAGATTTTGAAGAATTTGCAGTAAAATATTATTTAAATTGAAAGTGAAATTTGAAAAATAAAATTGAATTAAAAGAGAAATTTAATTTTACTCTAATATTGATGCAAATTAATTTGCTTAGTTAAATTTAACATTAAAAGTTTGTCACATACACAGTTATACACACTATGATATGAAGTGAAATGCTTGTACAACCACCATTGACTTAAAAAAAGAAAAGAGTATTAAAATAATGAATATAAGAATATAATGAATATTTTTTGTACAAATATAGAAAAGGAAAACTTTTCAACTTTTACACTTTTGCTACAAAGCAGTGTTCCAGAGAAAATACAATAGTGAAGTAATGGAGTGGCTTTTTAATAACAGTGATATTAAAAGTAACTTTTGTTTATGAAATTTTGCCTGAAATGTTGTACCTGTTTTTTGTCTTTGTTGTAAGACAAATATTCACTCCGGGTTAGTAAATGCTGCGATTCTGTGTGTGTTTGTGTGTGTGTGTGCGCTCGCAGGAGTGGTTTGCCGTGTATGTGGAGCTGAATCAGCAGATGGCGGCGCTGTTGAGCGCAGGAGACGAGGAGGACCTGCTGGAACTGAAGAATCTGCAGCAGCAGCTGAGTGACGTGTGCTACAGACAGGCCAGCCAGCTGGAGTTCAGACAGAACGTCCTGCACTCGGCCCATGAGTTCCACAGCACGGCACAGGATGTATGTGTTTCTCATAACTCTACCGAGCACCGATGCCTCCTGCCCAGTTTAGAAACCTCATCGCTCACTTCTGCCAGCCGTTTTTTTTTTTTTTTAGATAATACCTTTACGGTGCCAAGAAAAGATCTTTGATGTATGTAATATACTTCAAAGCAGTGTTACAGAGAAAATACTGTGGAGAAGTGGTGGAGCGTAGGCTTTTTAACAACAAAAATAGTAATATTTTAGCAGGACTTTTCATGATCCTTTTTGTGATCTGTTGCTCCAAAGCTAGTGTAGATTAATTTAAAAATCCCACTGACCCAGTTACCAGTCGGCGAGGAAGATACTAGTGCTTCCTCTGAGACACCTAAAGCGATCAGTGCTACAATAATATGTGTTCTTATGTTGTGCTGAATTTCATTACAATATTGTCCTCTGCTTTCTAAGCAACAGAATACGTGCATCACAGATATTTGGACAAGGTGACATTTAGACCTTTTAAACAAAGCTCAGATCTACTGCACTACACACAAATAAACAAAGACACAGCCTGCAACTTACAAATTTAAGTACGTTACCTGTTAAATTCATGGATGACCAGTGTTTTGCCATTGATTTTAGTGTTTTGTCATCATTGATTTTAAAATGTGAACAGTGAAGTATGTAAAGGTTACAAGACAAAGTTTAGACATATGTGTAAAGGTTCAAATTTTAAATCTCAAACATTTGAAATTTAAATCTTTAAAAATTACAATGTGTATGTGGTAACCCAGTTGTTGATGGTTTGCGATGCTAACGCATTTCCATGCTAATGCATTATTGCTTTGGTATTCTGTTTATTCCGTTAATTGGTATTGGTATTATCTCTTATTCCAAGCAGTTGCTAAGGTGTTACTAGTAACTTTTTATTCCAGGTGATTGCTAAGATGATGCTAGGTGACTTTAATCCAAGTCGTTTGCTAAGGTGTTGCTTGGTGACTTTTATTCCAGGTGGTTGCTAAGGTGTTGCTAGGTGGTTGATATGGGGTGCCAGGTGATGTCATAGGTTGTGTATATATAAAGTTGCTAACCAAAATCAATAAGGATTTCAAATGTTTAATTAACACAATTATTTATTAAGTTTCATTAAAACAGTAATGAAACCCACACCGAATTAAAAACAAATAAGTGAAAAACAATACGACTGTTAAAACCACTGTACGATTAATCAGTAACCCGTGAGATGGCGTGCTGTTTTGAAGGGGTTTTGGCGAGCTGCTCTTCACTCTTCACCCGTACTGCGGCTGACGATGTAATTAACGGTTATTAGGACACCTGTGATTGTGAAGTGATTACATATAGTTAAATGTCCCAGTGCAGTTATCATCCATTATCACCACTCAAAACATTGTGTTAATCATTATTGACTCATTAACATCCCTACTAATAAGCAGCAGCAAAAGATAGTTAAAAATTATGTTGTCTTTGTCAAGCAATATTATTGTTTTCCTCCATTTTCCTGTTGGCTCCAGGGTAAAACTAAAGAAATGAACATTCTTGCATTGGTATGATTCCTTTTTTCGAATAGTAAGTCATAAAGCTGAGTTCCGATCAGCTCTCCTCGTTTTCCTTTAGCACTTGTCTCGTTCTGAGAGACTCCGTTTTGGTGTAATGAAATAGACGAGATGATTAATACAGGCTCCGTCTCATCATCATCTTCATCGTTCCAGCTCTCTCAGCAGCTGGACGGTCTGCTGGGGATGCTCTGTGCAGACGTCGCCCCTGCCGATGGAGCTGCCATTCAGCAAACGCTCAAACATCTGGAGGAGAAGCTGAAAAGTGTTGGTGAGAGCTTCGACATTGTCCTCGTCCTCCTATAGAGATAAATATCACTTTGGTTATATTGAATATCTCTGTTAATACTGCATTGTTCTCATTCGTGTGTGTGTGTGTGTGTGTGTGTTAGAGGGAGCTCTGCAGGGCCTGCGGGAGAAGGGTCAGGTGCTGCTGGACCAGATTTCTAACCAGACATCCTGGTTCTATGGGAAAGACATGCAGATGGAGAACAAGGAGAATGTTGACCACATCCACAGCGTCATGGAGGACATGCAGCTCCGCAAGCAGAGGTTCAGCTCCCTCTCTCTTCACTTCTTCTAGATTCACCCATGTTAATGCTACAGTCTGTATTAATGATGTTGGAGCCACGCGTTTAAATTTCCTGCTAGAGCTTCCTCTATTAAAGGACCCTTTTTTCCCCTCCTCTCCTTTTTCCTATTCTAGCCAGGTTGTTGTTTGAAAGTAATACATTTGCCATGTAAGTTGCCTTATAAGGTGATGGAGCGGAGCTGAGCAGCTCTGTTCTGGCTGGAGGTAGAGCATATTTCTGGGTTTGAAAAATGTTAACAGGAACCTGAAATGAAGAAGCCGACCATTTTAAGAAGATAAGCATATGTGGACCATCTGCCGTAAAAGTCCCTGTGTGTTTGAGATGTTACTATGGAAACAGCAGCATATTATAACGTGATCGTTATAATTCATATCCCAGCCAGATGTACAGCGCAAGCCTTGCTGTTATAGGAAAATAATCCGACCAGTCAGATTCAAGCATATTCAACCGCTATCTGGTGTAAATCCAGCGTGGTGTCTCTCACACACACAGTCTCCGCCCCCCAAATATATTGGATGAACCATGGAGCCGCTTGTTTGTCCACAGATGCTCGACAGGATTGATATTTTGGGAATGTAAAGGTTGAACTCTGTCATATTCCTCAAACCATTCCTAAACACTTCTTGCAGTGTGGCAGGGCGGATTGTCCTACTGAAAAAATGAGTTTCCAGGAAGTGGGTGTTCTTGATCAGCAACAAGCAACATCTAAGAGTGAAGGGGGGAGGTGACACCTGAAGTGTATTCCTCATGTCCAGTCTGCTTTGTCATTTTATTTACGTTGAAGTTGCTTCCAACTCACTTTTTTTATACAGAGCATGATTGGAGCATGTGAATCACATGTTGCAATGTGCGCACGGAAGCAAATGGGAGACGATCCGATAATGTTTCAAAATAAAACACACTGCAGACTCTGATGGTCAATAAAAATGGAAGTCACCTGATTTAAATGAACCATCAGACCCAGGCCACTTTCTTCCTTTGCCTCGTGGTCTAGTTCTGATGCCCACGTCAGACACCTTTCTTTCAGAGCCAACATCAACCCGTCTTGGACTGCTTTTGGTTGAACACCCTTCCAAACCTGCTGTTTTGGACTTGCTCTGACCCAGATGTCTAGGCTTCAGAACTTGGCCCGTGTCAGAGCCACTCGGATCCTTACACTCCCCCATTCTCCCAGTCAAATCCGAGAACCCACTCCTCGCTTGCTGTCCAATAGTGTATATCCCACCTCTGGTTCAGGTACGACTGTAACCAGAAAATCGATGATATTCTCTTTACTCGTCAATGGTTTTAATGCTGAGGGTAATCAGTGTACAGTGAGTTTAAACATAGGGTTTCATGTGCAGAGACACTTTTGGAAAAAATAGCACATTGCACCATTTAATCCCTCCCACCTTCTTCTGTTTCAGCAACTCCAGTGTTTAAGATTTAATTACCTCTTTAAATATTAATCAGGCATCTAATTGCCCCATTAATGTGTCTTGTAGCCATCATTCTTCTGTTCAGGACTGTGAAGGATTTAATGTACTCGGTATCACCTGAGCTTAGAAGAGAAAAGAAAAAAAAAAAGTTTTGGATCATCCTTGACAGCTCCTTATGTGCTGAACTGTGTGTTAAAGGTGCGAGGACATGGTGGACGTGAGGCGGCTGAAGATGCTGCAGATGGTCCAGCTTTTCAAATGTGAAGAGGATGCTTCACAAGTGAGTGAGCCTCAATGTCTTATGGAGTCTGAGCCCGTACACCTTCAAACTCATTTCAAATAGAACTCCACCTTTATTATTATTAATTTGTATGTGTTTTTTTTTTTTTCCCTTTCCTTTTTTTATTTTTCTTTCCCAACACCTGAAGGCTAGACATGTTTCAGTTAGTGTACTGAAATATCGAATGCACATAGTATTGTCAATGTTACATTTTTACAAGGTTCATGTATTTGGTTTTGGAAGAAGGTCAGTAGATGAAGGCGTGTTTAAGCAGCATGCAGGTTTTAGTTCTGGTAATGCAGAAAACCAGGCTAATTTGAGCTGCTTGTGTAACTTGACTGCCACGATTAACATCCCAAATATAGTGTTCAAGTCTCTCATGTCTCCCCTGGCAAAGTGGAGTTTCCAAAGTACAAAAAAAAAAAAACTTTAACGCTTCAGGAAGGTGCCACCTTGTCTCCTCTTACTGATGGTGTAAAATGCTGCCCCCTAGACAGGTACAGGGGAAACGATCATTCTAAATTTATAAGTTTGTAAATTAGTGCAGTATATGAAATTCTTAGTATTATTAGTATTAGCACGCTTATTACACAGTCTACCAGATTTTCTCAATTAGTCTAATGAGTGTTTCATGATCCATTCACGTCAGCAGATGATCTTCGATCACATCACTTCATTACTTTTCAGAGAATTATTGATTTGTTATAGTGTTATGACTGCAGTGTTATAGAAGAATCATGTTTCTGTCTCAGGCTGTAGAGTGGCTCACTGAACTGCTGGACGCCCTGCTGAAGACCCACATCAGGCTGGGAGACGACGCACAGGAAACCAAAGTCCTTCTGGAAAAACACAGGAAGTTTGTGGACGTTGCACAGGTAACCAACAAAATAAATAATAAAAAAGAAGGATCTATTTAAATTGTGTTAATCATTTGTAATGTTTGTGTTCTGGTTACAAGCATTTTGTTTATTTCTGAACATAATTTGCTTATGTTTTCATTTAAATAAGTATCAAGTCGCATTGTAAGAGGAATAATCCATTACATTTAGTCTGAGCATTTGAGGGTTAAGGGTCTCGCTCAACGGCCCAACAGTGGCAACTTGGTGGTCGTGGGGTTTGAACCTGGGACCTTCCGAACGGTAGTCCAATGCCTCAACCACTGAGCTATCCCTGATATCCCTGACCGCAGCATTAGGGGGATAAAAATGGAATTCCTTTAGTGAAAAACTTGGTTCATTATTAAAATAATTAACATGGGAAGTGTCTAAGTTTTTCTTCATTGCATTTGGAAGACGTCTGTTCAGATGAAAGCCAAATAATATGTCTTAAATATACTTAATCGAGTACAAGTGATGATTGCCAAGATACGTTCCTGAATCTGCACTTAAGATGAATTCATTCTGACTGAGGAAAGGCTTTGCATGAAATCCTTCCAGCGTTGCTAGTTAGAAAGTCAATATTTTGGTTTATTAAGAGTCACCCCAGTTGGAGGTTTTATCAATTTATTATTTTAAGCTGAAGTAATTAAATGGTGTTTTTGTTTATTTCTTTTTTTTAAAAACTT
Organism: Clarias pachynema; assembly: GCA_030014365.1. Taxonomy (NCBI): domain Eukaryota; kingdom Metazoa; phylum Chordata; class Actinopteri; order Siluriformes; family Clariidae; genus Clarias; species Clarias pachynema. Next base: position 28,973,286 of record JAQMYL010000035.1, read on the forward strand.
TGTTGTTCCTCTGTTTTCAGAGTACGTACGATTACGGCAGACAGCTGCTGCAGGCCACCGTGGTGCTGTGCCAGTCTCTGCGCTGTGCCACACGCTCCTCGGGCGACACACTACCCCGACTGAACCGCGTCTGGAAGCAGTTCACCATCACCGCAGACGAGCGCCAGCACCGCCTGGAGACAGCCAGAGACTTCCATTCCGCTGCCGAGAGGGTGGGTTAATACCTCCTACATGTGGAGTGAACTGCGTCTCACACACAGATACAGTGCAGATGGAAAGTTTTCCCACCCTGTCAGGTTTTATACATTTTGATTTGTTTCATATCTTTGAAACAAATAATTGAGTCAGTCGTCCTCATAGTTCTACACGCACTACTCCACAATGATCGAAGGGAAAAAATAGGTGTTTTGCATGATTTGTTAATTTATTTAAGACAAATATCACATTTACATAAGTATACAGAATTCCTACTCTTTATCAGTGCTCCTTGAGATGCTTCTACAGCTTGATTGCATCCCTACAATCGAACGTGGCGGCAGCATCTTGCTGTACTGATTTTTTTTCTGGGACAGAAAGATTAGTAAGTATGGGGGAAAAAATGGATGCTGAACCATAAAGAACTATTCTGAGTGAACACTTTCTCCAGAGAGTCACTCTGTGACTAGACAATGACCCGAAAGCAAGAAAACACAGCGGTGGCTTCAGAACAACTCAGCAGAGAGAGAGAGAGACCTCTGGAGAGACCCAAAAATTTGCTGTGCCCATCCAACCTGGTGGCACTTAAATGATTCTGCCTGGAATAATGGAAGAAACAAAAGATGTGCAAAGCTTGTGGCGTCCTTCACAAGAAGACCCGAGGCTGTCATTACTGCGTAAAGGTGCTTTAACCAAGTACTAAGTGATGGGTCTGAATACTTGGGATTTTTGTCTTTTTTTTATTAAATAAATTAACAAATTTGAGGAAAATAATTATTTCAATCATTTTTAAAGTGTGTGAAACAAAGTCGATTCAGTTTCCTGTGATATCTGTCGTTTTTGTCCTCTCATTGAGTCACTTGAAAAGACTTATTGGAAGACTTGTAAGTCTGTAGTACTAACTAGATTTCTAATATTTACAGTATATTGAATAAAGAATTTTTTTAACAGAATTTAGATGAAAGAAACGACTGAAAAGCCTCCATTTTATTTCTGAATATTTGGGATGTTCTGACGGACATTTTCTATCATCGTGCTGATTGAATGACCCCGGTGAGGCCGACTCATTTCTTCTGCGCGCGCACACACACACGTGTACAATATACCAGACTTTTTATACATTCACTTACATCCTGAAAATATTGCATATAATTGTGCGGTGTCTATTTTTTGTTCAATACACATCAGCTACTTCTGTAGATTTGTTCACATCTACGAATGTGCGTAGATGTGCAGTCCGTTCATATCTCAGGAAATCCGTAACTCGAATATCCGTAACTCGCGGACTAGCTCTACTGAAGGTTCACCATGTGTTAAAAATACGTAAACAAATTTATAAACCATTCCTAAACTATGACTAATAACCAACTGAAACATAATCAGCTTAGTAGCAGCAGGTTAATTAAGGTACATCTGAGGTGTAATTTTTTTTTTTTTTACCTGAAACTCCAAAGTGGCCTAAAATCACCCCTTTCTCTTGCACAGTAAATCACAATAGTCATTGGTCCATCATTAGTGTCCTGAACTATTGTTTGCTTTACATGTGCAGTGTGGAGGGGACATGATGTGACCAGGTGACTGGTGTGTGTGCTCTGTTTAACTCTATGGGTGATGCAGATTCGGTCCTCTTGTTTTAAAACGGTGCAATTGCACTAAGTTCACAATTAACAAAATGCTCATTCACACGATGCGGCTCGCACATCTTTTGGATTATGACTGAATCATGCTTGTCACTTATTCTCTCTCCAGAATTAAACTAATTAAAGTTCAGTCCTCAGTCCTGCCATCTCGCTTTACCCACTGTGTTGTTGGTTTGTTGTAGAAGGACATTACCAATTCTGTGATTTTTGTGGAATTGTAGTGTAGATTTTGTTAAATGTGTAGTTTTTGTGTAAAAACAGAAAAAATCTATTTTATGATTGTGCAATAACAAATGATTAGTATTTTCATCAGCGACATATGTAAAAGTTTCCGAGTACATTTTCCACACTCGTTTTCTCGTATGGAAAGCTGCCTAGTGCAATCTGGCAAGGAAATCCTCAAAACGTCCCAACAGCTATTGAAAAAAAAAAAAAAAAAACAGTCCTAGTTTTGGGGCTATTGCAGAATATTGGGTGTGTTCTGGGTTTCAGTATGTTGCTGCTTTTTATGTTTTGCAAGGATTTGAAGTGGTGGTTGTGCTTTCATTCCGTGTACCTGCTGCATGACATTCTGTGCATGAAAACAGAAAGAACCGATCTCGTCAAAGCAGGATTTCCGATGTTTTCGTCCGTAGTTTCTTGGAAACCGAACACCTTTACATGCACTTCACTTTCTAAATGCCAGTCGTTGACATTTTGAAGGATGTGTTATTCAGTGTGATGGAGGAAGATGCCTGTGTTTTGGTGATCTCACCCTTTGTGTGTGCGTGCATGTGTGTGTGAATAATTGATGCTGCTCTCAGGGATCTGAGCACTCTCTGGCTTCAGAGGTGAAGCTGAAAGTCCCTGGCACGGCTGTCTGGAGCTCTGTAATGTTTCACACAATAACCGTTCTGTCTCGTTTTTTTTTTTTTTTCCTCCTCCCTCTCTCTATCCCTCCCCCATTCTTCCTTTCCCCTCTCCGATCAGGTTCTGAGAGACGACCCAGAGCAGGCCGTGTTACTGGACGTGGAGGCATTCGAAGAGGTCGATGCGCTGGGGAAGGCGCTGCTGGACCGTCTGACTGTGCCAGTTATCTTTCCAGATGGGTAAGAGATCAGAAGTCACACACAGCTGCAAAAAGTCTACAGTGTATAGAATCTTTCTGTAACAAAAAGGAAACGTTATTTTATTTCACAGGAGCGAGCAGTTTTTCGGCAGTCCGAGTGACATGGCCTCCTCAGCCGAGGTCATTCGCGACAAGATGAAGTTCGCGGAGGACAAAAGGCTGCTACAAGAAGAATCAGCAAGAGATCTCGAGGAGGAAACCGCTCCAGAGGAAGAGCCTGAGGAGAGTTAATGTGTTATCTAACCACCTCGAAAAGCCACTGCGTTCTAATATGCCTTTCCAAGCCATGTTACCCTCCCAGGATCAGTTAAATGTAGTATACATGTAGACTCACATGTTACATTGCTTACATCTATATATGGCAAAAAAAAACAAAAAAAAAACAAAGCTTTAATGACATGCTTCCTCCGGAGAGGCGACCCGAGCTTGTATTGGTGCTACTAAAGTCTATAGAATGTACAGAAATCACCATCTCTCCTCTGCTCCGTGCATCTACACGGTGCCGTAGATGATTAAGAAGCAAGCAATGTATTTTTATTTCTTAGCTGCTTTCAGTATCCAAAATATCAATGTTTTTATTTTACCCTTCGATGCCAGCATGATAAAGGTGTTTGATTCAGGCATATCCTGCCTAAGGTACAGTTTCTTTATCGGATAGCTGGAGGGAGTAAGAAGAAGCTGGGTGTAATGGTTTTTTTTTGTACGATGTACAGTTATGTGAGGAGGGAAAAAAAAAAAAAACTTGCCTTTAATCATGAACTTTGTGGAAATTGTACAGCATTTTGCTTTCTTTATTAAAAATAACGAAAAAAAAAACAGGGCTTTCTCAAGATACATAAAAATAAATAAATAAATAAAATACGGCAGGTTGGAAAAAACAATTCCATGAATAAAATGTGAAACCAAAATAATGTTTCATCTCATACTTGTCTAATGTGCTGCTTGCGTATCGAGGCTTATCATAAAGTCCATATTTATTGTTGTTGTTTTTTTAAACTTACCATTTAAAACTGTATAATGCTTTTGGCAGTTTTTTTTTAAAAAAGTTTTGTTTTTTAATTACGACTAGGAATTTTATGAAAATCTGGGTCATATGGAAATAAATGCAGAAAAAATACTTTTGAGATTTGCGAGTGTCTTGTTGAGTCTTTTTCACATGTTCATTTTTTCCCCCCTGCATTTTGCCATCATGCTCTCTCTCGGTGGCTGTACAGAAAGTTTTTAAGCACCTCAAAATAAACGTCTTATTCAAACAATTACTTTTTTACTGTGGTAAATATTTGCTTTTTTATTTGCATTATGTTAACTTTAGTGTGTTTTAATCTTATATCTAATCATACTTTTTTTATATTGATGGTTTCTAAACTAAAACCTCTCAATTGAAGAGTTGGATGTTTTAAGATACAAGTCACTACTACTTTAAACATAAACTTTAGCATTTTAAATTGCCTTGGAAATTGCTTTAGAGTTTAATCAGTATTGTGCATTATTAGTGATGTAATGTTATTGATCCATCTTAGTAGGATTTTTCCAGATAAAGATGCCCTTTATTTTTGCGGAACATGACACGTCTCTTCGTTGGTAAGTGCTTCTTGAGATGTATTGCTTATTTCAGTACGAAGCATCTAGTTTTATGTCTTACCCCATTTCTTTCCAGTTTTTCTCATTAGACAGGGACATGTCATGCTGGAACGGATTTTAAAAAATTTTCGTAGGAATGTTAAGGCAATGTTGCTTGGACCGACCGCCCTTGGTGGCACTGCAGATCAATCTAGGAAGAACACTTAAGGTGCAGAGTGTTTTTCACTGGGGCTATCTTGTATCTATATAACATGCCAAAAGTGATTTTCAGATTTTTGACATTTGGAATTGTACACTTAGGAGAAAAAAAGAAGCAAAACATATTCTCAGACATGATATTCTAATGGATAAAAACTGCAGACGCGGTGCATGAAATCCTTTGTAGTGCTTAAGCTTAGCATAAACATATATTTAAAATTATCAACTGCTTCCAGAGCAGTGTAAAGCTCAGAGGATAGTGCTATATGCAAGCTCACAAGCTTATGACCAGCTAATATGTCTTTGCTTGAAAGGGGGAAAAATGGCTTCCCTCCAAGTCAGAAAGCACAATTAGTTTTCTTATTTTTCCCCCTTATCAGTGACGACTGTTGGACTGAACACGTGAGTGTCCAACGTTACAACAAACACATTCTGACACACCAAGCAGAAGCTATATTGTGTATTTGTTTTGTTTCTGTGTTAATATGTACACAATCAAATTATCAACCTTACAAATACCAAGCTGAAAATCTACAAGTCAAACATCTGACCAGTCTTCCTGTATGCCTCTGAAACCTGGAGGACCAACAAGAAGATCGAGAGACTGTTTTTGAGGGACATTGGCATCATCAGGTCCTCAGGATTCACTAGGAACAATGATGTGAGCAGACACACTGGTATAAACCATATTGTGGATAAAGTGAAGTAATGATGTCCTTCAGATGAGCAAGTCCATGGCACCCACACGCTGCCCTTAGATTGGAGCCACAAGGGAAGAGAAAGAGTGGCAGTCCACTGTGCGCATGGAGGAGAACAACCTGGAAGGAAATCAGATTGCTGGCTCAGGATTGTGACAGCTCTAGAAGATTCATCCCTAGTTGGAGGAAAGGTGGAAAAAAGAGGATTAAATAAGTAAGTAATAAGTGCACATGGAAGCATAATGGTGTAGCAGCAAAGTTAAGGGCTGTATGTTAATATATTTATGTGTACAATATGGTGGGATGTTTTTGCAAGTTTCAAGTATTTTCGGGCAGTTTAAAAAATAAAAATAAAAATTTATGGAATTTTTCTGAAATTTTGAAATCCTGCCCACATGTTCCAATAAAACCCTTTTGCAGTGTTCACGTAACCAAGAAACAAACTATAACAAAAAATAAATAAAACTCTGCTCCACCTACTGTTCATATTTGTACACCTATTTATTTACTTGTGTGTATATACAGTATATTCAGTGGAGTGTATTCATATTTGTATGCAGCTCTAAGACAGTCAGTTCCTCACAGCATCACAAAAAAAAATAAAAAATAAGACCGAGTCAGTGCCTCATAGCATCACAGGTTTGGAATTTGGTCCTGAGCCCTGGTTAATGTCTGTGTGTAGACGTTTTTCATGTCCTCCTCTTTTTTCCCTTCTAAAAGAATACTCAGTAGATGAAGTAGAATTTGTGCTGCCATATGATGGACTAAATTAAGTAAAAAGAAAATGCACATTACTATAAAACAATGAACAAGTTGCTACAATAATGTCTATAAGACTTGTAAAAGTCAAATGGCTTTTTTTTCCCCCCCGACAAATTCGCTTCACATCTCCAGCAAAACTTTATGTTAATTTTTCAAGTGATTTACATTGTATTGCTGTGTTTATAAAGGCTTGTACAGTAAGTGCTGATTTGCAAATCATAGTGGTAGCAGCTATTTTAAGTGAACTTTTACAGTTACAGGCATTAGTTGCTATTGGTCCTGTTTTATTATAGCGACCAGAACCGCAAATATTCATGAAATTGCACGACAGGAGCCACAGAAGACAAGAGCAGCAAGCTCGCATAGTAACAATGATCTTCTCAACCAGTGAATTAGTATCGACAGTGTTGAACATTTAAACCTTTACTGTATCTGTATATTAATAGATCTAAACACAATACTGTTAAAACTAATTTAAATGTATGGAAGGGGGATTTAATAACACTGTGTGATCAGTCATATTGATCTGCGATTGCTCTGTAACCGAGGAAGAAACCGGTAGTTGAGAAGTTTTCTCAAAGCCGATGAGCTGAAATTGCAAGTTTGTTCAAATGGCACAAGGCAGGGTTAATAAACTTTTTTTTTTTTTTTTTCCCACCAAATTTCCTCAAATGGGCATTATTTATTTTCTGCATCCCCAAGCTTTTCCTATTCTTTATCAACCTGGGCTTCAGACTCCCCAGATCTAATCTGTTCAAGCATGGCATATGCCAAACAAATATGCCCCAACCCACAAAGCCCAAATGATCTGCTGCCAAAAACCTGGTGCCAGACACCACAGTACACACTCGGAGGCCCTGGAGAGCCCCAAGGGTCCAGAACAGCCCTATTTACCACAATGGAAACCCAACACCTAGGTGATTTTATTGTTATGGCTGGTATACATTTCACAGTAAAATAAGTGTTAGTAGGGTCAGTGTTGGCTCAGTATTTTAAGGCTCTGAGTTACTAATAGGAAGGTCAGCGGTTTGTGCCCTTGAGTAAGGAAGGCCCTTAACCCTGTCTGCGCCGGGGTGCCGTATAATGGCTGCTAACAAAGATAGGAGTTGTAAAGAATAAAGAATTTCACTGTGCAGTAATGTATATGTGATAAATAAATGCTGAAGGATTTAGTGGTCGGATGCTAATATTTCGAAAATGTAGAGGTTTATTATTACACCCTGCACATAAAAAAAAATTACACAATCAGTCAAAAGTTTCGACCCACCCTCTAATTACATGGTCTTTCCTGATTTTCATTTCTTTCTACATTGTAAAAATGCTAACGGTATTCCAAATATGAAATACTCTCCTTGAAACAGTTGATGTTGGGATGTGTCTACTAGTTATGCTCTCCAGTATTGTTGAAAAAATCACTAAACTAAAAAACATTTGAATTAGAAGGTGTGCACAAACTTTTGACTGATACTGTGTATATTTAGAAATTATCTAAAAGTATCGTGTACGCCATGACTTGGGTTTGGGCATGAAAAAGAACCTCATTTCTGAAGTTTAGTGTTTTTTTTTTTTCCTGCTCTAAGATATTATCATTAGTTTAGGTGTGCGAGATTAGGAACCTCGTCAAACAGCGCTATTCTTAACTCCACTAAATCCCACAGATGGTCAAAGTTGATCTAGATGAATCCTTTGTTTGTCTCAGTGAACAGAGTTGTTGAATAAGACTCACTTCTCTGACATCTTCTGGCTTCTCGCTCGATGACCGAATGAAAACTGTTTACTTTGGTTGTTGGTGTGAACACCTTCACTGACAAGCTGATGTCACACTCCTGAAAAGAAATGAAATTTAAACCAAACATCTCCACTTGGATTTGCTAGAAAAGTTTCAGTAAGCCACACTAGGTCCAACATTTAAGGCTCAAAGAAATGTGATGATGGCTGATGAATTACGCAGTATTTTTACCACTTGCATTTTGGGGAAAGCTTCGTCATGATGAGTGGCGCACAAGTGATTGATGTATTGGTGCCTGGAACTTGTGTGTGTGTGACTATTAATACCCTTCTGTGATTTTAGTTTGGGACCCTTAAAAAAATTTTTTATCAGGAAGCCCTGACAGATGGCCAGGCTATCTGGGGCAGTTGTTCTGACGTCCTCAAGGTCTGACACTGTCTCAGCTGTCTCCTGAAGCCCTCAGCTGCTGTCGCTGTTGGTCTTTACGAACAAGTCACTGCTTCTCTGTTGGCTTTAACGCTGCCTGTTTTATCGACACATATTTCACCTACTTACATACTGCATGCAAAATCTCAGCTCATTAGTGGCCGTTTTGTTTGTAATTCTCTATGTCAGTTGTCAGGTTTTCCTCCTGATTTAAGCAGCAGTCCAAAGTGTTGCTTTCTTCTCACTTCAAAAACTCTAAACAGTTTTATTTAGTCATTTTACCACTCGGTTAACTCAACAAATCTATTTAGGACTCCATAATAATCAACATTTTAAATGTGGTCAAAGCTTCCTGGCTCAATATCTGTCCAGTGGTTCCTTCCAACTTTTATTTGTTCTCCTAATCAGTTAGTGGATTTTCCCCAATTATGCATTATTTAATACATACTGTTTCTTGCCTGTATAAAGCTGTAAAATCCTGCCTGTATAAAGTTGCAAATATGGAATATCCTTTTTTTTTTTTTTTTTTAAGCTGTGTAATGAGAACTGGATTATCCCTAGTGAGCATTCTTTCAGTAAACACTTGCTTTCTTATTTGTTTTTAAGTGTTCATTCTGAACTGCATTTAGTTCACAGTCATACAAAATCCAGCTCAAATCCTATTTTTTTTTGGCAAATCCAGACTGGAATCAGACTCGAATTCGGATTGTTTTCATGTAGTCTGAACAGTATAAAAACTTTATTGGGTGAGATTTTTTAAATCGGTTTAAACCACATCCAGAGGTGGTTTGAAATCATATTCAAATTAGATTCCTAAAGATTTCCTAGATAGCAGAAGATTCCAATCTGGATCTGTGGCAGATTTGGATCTGCTGGAGACAAAGTGGATCTGCTATCCGGTGTGTCTCAGTCTGGGTGCTCTACCCACTCAAATCGGATTTCAAACTGTCCATTATGTCACAGGCAATGTGACGTGATATGAACATAGATCCATAGTTTGAAAAATGAGTGGGAACTCTGGTATCGTTTGGTGTGTCGGCGTGGTTCTACACCACGACTAGACCGTGATATGACCTGTTTGATTGGTATCCGTTTGTCGTCATAAGTCGGTAGAATTTGACGACATAGAAAAAGTGCTACAATGTACCCACTTCTCCAGCATCGTTACCACGGCAACCAATGCAGTTAGGTTAACAAATGTGTCAGATTCGGGCTGCCTGTCTGAGCGAAACCCGATCTCCGTGTGGACACCCAGGCCTAAAGATGATATTTGTGAAAAATTGGATTTGCCTCAAGTTTGAACAAGACATAAGTAATAATGCACCAATGATGCACTTGGTGACATCAGAGATGGCGTAGTGATACAGCCTGACTTTTCTGATAACAGCACATCCCACAATGGTGTTTTTAGCATTTGGTAATTGAAACACTTCCATTTATTCATTAAACTGCACATTTACTTTGTATGGATTTTTGGTTAGAATTAATGTTTTACAATGTACACAGAACATCTACACGCATTTGTTTCTTTATTCTCAAGCTTTTTCCTTTGTGTAAGTTCATCCATCATTTTCTGTAGGAACCTCTGTAGTCCAACTAGGGACCGTGGAGGCCAATGGGTGACCCTTGTATTTATTCCCATTTCCACAATCGTGGTAGGACCTCCGGTCAACATAGGACTTTAACACAAGAGACTCTTTCTGTAAATGTTCCATAAATGTGTTCGAGAAGATTTAACATGCTCGTTAATCCAGTTGTATGGAGTCACTGATGTTGAGTGATACTGAGCACAGCCTGGCATGGATAGTTTTTTCTAGCTGAATAAATCTGTGTATTTGAATGAAGTTATTTCTGTATATTATTTACTAGTTACAGTGAAACTGTAACAAGCTGTTTAACAGGCTAAACAGTGTACTCTATTGTCTAATCTTGTAGATCAGTACATCAGAACATCCTAGGGTCATACCACGAGATTTGAGACACGACTCAGATCATTCATACCGGACTCGTATATCTTCACTTTCACCCCGTGTTGAACAGATAAGCCTGTAGTTCTGCTTTTTTTGTTTTTGTTCTCACTTTTTATTTTCCTATCAGCTCATCACATCATTTCCTCCACTGGGCGCTGGCGATAAAAATCCCCGGAGAATCGCAGCCTCCTGAAATAGAGCTCAAAACAAGAACTCAATTTATGGAGTTTTTGATCCTCTAAGTGAGACCAAACATTTAACCTGCACTTTATTTTACTCTGATTTTATCTGTTGCTGTAGCAAGTGAACAAACACACACACAAAAAAAAGCTTTATTCCTGGTCTAATCAGAGCATCAGGGAGCTCGTGATGGGTCTGTGTTAATGAGTCAGAGGAAGCTGGAGGTTCAGCTGTGCTTCCTAGATCTGCTCGGTATCAGCAGTTCTCACTGGTCTTATTTTACTCCCATTGTGCTGTGGTTAGGGAATTTGCGTGGCTCGTCAGACTGAGTCCCAAGAGGCGTTTATAAAACCAAATGGATATTTTTATTGGATATTTTTTGCAATGATAGAATAACAAGTAGAATAAAGAAGGAGAAACACATTATCTGTAATTGACTAGAGCAAACCATTTATGGGAGGGAAAAAAAGCACATTTTTGTTGCATCAGTATCATCATGAGTTGTTATTGCTGTTCTTTATGGAACAAGATTTTCTTATGAAATGCATACCGTAGCCTTTGATACAAGTGTTAAAATAATCTCAGTTTTGTTGAGGGTGAAGTGGCTGATTGCCTTGCTGGGAGTCCTCATGTCTGTGTTTCCTTTTGGTCTCTTTCGGTCCATGACCATGAGCATCCCGTAACTGTTCTTTCTTTCTCTCGAGCTTCACACGACACTTCTGAGTTTCTAGTGATCTCAACCCCTACCGCCAGGTGTGAATCTTTCATGATGTCCAACATCTGGTTGGAGTTCTCATCATACATTCAGACTGCCCAATGATTCCTGACTGGCAGTTTTACCATCATGTCTTATGACTGCTATCACTTGAATAGTTTGAGGAGTAAAATCACAATGAGCAGTTTTGTACCCGGCAGCACGGTGGTGTAGTGCTCAGCACTGTGGTTTTGCACTTCCAGGGTTTGAGCGTCCAATTCCCGCCTCGTGTCTGCGCATCAACCCACACACATTGACTGTTATAAAATTGCACTATATCTGGTGTAACCCAAATGAGGATGGGTTCCCTTACTCATGTTTGTCTGAATTATGCTCAGAATGTTTATTCCTGTAAACCAGCTTTGCCCCAGAATCCTTTTTTTAGAAGAGCTATACAAATAATAACATTTAATTGAATTGAACTAGTTAGCACCGTCACCTCACACCTTCAGGGTTCGTGTTTGATTTCCTCCTGAGGTGAGGTCTGTGTGCTTTCTCCCCATACTTGGTATGTTTCCTCCCACTATTAAAAAAACATGCAGATTAGGCTGATTGGCGTCCCCAAATTGCCCGTAGTGTGTGAATGAGGATATGTTTGTGTATCATGCTCAAAGGCTCTTGAGATAGGCTCCAGGCCCCCCGCAACCCTGTATACAGGATAAAGCGACATAGACGAGGAGCGAGTGAGTGAATTGAATTAATCTAGTCGTGCTGGGCTGGCAAAGGAGCAGGAAGCAAGACTAATTATACTAATTTTTTTTTAGAGAGAAAGAGAGAGAGAAAGGGGGAGCAGAAGCAATTCCATGTGAAATATTAATGCTAAAACATTACAGAGGGACTTTTAAATAAATGATGGGACGGTGTAATGCTCCCTGAGTTACTCTTACCACTCCGAATTACTTACTTTCCTTTAACAGCATGCCCCAAAGTGTTTTGTTTCATCTCATCTTACAGAAGTTTTTTTTTTTTTCTTCTAATAAAAGAATGGCACACTTATCGTTTAATTACGGTGGCCCTGAAGTGCAAAACAAAATAACAAAACTGAAAACAAAATAACAAAACCAAAACCCAAAACAAAATAATAAATTCAAAACCAAATTAACAAAATGGAAAACAAAATAACTAATTCAAAAACAAAA
>JAQMYL010000035.1:29044024-29058749 GCA_030014365.1 Clarias pachynema
AGATATATAATTATGATAATATACTGTAGTTCTAATATATAATATTTTGTGTGTTTATGGAAGGTTATTTAGATACATATCTTATGAAACTGCCTTTATTTTAATAAATCAAACTGTCAGTAATGGTGAAACCTGGTTTCCTCAGTGTATGAAAGAGCCACTCATCACTCCCTCTCTGGGCGAGAGACCAGAAGAAGACCTCAGAGAACCTGGGAGTGAAGATGAACCCCACATGCTGTGCTTAAAGAAATCTCTATAATAGGGCAAGAATGAAAACCAGTGACATCATGTTCAGGAAATGATTAAGAGGACGTAAACTGCAGCTGTAATTTCCTACACTGAGGTGTATCAATAAAACAAGTTTCTTTCATTGATTTATTTTATTTGTGTGACAAGCCAAAGTGGCATGCATGCCTTTCTAAAGATGTCTGATGCTGTGAAATACATTTACTATTTCTTTTAGCAGTATTTGTCTTGTTCCTTGAATGCGTATACATTTTTTGTTAAACTATGAAATATGAATACACTCTTTTTCCCTTTAAATTGCCAGTAGTGGGTAAAAAAAAAGTTAATCCTTAATCTGAACTCAATTAATCAACTACTAATATTCAACTTCTATTTGAAATAAAACATAAATATTACTTTATGAAATCATACTGTCTGATGCTTGTTTATTTAAAAGGCCAGATATTATATGTGCATAAGACCTAGAGGTCTCCAAAATGTGTGTTCTATTATATTGGCTAAACCACAACTCAGATCCTGCATTGTGGCTGCTTATTTTTCTCGTTTTTTTACATTTTTTTATTTCACTCCTTCTCCAAACATGCTGTTTTAGAGTGTGTAACTTTGAATCAACTGCCCCAACAAGATCAGGGAGGGATGCATTGGACATTTTAAGGAAGGCTGGTCTGGAAAAACGGCTTTAAGAATGCGGGAGAATGAGACCGACAGTTGGCTGTAATGTAACCAACCTACTGGATTCCAACCGCAGTTAAACAAAGAAGAAAAAGGACTCCTTCGATGCATTTTCCTGGCTAATCAGAAGACAAGGACTGAAAACATTCATGTTCTGGAAATCTTCAAGCTTTTTACACTTGCATTCCTGACAAACAAAATAAGGAGAACGATAGATATAAGAGTATTAATTCACATTGACCATCAATATTTAGCTATAGAAATGTTGAAATACAACTAAGCGCTCTAAAGGGATAGCTCAGCCCTTGATAAGAGCTAAAGAAGGCTAGGTTAGTCATTAGCAGTTAGCCGCTTAACTGCTCTTAAAAAGTGTGCATGAAGAACATGGCAGAACTGGGCAGGGTCTCTTGTTATATGAGGTAACAATAGTTGGAAAACTGGTTTGCTTGTTTAAGCCCTGGATAGTGAAAAATGGAAAAAGACTTGTGGTGAAAGGGTAGGTGTGAGTGTTGGGGGTTCGAACTGTTGCCCATTCTGTAAGTAGTGTGAATGTTGGGGGTTGCTGGTTGTAAAACCAAATGGAATGGAAAGGCTAAGAAAGGGCAAATGGCATTCAAATAACATCATAATAAAACACTTTTATCCTCAAATCAAGTTAAATAAAATTTTTATTTGTCATATACATAGCCATATAGAGTATGATATGCAGTGAAATGCTTATACTTGTGACCTAAATAAAAAAAATAATCCTGCTGATATGCCAATTTAAATTTTAGCAATTTTGTTTTACTAAACTGGTTTACAAATTTTGTGTTGTAAATTTACCCTGCTAATGGGCAAACCAGAGGTGACAATGAGAGAAAAAGAATCAATGACAAAATATGAGAAAGAAACTCTGAGAAAAGACAGATAAAAAAAAAGAGCTCTTTTTTTTTCTGTTTAATGCCGAAGAACAGATTTTTTCCCCTCCACATTACAGTATAGGTGTAGAGATGTAAAGACAAACATTACTGTAAGTATGCTGAAAGGACGTTCTGGAAAGAGCACACAGCAGACTTGTGTAAAAAGTTTTACTATCCAACAGACATCAATTTTATAGACAATGCTTGGACAAAAACATATTTTGGGAATCTCCAAGCAGAAGTTAAAATATATTCCATGAACAATTAAAAAGAATCAGAGAACACTAATAATTGCTGTGTCTTTACTACAATAAACAATGTTTGTTAACTTGTAAATCTTACCTTTATTTACTTTACTTTCATTTATTTAGGCTATATATTTATTTATAATACAGTACTTACACACAAGGTAGTCTATGGTTTATAAAAGGTAGATATGGTGAGGGCTCGTAAAACTAATTCATCTTTGGACCTGAATGAATGCGTGAAAGTGGACTGACTCATTTCAGGGTATATTTTCTCTGGTTCCAGGTCCAGGATAAATTAGGATAAAGCTATTAATAATGGACAAATGAATTAATGTACAAACTAACACAGTTAAGCAAACTTAATGATTAAATAATACAAATAAATATAAAAAAGTAAAAGTTCCAAGAAGTCTGTGTTAATGTAATAAAGATGTGTTGCAGTTGCTTAGTGCCTTTGAAAAGCAAAGTAAACAAATAATTGTTATGCTGCCTTTCATCAGTATGTGCACAACTTTAATTTTTGTTTAATGTGCTTTTAACAAGAGAAATTATCTTTAAGCAGGTTTTGCAGTTGCATGCAGTTCATGAACTTCCTTATAAACTAATAGTCTTTTTTTTAAAAATTTTTTTTAACTTTTGCTTTAATAGTTAAATGTTGCATTTGTTTTCAGTTTATCAACCTTAGTTGGTTTTTAAAAGAAAATTGAAGCTTTAGGGCTGAATAAAATGAGACCTGTGTTACTTTTTAAATGTAATATTTGTATAGTTTGCAATAGTAAAAATGTAACATAATTCTCTACAAAATATAATCTTAGCAAGGAAATACACAGTATGTTTAGTAATTTAACAAGATTTTAGTTTTTTAAGAAAAAAACTGCTGCCAAATCATTTGGCTAATTTTTAAGCATTTAAATATAGCAAGAAGTAAATTTATCTGCCAAAGAAATCAGCTGAATTAAAGCTTGAAATGTCTAGAAATATGGTTTAATTGTCTCACAGATGGTTTATTATATTAATATAGAATATAAGCGAGGTCTGACTGTATATATGTGATCTGCTTCCTTCAGACACTCTTATGAGCTGAATGAACAAATAAAATAAAATAAACTTAATGATCAAATAATAGAAATCAAGCACAAGAGACCAGTCACAACGCCTAAATGTGAGGCTGGTGGTGCAGATGCCAGGGTGCTGTGTTGATCACTATCTTGATCAAACACCCCATCAGCTGAAGTGTAGATAGAATATCAGAGCCGGGAGATGTGGATTGAAGTGCTCTGGTATGGATTTCAACTCACGGGCTCCATGTGTGTGACCAGCAAAATAACAGAACAGTACATTCTCTAATGAAAAATTTTAAACTGTTTTGCATCATTACTGGACATACTTGGGATAGTTTTAATGTTGGGAATATACAGAACATTTCAGCAAATTTGAGTCTCACAGTGTTAAGTGTACCATGTGTTAGTCAGAAATTCCTTCTTGATGGGTCACTGGCTATCTTTAACTTGCCTTACCATCTCTATTTTAGCAATCTGAAAAAAGCGGTTAATATGGCTGTGTAGCAATCTCTATACAGCCAGGTTAACTACTCTGAATTCACTCTAAATCTACTCTTAACTACTATAGTTTTGGGTGGGTTTAGTTTAAAAACAAGAAATATTTTTGGGAAACTGAGTAAAACAGCTGAATATCAATGTTTGTCGCATTTGTCTCCTACTAAGAGTTTGTGTAAGCAGAGAGGGGAACCTTTAACCCTGAGTGACAGGGACAGTCTCTGGTTCTATTTGCTTTAAAAAAAATTTTTTTTTTTTATAATATGCCATGAACTTTTTGAATTTGTATATTGAACAATGATATATACTTTGTGTGTGTCTGTGTGTGTAGTGTATGGATGAGGGAGTGTTTGAGAAGGGGGTTGGTGAACATCCTGTATTATAGCCTGGCCAGTGTTAAGTGAGTGACAGGTGTGATTTTGAATAACATGGCCTCCATCTCCCATGATGCCCCAGCTGTCCAATAGGCTGTGAAGATGGGGTGATGATGCTGTCAAGTCTCGAGGTATATAAAGTAAAAGTAGCGAGTTAGCACTTCTGAGCAGTTGGAGCATTCCCAGCCTTGCCTCGGGTGTAGGGATTGCTTGGGAAAAAGCAAAACTACACGGATCCCAACCTGTGTAGTTTTGTTTTTTGGGAATATTCTCGAGGCTCAACCGTTCTCACACTGGATTTTGGAAAAAATTTCTGGATAAGGAGTTTGTTTCAGAAGAATAACACCCTTTTGGGCATCGTCCCCACAATTCAAGGCACTCTTGTGGATACAAGTAAGTAGGCTTAATGCCCTTGTATCTACATCCTGGATACTTAATGTTAACTTAACCATGTATTCTTTGCATTTTGCTATATTGGGATGTAATGACTTTGCAACAATAAATAATAATAATAATATTTTAAGCAAACCCTGTTTGAGGGACTCTATGCACATCAGTGGCCTGGCTGAGAACTAAATAAAAGGAATAAGGGGAAGACCTGTTGTTTTACACAATAACCAATGTTAAATTGAAAATTCTTTATCCATAATGGTTAATATATCATGCGATGATTTGAGAAAAGCCAAGAATAGCCGGTGATAGCATTAGAGTGGTGTCCCAGCTCAGCCATGATGTCTTTTTAAGGGAATCATCAGCAGGGCTATCAGTTGCACCTCGAGCAATGTGCCACATGGTGACTGTCAATCAAGCAAATTATTTTTAGATCCAGCCTTTTGTGACACCAGGGCTTCAATGTCTCTGGAAGTTTTTAGCTTTTCCTAAAACTGAGTCACCTCTGAGGTCATCATGAGATAATGAGAAAACTGATCAATTAATTTTTTGATTTTAAGAAATTTAGGCAGATTCTTGTGGAATCAGACTTTTACGGAAAAAAAAAAAAAAGAAGGAAAGAAATAATTTACTTGTTCTTGGTGTCCGTTGCTAAAAGTAGTACAGTTCCTAGCAGTGACTGATTTATAATTCTGTTTTAAAAGAATTACTATTTAAAAGTCATATATGCAATAAAAACCCTTAAAAATATACATTTAGACCTAAAATTATATACACATTAAATAAAATGTATCTCCTAATTATTCAGAGCCACTTTATCTGATTATCTACTTTATTGGCACAGACACACAAGCTATTTTCGGTAAAGGTCATGTGCAGCTGCCTGGCCATTTTAAAAGTGCTGGTTACAAAATCTCCTATACCTATTAAACAGGCATTACTTTATAAAAAAGTAATAATAACTTTTGACAGTTCACTTTTTTTTTTTTGACAGATTATGAACTATATTTAATTTATATTGGGGAAAAAATGAAATAATTTTATGATTGTGTGTGCAAATCATATACCATACATAATACACACATAGGCAAAGACAATAATAAACAAAATAAATTCAGTGTCATTTCTATTGACATATTGACATATGACTAAGAAATAGTTTAAAGTTCCTTAAATACAATACAAGTGCTAAACATTTGGATTTTACATTTAAATTGTCATGCATAAACATATGTGTATGTGGTGGAGGAAGTGAAAAGTAAATGAGGTGACATAAACCAAAGGTACCAGTTGTTACTGTCATGTCTGTGAGCTGTCAGTTGATGCTAGATGTGAAGGTTTGGCCTAACACCCTGCAGACCCCATGGAGCCACTGATCTCTCAAGTGACAACCTGCTCTTTAACAGCTGCTTGAGAGTCACTGCAATAATTATTCAGCTTAACTACTGCTAAAAATACTCAAGCCCATAACGTGAACCTAAGTTCTTTATAATTGCACTTGGTTGACTCTTAAGTGTGAATAAGCAGTAAACAGTGCTTTGTCATTTGTTTTTCTTTCAGGGTGCCCACCATCATGACAACACAGGCGCCAACATTTACGCAGCCGCTTCAGAGCGTTGTGGCACTTGAGGGTAGTGCCGCAACGTTCGAAGCTCAAGTTAGTGGTAAGGAGGCCTTTTGATTACATATTTATGTAGATTCTTAACATAAGCACCTGTGCCTTTATCATCATAATATTTATAGGTCATGAAATGCCCCAGTGTAAGTGCTCAAGAACATGTGTAGGTCATTATTAAATTATTATTGTGTCCAACAGTTTATAGAAACTTTTCTAATTGAATACTTATATGGGTATATTTTAAGAATTTTTTCTTCTTCCTTAAATTCTATATTATTTACTAGTATTTAACCATAAATAAAAGAACCTTTCAAGCTCACTAATAAGACCCTCCTTTGATTATATCAGGTAATCCAGTTCCTGAGGTGAGCTGGTTTCGTGATGGCCAGGTTCTTTCTGCTGCCGCTCTGCCCGGCGCTCAGATCTCGTTCAGCGAAGGCCGCGCTGTTCTGAAGATCCCCGCCGTGACAGCCGCACACAGTGGAAGATTTTCTGTGAGAGCCACCAATGGCGCTGGACAAGCCACTAGCACTGCTGAACTCCTGGTTACAGGTAGGAGAACATCTCCTAAAATGTTGGGTCATCATTTTGTTAAAATGGCCGTGTCACAAATTAATCCACTGTGGGTCTTCTCATTTAAAATGCACACCAAACAAGCTTGATATCAGGAAAGACATGCACAAAAAAAGAAAGCACTGGCCCTGTTGGCAGGAATACATGAAACATCTAAAATTAGACTTTGAGCCACTGTGTATTTGTACAAATTAATTTTCCCCATAAGACAAAGAAGTATCCAATTCGACTCATTTGGGTATTACAAGGAATTTCATTTAACTAAATGTTCCCAGTGTGGACACATAATTATTATTCACACATAAAAGTATGCAGAGTATGCAATTTAAAACCCAGCAAATATATTTTCTTACTGAAATTGAAAACAAATTACATTTATTCACTCACCACAGTTTTTCATACTTATTCAAAAGTTTTTTAATGTGACTTGTGCATAGTGTTACTAAAACAAAGTTTAAATGTTTTGGCCAAGTATGCCTCTTGTCATAAGTTTATATTCGAAAGGAAGTGATTGTTGCTGTTAGTACTTAAGTGCTATAATAAGTCAGGGTTAAGTGTAAAACTCTAGAACTGGGTGTAATGAGGATTAGGTGTACATTTTATGGTTTTGCTTAATATAGGTCTTTGCCAAATCAAAACTGGATATGTGGTTTAGGACCCATATCATGTCCAAAGGAATTAAGGAGAATTATTAATAGTACAGTGTAAATAAGACCTAAGGGACGACATGTGATGCGAAGATTTATGTCATAGTTGAAAATGGGAACATATGTAGTTTGACGTTTGAGAAGATTCTTAGGCCTTGCGCTTCAAGGTATATTCATGCCTAATTAAATTGCTTTGTGTTTTTGCTTTATGTTCAGTCTGTTTTGATTGTATTCAGATTGTGTTTACATTTTGGTTAAACTGTATTTAGCTTGTGTTTGTGTTTAAATTCTGCTTGGATTATATTTACATCATATTTAGACTGCATTTAAATGCAGTGTCTAGGTTGTGTTTGGATTGAAATTAGTGTTTTAAAATAGCATTTGGACCGTGTTTCAATGAAGTTTTGTGTATGGATTGTGTTTAGAGTTTGCTTACCCTTAGGGAAAAAAATATATGGAAATATATTGTGAAATAAAATGCAATATATTAAATAATACATTTCCATACATAGGAAACTATTGCTTTTATTTATTAATATATTGCAATATATGAATGGACCATGTATGGACATATATATTGCAATGAAGACAAAAACTATTATATTTATACTTTTCAACTATGTTTTATTGAAACATTATTGAAACTTTATGCATGTTTAAGATTTATACACACACTTTTACTTTGTCATATGCTCTGATAATGCCTATAAAGTTCATTTTGTTCGAACTACACTAGCAAATAAGCATATTGTAAAGAAATAGATATATTTAATCAAATTCAGTATATTAAGTATATTGTTGAATATAAAATTACATGCATTAAGATATACAGGTACATAATTTTCTCAATATATGAAAAGCAGCAATTCCTTATGTATTTTTTAATATATTGTAATATATTACGATACAATACAATATACAATACAATATATTATTCTGTATATTATGAATATATTTTTGAACTTTTTTTCTGATTATTATTAGTAAGTATCAGTTAGTGTAGCAACGAAAAATATTAACATTATAAAATCTTTTCAATTTACCAGTAGATCAGAGAACTAAATCATTTAATATATTGACAGTTGATATACTGTATAGAGAAATATATTTTGTGTGTGTAAGGGTAGATCATGCTTAAATCATGTTTCAATGTGTTCAATTCAAATTGTGTTTGGTTTGTTTGGAGATTGTATTGTACTTTTTACATTGTGTTAATTTGTCGTTTTGTTTGAATAGTTTTAGAATTGGCTCTAGATTAGATGTGAATGCGCAGTATCAGTCTCTGGTTGAAGCTAGCTCAAGCTAAAACTAGGATAAACAATTGCTAGCTAGTGGGCTTGTTTGGGAAAAGCTAAGCTAAACCATTTCTCTTTTTTCCCTTTAATGCTATTTAGTTTTGTGTTTAAAAGCTACCACTAGATCTTTTTTGTTGCAAAAAGTTACACAGTATTAATATTAATCACACATATAATTAAAGTTAAAAAGTTAAAGCTAACAGTTGCTAGCTCAAAGTTGCTATTTATGTAGTAAGTAAAAAAAAAAAAAAATAAACAAATAAAAATACAGCTGTAAGCAACGATGAGGGGGCCCAAGCACTTGTGCTATCACCACCCGGGTGCACCACGTAACCCGTCAGAGCGATGGCGATGACATCATAGCCATCGTGCTGTTATCATAGTGCTTGGGCCCTAATTAAAAACCAAGACATTTTACAGTTTTAAAGGAATTTAAAAACAAAAAAAGTAAGGAAAAGAAATAAAGAAAAGTTAGTGATCACACAATGTAGTTTGGTCACTTTTTGTAGAAATTCTTTAAATTCTTTGTGTTTGTATGTGTAGTTTTTAACATTTAAAAAAAAAAAAAAAAACCTACATTTGCCTTCTACTATGAAATGTTTTTTTTTTAACATGTACCTTTGGCTAGCAATCTCCTGTATAAATATACCACACATATGGGTTTACCAGCAATGTGTATATGCAAAGATCATGCATTTTAATGAATTGTAATGCTTGCATTGAATTGAATTTGAATTGTCTTTCAGCGGAAACTGCGCCACCCAACTTTATTCAGAGACTACAAAGCATGACTGTGAGACAAGGAAACAAAGTGAAACTGGACGTCCGTGTGACGGGAATCCCTACACCTGTGGTGAAGTTTCTGAGAGAGGGAGCGGAGATTCAAAGCTCCGCTGACTTTCAGATCATTCAAGATGGAGAACATTACAGTTTGTTGATTGCCGAAGCTTTTCCCGAAGACTCTGGTACATACTCAGTTACTGCCTCTAATAGCAGCGGACGTGCAACTTCAACTGCAGAACTCCTGGTTCAAGGTAAATTCAACATAACTGTGAATTTGTGTCAAAGTCTTAATGTTTTGTGTATGTACAGTATTGGAATTCCAAATATGAAAGCAAGCATTAAATGGGCTATGCTTTAGAGGGTCAGAGAAATGTTTTACTTTTATTAATTCCTTAGCTCATATTAATAATGTCTATAAGAGATGTCATACCAAACACTTCAATGCTAACTGTTGTGCAGGTGAAGAGGAAGCTGTTCCTGCTAAGAAAATTAAGACAGTCGTTTCAACCTCTAAGATTTCACAGGCTCGCCAAACCAGAATTGAAAAGGTAATTCATATTTCATATTCAAACCCAGGCTCACTGTCAATCCTCTGTGTTTTGATCTGTTTATAACTGTTTTTTGTTTGATCTACAGAAAGCAGAAGCTCGCTTTGAGGCTGTATCCATGCAGATGGAAGTGGAAGGAGGTATTTTGACTCAAATGGCTCACAAGACTCCGCCACGCGTGCCACCCAAACCAACTTCCAAGTCTCCTCCGTCCCTTGTGACTAAAGTTTCAATTACCCGTCAACAGTCACCTTCTCCTGTGAGACACGTGAAGGCGCCCACTCCGACTCCTGTCAGGTAATGACTAAAAGTTGGATTTTCTAAATCATAAATTTACCATAAGGTGGTGCAGCAGATCGCAATGCCACCTCACAGCTCCAGGGTTCTATCCTCCACATGGATTTCTTTGGTGCTCTCTTTTTTTCCTCAAAAACACATGACGGAAGGCAGTTTGGCTGCCCTTACTAACCTTAAGTTTGAATGTGTGTGTGTGTGTGCATAGTTCCTATTTTGGCACTTTATTCCAATTGTTCCCAGGTTCCCTGGCCATGATACTTACCAGGAAACAGGTTACTGAAAAATAGTTTTTTTTTAAATTGTTGTTTAAATAAACTGCATTTGGAGTACTATTGCGCTGGCCAGAGTTAAACTATACGGACTATAAATACTATAAGTACTTGGACAAACATGTGTTTCAATCAGGTCCCTTTTCCCCACTGAAGGGCAACTTTAATGCTTTAGCATGCCTGACTGTGCCCCAGTGCACAAAGCAAAGACTATAAAGACATGGTTTGATGAGTTCAGTGTGGAAGAACTTTCTTGGCCTGCACAAAGCACTGACCTCATCCCCATCGAGCACCTTTGGGATGAACTGGGACAGAGATTGTGAGCCAGGCCTTCTCGTCCAACATCAGAGCCTGACCTCATAAATGTGCTACAGAATAAATGAGCATACATTCCCACACAAACCAAAATCTTGTAGACAACCTACCAAGAAGAGTCAAAGCCATTATAGCTACAAAAGGGGGACAAACTCCATAATGAAGTCTATGTATTTGGGTACAATGTCATTACAGGTTTGGCCAAATACATTTGTCCTTATAGTATATATATCAAAGGGTGGTACTACTGTAGGTGTCAAACTGAATTCTACAGGTCTTGGTAATTCTTCATGAGCAGGTCTTAAAAATTCACTCAGTTCCAAGTATGCTCCCGATACTTGTGCATTATATCCTTTATGCATTTACATGAAGAATCTTCAAAAGATTCTCCTTAAATTATTCAAGAATCCTGACATGTCATTGAATGGTACAATATTTTAGGACAAATGTTTTATGCATTAGAAAATGGCTACTCTAAATTGCGATAAATATGATTATAACGCTAATTTCTAATTTCATCATCTATTGATCCTGTATTTCCGTATTCCTGTGTGTTGAGCAAAGTTCACAGTGGCCATTGCTACACTAGTTACACTATGAGAAAGGTTTCTGCAATCTCAAATACAGGAGCTAACAGTCAGGATTTGCATGTTTAGCACCTAAAAACAAAAGAGGCTACATAAGACTTGAATTTACTGCTATACGAAAGCTCAAATTGTTAGTGATCTAGGAGGTACTGTATGACAATGAAAGAAGTTTAAGCAACAACAACAAATAAATAGATTTTTAGTCCGAAAATAAATCTTGGACATGACTAAATAGCACATGTTAATTAAAGAAAATCATATGCAAATTATTTTTGAATTCCTATTTTGCATTTAACATGGAGGATTTAAAGGACAAATTAAAGGTCATTAATAATGGTCCAGGGGTAGCTCAGTGGTTAAGGTTCAAACCCCACAACCACCAAGTTGCTACTGTTGGGCCCTTGAGCAAGGTCCTTAACGCTCAACTGCTCAGATGTGTAATGCGATAAAAATGTAAGTCGCTCTGGATAAGAGCGTCTGCCAAATGCCTAAATGTAATGAGGAAAGTCTTTTTAGCCTATGAAAACTCTTTTTTTTTTTTTTTTTTTTTTTTTTGCAGAACTGTTTCCCCCTCCATGAGACTGTCTGTATCACCCATCAGACCTGTCAAGTCCCCAGTGATAGCCCGCAAACAGGTTCAACAAGGCACAGAGGTCCTGCCTCCGTGGAAACAAGCCGGCTATGTGTCCGAGTCTAGCTACATAGCCAGCATGGCAGCTAGAGCTGCGCAGGTGCAAACTATTACCCACATGGAGCAGCGTTGGGAAGGCTCCATAGCCATGAAGCAACAAGTCAGCGATGTTTCTGTCAAAGAGGTGAGCAAAATATTCAAAGTTACTTAATTGAAATTTGAGCTAAATTGATTTCCATGCATGTTGAGAAGAGGATTTGGTTCTGACACATATTGCGTTATAATCTCTACCTATTGCCCAGGTGTAAAATCTTGCCCGAATGTAAGGTGCCTGTGTCTTTAGTACAGTATATGAAGTGATGCATTAATATGTGTCTTCTTAAAATGCTGAAGGAAACATGAAAAAACCTATTTTGTTTTGCATCCTAATTATACCTGCATGTGAAAAAGGAACAGCAAAGCACGGATGACAAATCTGTTGCTGTTGCCACTGTGGTGGCAGCAGTGGACCAGGCTCGTAGTCGCAAGTCTTTTGCTGGCTCAGCAGAGCCTCACGGTGTAGAGAGCACTACTACTACTACTACTACTACTACTTCTACTGTTCTTCCTGCACCTCCAACTGAGCAGGTAGTTTGGTTATTCAGTGACATGGTCTCCCATCCAAACCTTTAATTCACGTCCATCTCAGTGCCTCCACTGACTTCCATGAACTCAAACTTCATCTTCCTTTTCCAAGCTGTTAATTACATTTTCCAAGCTTCATTCATGTTTCTTGTTCCCATTGAGATTTCCTTTTACTGTCTTTGCTATTCTCTGCAATAACAAAACCCAAGAAGACTAATTTTAAGAATTCTCCTCCGCTATTAAATTATAAAGTGTTTAAAATATATGTACCATATATCCATATTTGATATTTGATCCATCTGCAATACCACATTCACATCATCGATGATGAAATTAAGACAATTATTATTTTCCTTGTCGGCGAAACAGATCAAGCATGTTTCATCTGTGACGCTTCTTGAGCAGACTAGTGAGAGAGAGTCCATTGGTTCTCTCCCAGATCACACAACAACTGTGGAAACAACCTCTAGCTATTACACATTTGCCTCTCAGGAGCAGGTACCACATTCAAGTCATTGTCCTTGTGTTCTGAGCACATTCCCTTGGTTGTACTGAGAGCACTTTTTATGAAAGGTTAATGTGCACCATTTCATCTAACATCACACTGAACAGTTGCTTCATCTTTATTCATGACTGAGCGTGTGTGGTAAGGAGTTCATACAAAATTATTTATATCTGTATTCAGACATCAAAGAAAAGAACAAATTTACATGTCATTTACACAGCTAAAACAGATCTGTCTCAGTTACTTGCAGGTCTTTTCTTGGATTCCAGCCCACTTTTCATGCATAATATTGGCTCAAGTGAAGAACAATGTTAAGTACAGCATCAATGTTGATATGACAACAATATATCATGCTTATATTTATCTGTGCTGTGAAAACAGACAAGCCACAGTAAATATGATGCAAAAAAATTAATAGTAATGTTCCTTTAAAATACATGACAAATCCATAATTGTGAATTAGTATCATTTAAATTTGTTAAATTAAACCAAATGTAATAAAGTAAATGCAATTATTATACCTAATACTATCCTTGCAGCAATTTTTGGTCAAGATACTAGACTCCTTGTAGTTGCTTACTCCAGTCCTAAGCATTTTAATCCATTGTAGTCTTTTAAAAATACATTTGTAAGCATATTAGGTTTGACAGTGAAGGAAAAATTACTTCATTGGTCAATTTAATGCAGTATTTTGATCTTTGGTGGTTGTCTAGACACCCATTCTAATGAAACCCATGTTAGATGTTTCTCAAGCCATTTGCACAATCAAATTTCCCTGCGATAAACATTGTAAGTAAATTTTGCACTTCAGTCACCAGCTCTGAACATGGCTCTTAGTTCATAGGATGCCTATTACTGTATGTTTTTTATTATTTAATTCTCTCATTATTGTGCACCCAACTTACTAACATCACTGTACAGCAAAATTATGACTCAAAAAAAAAAATGTTAAAGAACTTTATTGTGTGCTTTCAAATGCAGTAGTTTGAATTTACCCACAATGGATGGTGTTTTGAGGACGAACATACATCTAGTTTCTAACTATGTATTAGATCACAGTTGACACTTATTATTACCAGGGGGAAGGAAAAAAGGCTGGAGCTGTGGCCAAAGTGCTTGCTGCCGTGGATCAAGCACGTGTCCGGAAACCTGTTCATGTTGAAAGTACTTTGGCTGATGAGGAAAAGGACATAAAACAGCATGCAATACTAAGTGCTAAGCAACAAGCTGCAAGTAAAATGGAAGTGTTGCAAATTCCTGCCGATATACCCAGCATGTCCACCGAGCAGACCGTTCATGTCAGCCAGGTTAGAAGTTTTCTATGACAGGCCTTTTTTGGTCTATGAAAGATGGTGTGTTTTCAATTTATCCATCTGATTTCTGTTGATTTACATTAGATCCAAAGAGCTACTGAGGTTAAGGCCCATGTGGATACTGGCCTTGCCCCATCGCCAGTTCCTCATTTCACAGTTTCAAAAGTTACTGTTCCTAAACCTGATCATAGCTACGAGGTAAGCGCAAGGAATATCAGGCAAGCAGAGGATACCCTTATAGACAAATTAAAAACATTGGTAACACTTTAGAATAACGTCCCCTTGTCAAGCATTTACAAGTGATTAGATAATGATGAAATAATCATTTACAA
>JAQMYL010000035.1:29058849-29082999 GCA_030014365.1 Clarias pachynema
AGTAGTTTTGAAACCAGTACTTTTACACTTTTACTTGAGTAAAAAGCTTGAGTTGATACTTCAACTTCTAAAGAAGTATTTTTAAACCCTAGTATCCATACTTCTACTCAGGTAATGAATGTGAATACTTTTGACACCACTGATTTTATGTAAGATTTAGTGAAGACATAGCACCATGGGTCTCAAGAATGTTATCAAGGACCGTAGCAGGAAGAAAAGGGAGCCACTTTCAGTTTTTTTTTTTAAGCAGTCTATATATTTCAAATTTTACTGCATTTACATGTCTTTTCTAAATGTTTTGCCTTAAGAATCCGCCTCCAGAACGGATTCTTAGGGCAAAACATTACATTTGTATGCCGAGGTACTGATGTATGTATACTTCAAGATAATAATTGGAGACATTATGAATAACAATACATGTAAACTCCAATCATTAAACCCTTTAAAACAAACAGAACACTGCAGTAGTACAACTACATTTGGTTCAGTCAGCAATTTATTAAAATTAATATATTTTAAAAGATACATGTTAAAAGACTAATAACATATTATAATATAATATGAATAATGTAAATCTATGCATCAGTAAATAGCTGAATCATATAAATAGCACCATTAAAAAAAAACTTCAAACTAACCGGGTATAAAATATAAATTAGACATTTTCCACAGGCTCCATTATGTATCACTGGTTGCCAGGTTTGGATTAAAAAACACAGTCGTGCCCTTATCATAGAAGACTGACAACAGTTGTGTTACCTTGGCAACAACAATATGTATCAGTGGTTCCCAGATCATTAAATATAAATTCAGCAAAAGATACATGAGAATAGATTAAGATTCAGTTGTTTGTCACATGTACTTTACAACACAGTGAAATGATTTGTTTTGCACATCCCAGTTAGTAAGCTGGGGTCAGAGTGCTGGGTCAGCCAGGATAGAGCGCCCCCTGGAGAAGATGGGATTATTAAGGGTCTTGCTCAAGGGCTCAACAGCGTCAGTTTCCAATCAGTTACCCGGCGCCTTAACAGCTTGAGGCACAACTGTGGCAGAGGCCCCCTGGTGGCTGCAGGGGTCTAAGCAGCTGCTCTGTTTTGACCCAAGTGCTGGGTTTAACCATTTAACCCAGAAATCTGGGTTGTTCATCTGACCCAACCAGTGGGTTAAACTACAGTAACACTCTTGCTTTGTTAAAGTGCTGGGTTATTTTATTTGATCCAACCAGGGGGTAAAATTAACACTCTTGCTGGGTTGACACATTTGATTTATTTATTTATTTTCCAAAAAAGACCCAAAATATACACAACTTAATGTAAAATAATGTAAATAGATTTGTCACAGAATAAGAAAATATGAATAACTCAATTTTGACAAAAATGTCAGACAAAATCATATAATCCCAAGGTGACCATTTTGTTAAATATAAAATAAATGTAACATAAACACACTTTGTAAAACAATAAAAACAATTGAATTGCATTTTTTTATTTAATGCAATGTTTAAACACTTTATATTGACATTTTCAAAACAAATCTTGTAATGCCCACATGACATTAAACATTCCCCATCTTAATATTTTAACTATTAGTTATTTAACTATTACTATTTCATTTCCAAAATGACATTACAAACAAAAACGATAAAACTTAAAAAAATATTACTGATTAAATGTGGGGTGAAAAACTGTTGTCCTCAAAAATTTAACAGATAAGTACTCGTGTTCATCAATCTGATCTACAGTATGCTGGAGAAACTTGCAGGGAAGAAGACACTACTTTGTGTAGTTAACATCGAAGATAAAAAAAAAAAAAAAAACTTTAAAACAAACATCAACGGCCTTCACCAAAGAGTCTGTATCAATAGCATTACCTCCAACAATGGGAAAGGTGTGTCAGGTTCCTCTGGTCTCATTCCCAAGGCACAAAACATGGAACAATGCTCCAGTCATCTCCAATAATTTACAGATATCATTCCCATCATGCTGGTCCCCACCTGTGGATTACACACCATCACTTAGTGTTGCAATATAACTAACATTTACGTCAAGTATTTTTGTTAGGGACGTACAGCTACATATGTATTTAATGCAAAATGTTTTTTCTCTT
This sequence comes from Clarias pachynema, assembly GCA_030014365.1. Classification (NCBI taxonomy): domain Eukaryota; kingdom Metazoa; phylum Chordata; class Actinopteri; order Siluriformes; family Clariidae; genus Clarias; species Clarias pachynema. Next base: position 29,060,956 of record JAQMYL010000035.1, read on the forward strand.
GTAAATACACAAAAATAAATAATGTGAACATGAATTTAATGTATATTTCTGACTAATTTATCTCACTATTTAACATGTGAGTGTTAACAGGATACGGCGCTCCATCTGGATTTAATACGAAACATTCACCCTTTTTCAAATTCTCAACAATTCTGATATTAATACGTTATTTAAGTGATGAATTTACAACTTATAATAAATATTTCATAAGGATGCAGATGTAGCTCATTTTAAACTACGACTTAATGATGACACATCTCATTTTTTGAATAGTAAAAAAAATTAATTCCAAACCACCATATCAAAGCATTTAATTTGAACAATAAAATATGCTTGAGAAACAGAAACAGAAGACATATTAAGACCGTCATTAAACATACCCCAATTGCTTCTTATGACAACTACAAAATATTACAAAATATGCCAACAGACTTTCCACACACAGCTTTAGTGAAGATCACTAGTAATTTACCTAAAAATACATTTTAAACTACATTTAGTAAATTTAGTTTTTTTTTTATTTGTGCGCGCACTTTTCTCATAAAATACAGTATAGCAGACTGTTGGCCCAGAAAATAAAAACATGAACTCCCCACAGCCCCATATAAAAGTGCGAAAAGCAAATAAACAAACTACAACGTTTAAAATTTAGGTAAAAAATCATATAACTTACTATAAAATACTGCCAGCTTTAAGTGGCGTGCCCCTCGCGTCAGAAGTGGGGAATCCAGAAACCCAGCATTTTTTAGAGTGTAGGAACATCTTGACCTTTCATAGCTAACATGTACAGTACAGTACAGCGGCCCCTCGGCGTACGAGTTTATACCGTTCCGGAGGCGAGTTCTTAAGGTGAAATTTTGTATTGTGAAACACATTGTCCCATCGGAAATAATGTAAACGCAGATAATCCGTTCCAGCCACCCAAAAATATTACCAATTTTACCAACTTCCAACACTATTATCATGTTTTTGCATAGAATAATATGAAATAAATAGACATTAATCCTCATTTAACCTTAATTTATGATTCCTCTTTGCACCGGCTGCTTTAAAAACCAAACTGAAAGCGGCTCCTTTTTTTTCTTGCTACTGTCCTTGATAACATTCCTGGGACCATTGGTGAACTTTCTTCACTAAATGTTACACAAAATGCAAAAAAAAAAAAAAAACACAACCCACAAAAAATATGTAAACTGGCTCTGCTGCATTTTGAACGGCTCCCGGACGTACGCGCCACTTAGCCGGCTCGTTCTTTTGCTCGTATGCCAAAAATGCTTCGTAGGCCGAAACAAATTTCTTGCAAAATTTCAGTTGATGAGGTGGATATCCGTGAGGCGGCGCGTTCGTATGCCGAGGTTCTGCTGTAATCAGTTTGAAGTAATTTAATGTAGGTAATGTCACAGAATTGAGAGAACAAGCGTTGTCAAGGAGAGATTCTAAACTTTCTTGAGTCACTTGATTGATCAAATGATTAAAATTCATATGATTCTGATTCCTTTTCATTCAAGTCACATGATTCACATTCCTCCTTTCATCAGCACTTCCTATGATGAAAATGTAATGAGATTCCTGTTCACACCCTTAGGCGATGTAATAAACACATGTTGTGGTAGTGTGTGTAGTGTTGCGTGGCGTTTTTATGTTAATTGTGTCTCTTTGTGTTTCTTTCAGTTTCGCTACAAAACCCGAGTGTATAAACAGACCAACCTCGATGAGAAGCAACTCGCCAAGCTGCACACCAAGGTACTCCTCTGAGAGCTCTTCTGCTTTAATTGGACTGAATTGTGTGTGTGTGTGTGTGTGTGTGCGCGTAAGTGTGTGTGGGGGGTGGATTGAATTTGCATCCACTACTGCCTCATTAGGTAGTGTTACTGTGTGTGTGTGTGTGTGTGTTCCTTCAATAAACTGAATTGCATGTTCTTCAGCACCTCTGTGTTCTCTCTGTCTCCCCCTGCAGGCCAGTCTGAAGAAGTTCATGGAGTACATTCAGTCCAGTGGCCTGGAGAAGGTGGCTAAGCTCCTGGACAAGGGGGTCGACCCCAACTATCACGACCCCGAAACAGGAGGTCAGAGGTCACCTTCTTAAACCAAACCACTGCAACCAATTTACAGTGCAGTAAATAAATCATACACTAGAAATTGAGTTAAAATAAAAAGGTTTACTCATTGCTGTAAGTAAGTTGCTGGTCAGCAAGCAACAAGTTAAAAGTTTTAAAAGCAAATTAAAGATTTGTAAACAAATTGTAAATTAAAGACACTCAAACTGCTTATATAAATTGTTAGAAAGTTTTGGAATTTTTGTTTTGCAATAAAAAGCCCCGCCCCTTTAAAGGTGAGCCCAGGTAAATCATTTGCCGTATCGAAAAAACAACACAAACATTTTGAGTAAATTGTTGATGTTTGTGCAAAGTTTTTCTTGTGGAAAGAAATGATACCCGCTGCAACTTACTGTGGAATGAATTATAAAATTATTTATTCTAGTTAAAAAAAAAAGTATAAAAAGAGAGGGGTGCCAAAATGTTTTACTTCAACAGGATTTTACTGAATGATTTTCAATTTCTATTATGTCATGGTCATATAACACCAGCAGACTGTTATTCGCATTTATTATTTTATATAATATATAATTTAATGTAACCTTAAATTTTTAAATATTAAACAAAATAAGTAACAAATAGTGAAAGAATATTGAGAAAAACAATTATCATGCAGATGCTTTACAAAAATAATATAAAATAAGCATCAAAAAAGCTGAATATAATAATAATTATTAATATTATAATAATAATATTTAAAGTATTATTTAGACCTTCAGGTTCACTGTGACGTGCTTTCTAATACCCTAATGATTTTTTCTGTTTAAATATTTTCTGTTATTTGGTTTCACAGCAAATTAATAAATCAATAAAAAAAAGAAAGAAACGTTGGACAAAGAAAAAATAAAAAAATAAATTTAAATGAGAAAATTGGAACTTTTGCTTGACATAAAACTACATCTTAAATATTTTGGAAAACATTATTTAGAAAACATTTATAAAATGATTCATTTTGTTTCTACAGATCATTTTTCATAATTTTTAATTTATTAATAAAATATCTTATAAATAGTTTAGTTTATAAAAAATTTTTTAACTTAAAGGGAATATAAGACAAAACTACAAGCCGTTTTAATGGCTGCGTCTTTACAAGGCGTGTGTTTGGCTTCCTCTAGTGGATATTTGTGAGTATAGTTTACAATCCAAATCTTAAAGAGACATTTAATCTGTGTATTTTAGACTTATCTTGTTGGCTTGAAAGCAGATGGATTATTATACAGACTGAGGATGCACCATTTAATATTAATAGAAGAACATTTACACAATTTATTTCTTCACTCCATATTACTTACAGTATATAATTACTTATTACTTACTAGTGAAGTTGATGGGAAAAGATTATATAGAAACAGTTAAAAGGTTAAAGCTAAAAGTAATCTGCTGATCTTGATTGGCTCGGCTGAGTGATGCTTATAGCCACGCCCACCACGAGGGAAAAAGAGGGCCAAAAAAATGGCTGCTGTGAGGTCATCTGGCAGAACACTGATCACTGATCAAAGTTTTAACTTCAAGAAAATAACGAAGGACAGACAAAACTTCAGTAAATTCAGACAGACAGACAGACAGACAGACAGTTTCTGGTCCTCCAATGTATGAAACTTAAAGATATCATTGAGCGAGTGAGGTCTGAGTTCTTAAAACATGAAGCACATACTGTACATATTTATGAAATAAAAATTAAATAAAATTAACTTGAAGTAAATGGAGATTTTTCCAGAACCTTCCCGGTTTAACTGGAGATTTGATTAAAACCACATTTAAATTCATTTGTTTATTTTGCTGTTATTTGATACTTTATTAAAGTTGAATCATAATTTTAAATGACCACAAATATAACGAGTAACTGAGTAACAGCTTAAACCGTTAGCGTTAGCATTAGCATCTGATAATGATCTTCTGCACTGGAACGTCATTAAAAATAAATGGGGAACCCAGTCTGAGAACCCTAAAGATAGATCTGTGTAACTCATCATCTACATCCGCCTCGTAGCGCCGCGGGTTCGAACGCTGCTGTAACGCCGCGGAGGAAGCGGAAGAAGGAGCCGATTGATGGAGATCAGAAATCACGTGTTTAACGTGAGAACGTGTCGGAGTTTCAGGACAGCGAGCGTGAGCATGAAGAACGCAGGACAGACCCGGGGACGCTCACACCTGTCTCAGGCCTGAAGGGAATATTAATAGGGGTGTTTGACACTTCATACGGACGCGCGCGCGCGTGTGTGTGTGTGTGTGTGTGTGTGTGCGTGTGTAAGAAGTGAGAGACGAATGATTTTGTTTTCACGGTTTTGCTTCTCGGTTCTGTCACAGTCCTGCTGTTTTAGACACCAGCCTGTCAGACGTGTTTCAGAGCAAAGCCTGCCAATGAGAGTGTGTGTGTGTGTGTGTGTGAGAGAGAGAGAGAGATTTCCTGTTTTATAAACACAGAGTAATGCTGGTTTTAATTCCAAGTACAATTTTCTGAAACAGCTTCAAGTTGAGAACAAAAAGTGCACTGATTCAAGTGAAAAGATACACACACCTGTTTCACACACACACACACACACACACACACACACACACACACACACACACACTCGTCTCTGTAAATCTGACAGCGAGTGCATGTGTTTGTATCTGGATCAGCACCGTGTCACTTTTCTCTAAACGTCCCAAACCACAGACGATCCTGACGTACAGACACAGTGTGTAGTTTTACTGGTAGCTCAACTGTCTAGGAAGTGATGGTTCCTAGACAAAAGCCTCAGGATGGGAAATAAAATTCAAGTGACAACCCTTCACAAAAACATCAGATACGGTGTGTGTGTGTGTGTGTGCGAGCTGGCGTCTCTTAGCTGTGTGTGTCTGAGTGAAGTCATGAGGAACATTAACGTGTGTGTATGTGTGTGTGTGTGCCGTCTACAGAGACGCCCCTGACGCTGGCGGTACAGTGTGAGCCGGGAGCCGGTGAGGTCATCAGGGTCCTGGTGATGGGCGGAGCTCACATTGACTTCAGGGCCAAAGACGGACTCACACCTCTGCACAAAGCCGTCCGAGCTCACGCACACACTGCCCTGCTGGTACACACACACACACACACACACACACACACACACACACACACACACACACACACACAGGTATAAAAAGGGGCTAAACACTGTATCTATTAGATACATCAGATGTTGTGAGAAAAAGGTTAGAAATGGATTTGCAGGAAGTAGAACTGAACATGTGACTAAAAAGCTGAATATGTCTTTAAGGTTAATTTTATTACATTTATACTTTTTATTCATTATATTTATTATATTTATGAAGGTGTGTGTGTGTGTGTGTGTGTGTGTGATAGACCCTGCTGTCTCTGGGATCATCTCTGGACTATAAAGACCGTCGAGGCCTGACGCCGCTGTACCACACTGCGATGACAGGGGGCGACACGTCCTGCTGCGAGACGCTGCTTTATCACAGAGCCAAGATCGGAGTGAGGGACGAGAACGGCTGGGACGAGACACACCAGGTATCTGTGTGTGTGTGTGTGTGTGTGTGTGTGTGTGTGTGTGTGTGTGTGTGTGCATTTTACACATCATGTCTGTCATGGAGTGTTTGCATGCATAGACCTGTCTCTGTCGCTTTCTTTTTTCCATCCATCCATCAAGTTTATCAGTCGCTCCATCATCAGAGGACGACGGGAAAGAGGAAAAGGTACACCATCACCCTGTCTTTCATTATATATATATCTAACAACAAACCAATAAACAAACACACATTTCTGTAGTTTCTGTAGTAAGGTGTCATTTATGAAAAAAATATGAATTACGAAAATTATAAAAAAAAAAATTATGATCAAATGTTCATAATTCATATTTTTTTCATAAATGACACCTTAATTGTGTATACAATGTTGACATTTCAATGATTGATAAGTGATTAATAGCATATTAAATAGTAAATAAATAAGAATTTACTTGTTTTACAATAATATGCTGTTGTTTTAAAGATAAAAAAACGACATGTTTGGAAATCATTAGCATATTACTTAATAATCATCTGTGAACATATAGTCATGATTTGTAAATGATTATTTCATCATTATCTAATCACTTGTAAATGCTTGACAAGGGGACGTTATTCTAAAGTGTTACCAAAACATTTATCCTTAGGATATTCAATCAGACATTTTAGTTCATACAAAGAAATAAAAAGAGGGTAAGTTAATATAGCAAAACATTTTTAGTCATTACCATATGATAAAACAATAAGTCAATTTATCCTGCTTGCCTGACGTACAACTTTAAGAAAGTACTACTGATGAATCTTGTATTAGTCCTAACTCTGACATTGTACAAGCTAATACTAAGCCATATACCCGTTCGAAAATAATCCATCATCAATAACCTCTGGTAAAATTGTGAAACTGGAATAAGAATTAACCACCACGTTATAATTTCGATTTATACTCCTTTCACTGTTAATTTCTTTACCTTTCTTTCTTTAACTTCTGTTAAAATGTTTTCCCCATCATCCATTTCATCCCATAATACAAATGGAATTACCTCTTTCATTCATGACTCCGATTTGAAGTGGCTAACCAAAGATACAGTAACCCATGTTGTTTTGAATCATGTCGTGTTGATTCATGCTGCTCTTCTTGGGTTGGCCAGGTCTCAATAGCTGGCTCTGCTATTGCTACGCTGCAGAAAGAGTTATCTTCTTCTCATACTGCTCAAAAAATCATCAAGCCTGTCAAGCCTCCAACTTATAAAACTGTAGAGACAAGAGTGACTGCAGAAGCCACCCCTTCTCCATTTAGAGATGCCACTGAGAAATATCAGTTGCATTTCGACACAGAATTTCAGAGACACATAGGTGCTGCGTATACAGGGGAATGGGAGACACAGGTTTGTAATTTGGATTGATGCCTGCCAGATAAGCAAGTTTTTGCCATTAATCTCACAAGTAGCTTGTCACAGTTTTTTTTGGTTATATGTCACTTGTGTGGTCACATATTCAGACTTCAACTCCTTAACTGTGGATTACTCTACTCGTCCCTACCTGGCTCGTTTTCCTGCCTCATCTACCTGTCTCTTCTAATCACAGTTCTGTCAAAATATTTCATGCATCTTTCTCTCCCTTTCCTCCCCTCATAACATTTAAACTAATCCCCAACTGTTCACTCAGGTCCTAACATATGATCTTGGTTACAAAAGGGCTCAAAATATTTTTTTTGTGTTACCCAGGTTGTTGAAACAGCTGCAATTCCATCACCCGCCAAGGAGCCAAGTATTCCTCCAACTGTTGTTGCTGTAAGTATTCATAAGTGCATTGTACACTGGATGATTTGCTTTTGGTTAATGTAACATAATGCAGAATTGTAGACTTGCCCTCAAAAGTAAAAAAAAAAAAAGAGAAAAAAAGGGGATGTAGACTGTTCATTTATTTAGTACTTAATTGGTATAGGAAGCATGAACACAAATACGTTTTTTATTTATTTATTTATTTATTCATTAATTTATTTTTCGTCCAAAGTTGACACAAAAAGATTAGAGGCAAAACATTTATTTGAGGGTGTTTTGATATTAGTGTGGTTAAGTTCTGATCAACCACAACAGATGGATGAGGCATCAAATTACAGTACAGTAAAACTTTGGCTTGTATCTTGTGGCTTGTGCACGTAAAGCATTTTTTAAGTTTGTGTCTAAGTGGAGTTGTTTCTGCAACAAGTCCTCAAAAGGAGGCAAAAGCAAATGTCATTAGATAGGTACCATGTTAAAGTTACTCAACAAAAAGAAAAAGATGCCAGTGAGTTAACAGATAGCAGTGATTACGTTGGTGATGGTGAAAGTCGTCCTACAAAATACTCCTCCCTCTCTCTCTCTCATCTCCCTCACACCAGCTAAGATTCTTAAAATGCAGGATAAAAAAAAAAAATTATTTAGACTTATCATTTTATAATTTTCATATGAATATTTTGGGGTTGTGGAACAAATCAACTGAGTTTCCATTATTTCTAATGGGAAAATCTACTTTGATATACAAGTGCTTTGGATTACAAGCACGTTTCAGGAAAGAATTCTGCTCGCTATCCAAGGTTTTATTGTATAAGCTTTTGGAGTTAATATGGAGCTAAGAGTATACAGTATGGATGAGCCATACTTATAACTCAGTGACTGGTCTTTTTTTGGATACTTTTGGATACTAGAGGATACATAAGCAATATCACATGAGAGGGAATGCTGTAGTATTGAATATAATGCGATATTCACCTCAACAGCACAACTTTGATTGTGATATTACTTTTTATATAACAGTTCCACACAATCCATTTATTATCAACAGATTATGATTTGTTTTATTTAACCAGTTATCTGGCTACACCAACACATATCCAGGACTGGTGGAACTAGCATTGAGCTGGAAACAGACATCAACTAACAGTGTAATTAACAGAGTTGAAAATAACTTTAAATTCTTTTCCAGTTCTATATAGCTTAAAGTTGAGATAACCCATGAAGTGAGAAAGATCACAAGTTTCTCTTTGTATTTCCACTTATTCCAGTTTACAGTATCAGATAACTTCCAGAGTTCCGGAGTTTATTCACAAATACCATTACATAGAAAGCTAGTGTACATACATAGCTAGTGGATGTATGCAGTTCCCCACACTGACTAGTGCCCTTGATCAGGGGTTAGAGAGGGATTTGGGCTTCAGCCTTGTGTTTAAAGCATGTTAGCATTGTAGCTTGTGTTAGTCATCAACAAAACAACACAGACGGTTCAGAGTCAATTCAGAACGACTTAGAAGCGAAAGGAGACAAAGAGTTGCCTCAAGATAACATAACGTTATCAGATGTGTTTTCTTGATTAAAGTGATTTCCAGTACTGTGCACCATACAAAACCTGCTATGACCCATGCTGTGACTAATTGTGGTATAATATGTCTATAGCAGTATCTGGAACGTTTTTTCCAGGCTGATAATAACTCAAGAGTTCAGTCGCCATGTTGAGACCAACATTAGTTTAGGTATAATGTGAAAAGTAATCTGGGTCAGCTAATCTGAGTCCAAACAAAGGGTGGCGTGCAAACCAGGGCTCAGAATACTTTCTTTTTCAAGATGCTGCTTACAAAGAAATTAAGAATTCAACTGTGCATTTTATTAAAATTTATCTCTTTTAAAGAACAATAAACATCAATTTAAGAGTGAGTGGAATTATGAAGGGCCACACTATGCCCACCATATTCTATTTTTAAACTGGTTCACTTGTCCTTTTATCATGTCCTGACTCAGTGACAGTTTTCCACCATGGAGATTAGAGTATGTATTAGTCTATGTAACACCTATAAAGCACACGAATGCAATTATTTCTACAATAAATACATAAATCAGCCATAACATTTCAATGCAAAACATTAAGCACAATATTGTGTAGGTTTCTCTTGTGCCACCATGGCCTTTGTGCCACCTTAGCCTCACGCATGGGTGGGCATCCGGTGCCCATAATCCTGTCACCAGTTTACTGGTATATATTTGATAATCAGTGTTAATGTGTTAATGTTATGGCTGATCGGTGTATTCATATGCATCTACATTTTGGTGTAGATTGATTTTTATTATTAGGAGCCCTGACTAAGAAGAGTTTGTTTGTGTTGTGTTATTCAGGGTTTGAAGAACCTGACTGTAACTGAGGGAGAGTCCGTGACCCTGGAGTGCCAGATCTCAGGTCACCCCACACCAAGCATCATCTGGTTCAGAGAGGACTACAGGATTGAGAGCTCCATTGACTTCCAGATCACATACGAGAAAGGATATGCTCGATTGGTGATCCGTGAGGCTTTTGCTGAGGACAGCGGACGTTTTACTTGTACTGCTACTAATGAGGCTGGAACAATCAGCACCTCCTGCTACCTGCTTGTTAAAGGTCTCATATTATTATCATTTAATGGAACTTTATGCAGTTTGATATTTTATTCACTGTTGTGTAGTTATACTGTAGAAGCCAAATTAAATATAGTTCTTTTAGATCTCTATAGTTCTTTTAGATCTCTATAGTTCTTTTAGAGTGAAATTCTTTTGAACATTTCGAATTTCAGTTGCCGAGGAGATTGAGACCCGCGCAGAGATTTATGTGGAGAAACAGTAAGTAACACAATCATAATATGCTTCATATAATGATTGCCAAAACACTTCATGAATATTTAAAGCCAATAATGGCCATTTTTAAATTTAGGCTTATTGAGACAAAAGAAGTGGCAACAGCCGAAGTCACAGCTGTCCTTGAGCCTGTGGAAGCTGGACCAGGTGCAGCTCCATTCTTTGTGAAGAAACCGTTTTCACAGAAACTTGTGGAAGGTGGCAGTGTTGTGTTCGCTTGCCAGATTGGAGGCAGCCCCAAACCTCACATCTACTGGAGGAAGAATGGAGTCCTGCTCACATCAGGATACAGGTATTTTCAAGTCACAACAACTAAAATAATCAATTTATCTAGAGTAGAAATGCAAATCTATATCTATCCTCCGAATCTTTAGATATCGCGTAAGTTGCAATAGGGACACAGGAGAATGCAAACTGGAAATCTCCATGACATTTGCTGATGATGCTGGAGAGTATACTATCTCTGCCAAGAACCAGCACGGAGAGGTATCTGCCTCTACAAGACTTCTTGAGGAAGGTCAGTAATTGAAAAAAAAAAAAAAAGTATATGTAATAAATAAAACACAATGGGGTGAGTGTTGTTATAGAAAAATAATAAACAATGAGGTGATGTGGTGAACTGATTATTTTACAATAACAGCACATCCCATAGTTGTTTACCACACCAATTTGTCAATGATATGTTTATAGTTCAATACTGTGTAATGCCCCTGAATTAATTCCCATTATCAATGGCAGCCAAATTTAAACAGCCCCAAAATTATATATGTATATGGAATTTGCCTGTGCTGTGCAGGGTTCCTTTGAGTTTTTCAGTTCCCCTCCCCTCCAGTTCCTGATTGTTGTTTCCAAATTGCTCGTACTGTATGATGGGGTATATAATTGTGTGTAACATCTCTCTCTGCCCTTCTATGGGTTGGCACCTCATTCAGGAATAAGACTTTTTTTGTGAAGAATCTGCCCTAAATGACCCTGTGTACGTTTTTACTAAAGAAATTATAATTTATTAACAGTGCACATTAATATCCATGAACCTTGTGTCCAATCGGAATTGAGCATTCACCAGTGCTATGGGATAAAATGTTAATACTTGGGTTAATATTAACACTACAGAAACACATGTAAACAGATAACAAAGTCTTACCTGAATGTGCTATTTTTACAGAGGAATATGAAGCTTATATGAAAACAATGGAAATGACGTACAAAATAGAAGTGACCACTACAGTGGGACAGGAGCCCAAAGTGGCAGACATGCCCGCTGTGGCCATAAGTGAATATGAAACACGGAGAAGGATGGCTCAACAAATGACATTCATAACAGAGAGGGTAAATAATAATAATAATAATAATAATAATAATAATAAAAGAAAGCAGAATATGTATGCATATGACGGCGCCAAACAAAAAACTAATGACTTTGTTTTATTATCAGGAATTCCAAATATCTGCTATTGAGCAGAAAATCATTCAAGAGATTGAGGTCAGAATCCTAATGATTACATATCGTGAACTGGTGATTGAGGATGGGGAAGAAATGCTGTTGAGTGCAGCTGAACATGAGGCAGTAGTATCCACTTTCAGCACACCTGTCAAAAGCTACAGAATCGTGGAGGGAATGGGCGTGACCTTCCACTGCAAAATGGAAGGAAACCCCTTGCCAAAGGTACTGGTTAATAATACTATTTTGCACTAATAATAATAATACAAACAAGCTAAAATATTTTAGCCTGCTTACATTTATTTTTTGGTCAACTATAATATCATTGTGTGTTCAAAGCATAACCTTAAAGGCTGTAAAAAGGCATTAAATAATGACATCAACAATCCCCTCTATTAGATTGCTTGGTACAAAGATGGCAAGCGAATCAAGCATGGGGGTCGTTATCAGATGGAGGTTCTTCAGGATGGTAGAGCCTCTTTGCGTCTTCCTGTGGTGCTGCCAGAAGATGAGGGAGTCTACACAGCATTAGCTTGTAACATGAAGGGCAACGCTGTCAGCTCCGGAAAACTCTATGTGGAGTCTACAGCTGCTGCTCAGCCTTTTTATCCTCAAACAGAAGCAATGAAGAGAGTACAGTAAGTATTTCTTTTCATGACCTTGGAATTTATGGCATGTTGTAGCACACAGTTCTTGATCGCATATCACCGGGTTGTATTAAAGTACTTGTGTATAGTATGCAGCCAAGTCTATAGTGACAACAATTTCACAAGTTTTCTTATGGAGATGTTTATCCAGTGTTCATGGAAGGAGTCTCAAGTATCGTTATTTGACATTGACAACAGAAATATTAAATACTATACTAACTATAAATAGACACCGTATATAATAAAGGGTAAATAAAAAGAATGGCACAGACAGTTTTCTTAAAGGAAAACATACAGTATGTGAACTTTGTAGTAAAAGTATCTACTTCATCTGCACTATGACCACATCATACTACATGTTTGTTTCCTATAATAAAATGCCCCATATTGCAAATTTAAACTAAACAACATAATATGCTTTTATCTGACTTTTATTTATTAATATTGCAGGTCAGAATCCCCTATGTCTGCACGCTCCATTAGCTTCTCCCCTGGACGTTCTCCTGCACGTTCTGTTAGCCGTTCTCCTGCTCGCAGACTGGATGAGACTGATGAGACACAGCTGGAAAGGCTTTACAAACCTGTATTTGTCATGAAACCATCATCCTTCAGGTGTGCTGAAGGACAGACTGCAAGATTTGATTTGAAAGTTGTTGGAAGGCCCATGCCTGAAACTTACTGGTTCCATAATGGTAAGTAAAGTAAAATAGGATGCATTTTTAAAAATATATATTTTGTATTTTATGTAGAAAAATCGTTCCATCGTTCAGGTTTTTTACATTTTTATTTTTAATACGAGCACAAAGTGGGACTTACAGAAGGACTCATTCTTACTGTTCTTGGGTTTTTAAACAACATTTTATACCATACTATAAAGACATTTGGAATTTTTAATGTTGCTCATAATATCATTCATTTTCTTTAACCAATATATATTTTTAACCAACGGTGTCTTAGAGTTACCTTATGCACATTAATGACTTTCTGTCACCCTCTCATCAGTCTGTGGTTTTTGTCTCTTGTGACATTAATAGTGACAAATATGCATCTTGCCATGTTATCTAGAAACTGCTAAACCCTCCATTGAGGAAAATGTTGGAAAACCAACATATCTACATTATATTTTAGAAACTGTCAATAATTTGTACCTTCATTATGTCTTTAAAGGGCAACAAGTGGTGAATGACTACACTCACAAGATTGTGGTGAAAGAAGATGGAACACAGTCAATGATTGTGGTGCCAGCTATGCCCCATGACTCTGGAGAATGGACAGTTGTTGCTCAGAATAGGGCTGGAAAAACAACTGTTTCTATGACTCTAACTGTAGAAGGTAATTTTCCTCCTCTATAATCACTACTATATATATAATAGTACTATAATCACTATATCATTATATGAGCTAATACCTTTCTGTATCCTATAGCTAAGGAAAACTTGATTAGACCACAGTTCATCGAAAAACTAAGGAATGTCAGTGTCAAGGAAGGAACCTTGGTTGAGCTAGCTGTCAAAGCCATTGGAAACCCACTCCCTGACATTGTCTGGCTGAAAAACAGTGACATAGTCTCTCCTCATAAGTACCCGAATGTTAAGTGAGTATTCTAAATTAGAATGTTATGATGAAAAAATTATTCTATATAGTTTAGTGTTATTTTTACAGTTTAAAAGAGAATATTTTCAAATTGAAAATACTGAATTGCTGTAATTTTCAGGATTGAGGGAACCAAGGGAGAAGCACGTTTCAAAATTCCACAAACTACCGGTTCTGATAGTGCATGGTACACTGCTACGGCAATTAATAAAGCTGGACGGGATACCACTCGCTGCCGTGTTAACGTTGAGGTGGAGTACACTGAACCTGAACCAGAAAGAAAACTCATTATTCCTAAGGGAACTTACAAAGCTAAGGAAATTGCTGCACCTGAATTGGAGCCACTGCATCTCCGTTATGGTCAGGAACAATGGGAGGAGGGTGACCTTTATGACAAGGAGAAGCAGCAGAAGCCTCATTTCAAAAAGAAACTGACCTCAGTAAGACTCAAGCGTTTTGGTCCTGTACATTTTGACTGCAGACTCACCCCTATTGGTGATCCCACAATGATTGTTGAGTGGCTACATGATAGCAAGCCCTTGGAAGCTGCTAACAGACTACGTATGATTAATGAATTTGGCTATTGCAGTCTTGACTATGAAGCTGCTTATGCCAGAGACAGTGGTGTCATCACATGCAGAGCTACCAACAAATTTGGAGTTGACCAGACCTCAGCCACCCTGATTGTGAAAGATGAGAAGAGCCTTGTTGAGGAAAGCCAGTTGCCTGAGGGTAGGAGAGGGCCAAGACTTGATGAATTAGAGCGTATTGCTCATGTGGGAGCTCCTGCTGGAGTTACAGGAGATGAAATCACTGAAAAAACTAAGCCTGAGATTGTCCTGCTTCCAGAGCCCATAAAAGTACTAGAGGGAGAAACTGCAAAATTTCGTTGTAGGGTAACTGGATACCCAACACCAAAAGTCAACTGGTACCTGAATGGACAGCTTATTCGTAAGAGCAAAAGATTTAGGCTACAGTATGATGGCATTCACTACCTTGAGATTGTGGACTGCAAATCATACGATTCAGGAGATGTCAAAGTATTGGCGGAAAACCCGGAAGGAACTGCAGAAAACGTTGTGAAGCTAGAGATCAAACAAAAAGAGGATTTCAGGACGATCCTGCGGCGTGCTCCTGAGATTAAGGCTCCTGAAGGCCCTGGCCCTGAGCATGGCAGAGTATCTTTTGATGTTGTTAAAGTAGATAAACCTTCTGAGCCCACACAAGCCAAGGAGGTCATCAAGTTGAGGAGGGCTGAGAGAGTTGTTCATGAGATGCCTACAGAAGAGACAGAGGAATTAAGAAGCAAATTCAAACGTAGAACTGAAGAAGGCTACTATGAGGCCATTTCCTCAGTGGAATTTAAATCTCGCAGGAAGGATGAGTCCTACGAAGACATGCTGAGGAAGAGAAAGGAGGAGCTTCTGCACTGGACTAAGGAAATACCTGAATCTGAGAGGAAAAAGATGGAAGAGGAACGCAAACTTACCATTCCTACCATCAAGCCTGAAAAAATAACTCTCTCCCCCAGCATGGAGGCACCAAAGATCTTTGAACGTATTCAGAGTCAGACCGTCACTTTGGGTGATGAAGTACATTTCCGTTGCAGAGTTGTTGGTAAACCAGATCCAGAATGCCAATGGTTTAAGAACGGAATCTTGCTGGAAAAATCTGAACGGATTTATTGGTACTGGCCTGAGGATAATGTCTGTGAACTAGTTGTTAAAGACGTCTCAGCTGAAGACTCTGCTAGCATTATGGTCAAAGCTATTAATGTTGCAGGAGAGACTTCAAGTCATGCCTTCTTGCTGGTGCAAGGTTAGTATTATGATTAAAATTTCTCCATTATATTACACTGTATGGAATCATTAGTGAAGTAATTCAAATTTTACAACAGTCCTAGGTGGTGATAATATATGAGAATATCCCTGGGATGCGTAACTATATATACTGTATATATATAGTCCACATCACAGTAGTTACACTAAGTGTTGGTCGTTGGTTGCCAGCATGGCAAAACCCATATTCCAAAATAGTCACAGAAACTTACAGCAAAAAAACAACATTATGTAAATGATGCTGATAACATTATGTAAAAACCTTGTCTCCTTGATAATAGGTTTCATTAAGCCATTCTGAATCACCTCTGAACCACCTGTGATCTTTTATTTACTGCTACATAGCTAACTAGATTTTAACACAATGCTGAATCCTAAATCACTGTCTCTGACCCCTGAACAAGGGCCTTAATTTTTGTGCAGAACAAGGGACTTTTACACTCTTATGCACTACTGTTCCATTTAATGCTATTTAGGATTCAATCCCAGAAGTTAACAGAGCTGATATTCGAACGCGGAATAAGGGCAACTATAAAGAAAATTTTTACGAGAGTTACAATTTGAGAAACTGTTTGAAAGAAATATCACACTTGAGGTTGTGCTGTTGTGCTCAATATCAGAATGGTTGCTATGCCTTCGGAACTGCACCCTCATGCCTACAAACGCATCACAACCATGCTGATATTCATTACAACACCACTCCATTTCATGCGAAATTGCTTCACCACTCCCTCTCATGTGAAATGTAATCTTCTTTTCTGTTCTCTAGCCAAGCAAATCATAAGCTTCACACAGAAAATCGAGGATTTATATGCCAAAGAAAAGGACAACATGGTTACCTTTGAATGTGAAACAAATGAGCCTTTCATCAAAGTTAAATGGCTGAAGAACAATGTTGAGATTTTCTCTGGGGACAAATACAGGATGCACTCTGACAGAAAAGTGCATTTCCTATCTGTCCTGATGATCGGCATGAACGATGATGCTGAATTCACTTGTGCTCTTGTTGAGGATGACAACATAAGAACATCAGCCAGACTGCATGTTGAAGGTTTGCATAATGACTATGTATTTGTTCCATATTTTTGTTCCTCTATCTGATCACAGAGGGCATAATGACATGTAATATAAATTGTGTGTTGTGTAGAAAAGCTGTTTTTCTAACTAATATGCTATAATGTGTAGGTGCAGCACTTGAAATTGTGAAGGAATTGGAAAGTGTTGAAGTGCCAGAGTCACTTTCAGGGGAGTTTGAGTGTGAGTTCTCTCGTGAGGATGCTGAAGGCACCTGGTACTTTGAAAACAAAGAGATCACCCAAGGCATGAAATATGTCATTACCTCTCGCCGTGGAAGACAAAGTCTGTGTGTTAAGGATGTGAAGAAAGAGGACCAAGGCAAATACACTTTCAAAGTGGGCGATCTAAAGACAAGTGCTTCCCTGAAGATGAAATGTAAGATAATGTATATGATATACCTTAGATTGTATCTGTGCATTACATGTCTGATACTCTGGAAGATTTATGTTTTGGTTTTATATCATATCTTTCCTTCCCGCAGTGCGCCCAATTACGCTGATGCAAGGCCTTTCTGACTTAACTGTCTGTGAAGGTGATATTGCTCAGCTGGAGGTACGATTCTCACAGGAGAATGTGGAAGGATATTGGGAAAAGGACGGTCACAAAATCTCTGCTACTGATAGGATCCACATTGTTATTGACAAACAAATACACAAGCTGCTTGTTGAAAACGCCACCAAAGATGATGCTGGAGCGTACTCCTTCCATGTTCCAGCACATCTCATTTCCACTACAGGAAGGCTAACTGTTCAAAGTAAGGTCATGCTAGGTCAACACTTTTCACTGTTTTGTCTATTGTTCAAATAAGACATCCTCACTCACTCAATCATTTTAAAACCACTTTAATAAACATCTTTAGAGAAGTCCTCACTCACTCAAGCATCACTTTAAAGTGACTTTTAAAGTGTTTTGGAAACACCCATCTTTAAGTTTTCAATAACCTGCTTAATTTCACATTTGTATAATTATTGTTTCACATATCTATTATTTATGTTTAATCTTCATTTATCATTTTCAGCTATTGGTATTGTAATACCCCTAAAGGATGTCAGCACAATTGAAGGCACAAAAGCTGTGCTGGAAGCCAAAATTTCAGCTGCTGATGTGAGCTCAGTGAAGTGGTACCAGAATGAGAAGCTACTGACTGCTAGTGACAGAGTCCAGGTTGTGGCTAAGGGCTCCAAGCAACGACTAGTACTGAACAGGGCATATGCTTCTGATGAAGGACAATATAAACTTGTTGTTGGCAGAGTTGATACATCATGCAAGCTAACTGTTGAGAGTAAGTCTATAAACAATATACAGTATATATGGAATATGCTGATGATTAATCTAATGAAAGGCCAATACTTTATAAGCTTTATGCTTATAAAATTCTTCAAATATAGACAAGCTAGGAATTTATTGGAATAAACTCTATTATGGAAGTAGTGCTGTGGATTTAACTTTTCTTTTAACTTTTTTTTTTCAGAGATCAGTATCTTAAAGCACATGGAGGATCGTGTGTGCACTGAGACCCAGAATGTCACATTTGAGGTTGAGCTGTCTCACTCTGGCATCGATGCTCTCTGGACATTTAAGGGTCAACCTCTAAAGGCTGGTCCCAAGTGCAAAATTGATTCTAAGGGCACAAAGTACACTCTTACTGTTCTCAATACCATGAAAGATGAGGAGGGCTCTTACGTGTTTGCAGCTGGCGAAAAGACTTCAAGCGCCGAACTTACAGTATCAGGTGCAATATTGTTATATTTTGGTTTGATCTGAGTATCGTCATTTTAGTCTGAAACTCAGAAATTTCTATAACAGTATAGTCAAAAAAAGTCATGCGTTATTCTGTTCAAATAGGTGGTGCTATAAACAAACCTCTTCAGGATGTGACTGTCGCAGAGTCCCAGACAGCTGTTTTAGAGTGCGAGGTTGCAAGTGCATCGGCGGAAGGAAAATGGCTTAAAGATGGAGAACCTGTTTACTTCACTGACAATGTCAAGAGTGAAGAGATTGGTACTGTAAGACGTCTAGTCATTGGCATCTCAAGAAAACAGGATGTTGGAGAGTACACGTACCAGGTGGCAAACTCTAAGACCTCAGCTAACCTCAAAGTTGAAGGTATACTATTTGCATTTTATAAAGTGCCAACTTACAACATGATCACATATTGAACACAGCAAAGTAATGAACACCTTCTTATGTTATAACAGCTGTAAAGGTTAAGAAGACACTAAAGAACCAAACAGTCACTGAGACCCAAGACGCCGTGTTTAGTATTGAACTCACTCATTTAGATGTGAAAGGGTCCCAGTGGATCAAGAATGGAGTTGAACTTCTTCCAGGTGATAAATATGAAATCACAGTAGATGGCATGGTTCACTCATTGAAGATCAAAAATTGCAATGCCCAGGATGAATCTGTTTACGGATTTAAACTTGGACAACTCACTGCTAATGCAAGACTCAATGTTGAGAGTAAGTTTGAAAATAAATGTTACTTAAATATGTTTATTGTGAAGAAGAACCTTATTCATAATCACTCTTGAATTATTTTTTTAGCAATTAAAATTGTGAAGAAGCCAAAAGATGTGACTGCGCTGCTCAATTCTACTGCTTCCTTCGAGTTAAGCGTATCCCACGATAACGTTCCTGTTAAATGGATGTTCAAGAGCCAAGAGCTTAAGCCGAGTGCAAATGTCCAAATCTTTTCAGAAAGGAAAGCTCACAAGCTGGTAATTTCGAATGTTGAACAAAACATGGAAGGAGAATACACAGCTGTCATTGGACATGTGCAGTGCAGTGCATTTTTATACGTCGAATGTAAGTATACTAGCTGCGTGTGTTACTAATGCGTTTACTCTGAGCAGATGAGTAATCTCTTGGATTTTTCCTTTTAGCTTTGAGGGTCACAAAGCCCATGAAGAATATAGAGATTCCAGAGACACAAGTGGGCACATTTGAATGTGAAGTTTCACATTTTAATGTCCCATCAACATGGCTTAAAAATGGAGTTGAGATTGAAATGAGTGAGAAGTTCAGAATTGTGGTGCAGGGCAAGCTGCATCAACTGAAGATCATGAATACCAGCAGGGATGATACAGCAGAATACACATTTGTCTGTGGAAATGACCAAGTCTCAGCCACTCTGACTGTTAGCCGTAAGTTTTTTTTTTTTTTTTGCCATTTACTTGATTAAACAATGTTTAATACTAAATATCATATATATTGAAGTCATGGGACAGGGCTTATGAGCTCAATCCATAGCTCAGGTTACTGTTTGTGTGGGAGTTTGTATGTTTTAGATGTTTGTGTGAGTTTACTAAAGGTTGTTAGATTTCCTTCCACATCTGGTATGTGGATTGGTTATTCCAAATGACCAATATACACTATATGGACAAAAGTATTTGGCCAAACTTGCAATGACATTATATCCAAATACATATACTTCAATATGGAGTTGGTCCCCCTTCACAGCTGTAACAGCTTAAGGCTTGGAAGGCTGAGTGTTTCTGTGGGAATCCGTGCCCATTCATTCTGTACGGCATTTATGAGGTCAAGGCACTGATGTTGAATGAGAAGGCCTGGGTCGCAATCTCTGTTCATCCCAAAGGTGCTCGATAGGGTTGAGGTCAAGGGCTCTGTGTGGGCTAGTCAAGTTCTTCTACACTGAACTAATCAAACCATGCATTTATAGGTCTTGCTTTGTACACTGGGGCACAGTCATATTGAAATAGGTAAGGGCCTTCCCCAAACTGTTGCCACAAAGTTGGATGCATAGCATTGTCCAAGATGTCTTGGTATGCTGAATCATTAAGATTTTCCTTCATTCAAGATAAGGGGCCTGATTGAATCACCTGAATTCAATAATTAGCAGGTTTGGCCAAATACATTTGCCAATATACGTAGCGTATAGGCAGGCAATACAGGATATATTACTGCCTCACACTCACACTGACCAGGACAATTTGGGAGGATGAATGAATAAATGAATAAACAAGAGCAGGCTTCATAAATCAGATTATATTAATCATAAAAATGTAAGGTTCTGATTTCTTTTATTGTTGCCTTTTACAGCTATTCTCATCACATCCATGCTCAAGGACCTCAATGCTCAAGAGAAGGACACCATTACATTTGAAGTGACTGTTAATTATGAAGGCATCACCTACAAATGGTTGAAGAATGGTGTGGAGATTAGATCCACTGACAGATGCCAGACTCGTTCGAGACAGTTCACTCACACACTCACCATCCGTAATGTTCATTTTGGGGATAGCGCTGATTACAAGTTTGTGGCAGGATCTGCTGCGACATCAGCAAAACTGTTCGTTGAAGGTGAGTCCTTAATCTTTACAATAATTTATATAACTCTACATTGCAGGTAACTAACATGGTAATATGCTTATTTTTTCTGTTCTGTAGCTCGTGTCATTGAGTTTACAAAACACATCAAAGACATCAAGGTGACTGAAAAGAAAAAGGCCATCTTTGAATGTGAGCTCTCTGAGCCCAATGTCCAAGTCACATGGATGAAAAATGGGCAAGAACTTGAGATAACCGAAAGGTGCTGTTATAATATGTTTATTATTATAAAATAAGTTTATATTTCTTTTTGTTTTATTAAGTGTTCTGATTCTAATTTGCATTAAACCCCTGCAGGTTTAAGGTTTCCACAGACAAATACATTCAACGATTAATGATACAGACTGTTCGCATGTCTGATGCTGGTGAATACTCAGTAGTTGCTGGTTCAAGCATGTCCAAAGCTCAACTCACAGTAGAGGGCAAAGATGTCCGCATTACTGAACCTGTTGAGAAAGAAATAACGGTAATTATTCATATACAAACACTTTCATAAACAATTTAAACACTTTCATGCATATTTGCAATCCCACCCACGGACATTTCTATTTAAATCCCACTTCATTTCCACATCAAATTTTCTATATATATATTTTTTATATTTGTACAGAAAATGTTTTTTCTTTCCATATTTGTACAGCTAGGGTTTTCTTTATATTGTGTATTTATACAACTAGGTTTTTCTTACATTTTCTTATATTTTATATTTTGTCTTATCTTCAATAGATATTTTTTTCCTTAGTTAAAGTTATTTTCTATGTTTTATTTCTTATTTTATTCCATATTTATTTCCTATTAATAATCTTTTTTTAAGGCCACAGGTGGTCATTTAAGCATTTCACTGCATATCGTACTGTGTACAGTATGTGACAAATAA
>JAQMYL010000035.1:29083050-29110206 GCA_030014365.1 Clarias pachynema
ATATATAGTACTTTTGTATACTTGGTCTATTTTATTTTTATTATACATTTTTTTGTTTTGTTTTGTTTTGTTTCCTCCGTCCACTAAGTGATTGTGTTCTGCTAAGTTGCAGAAATGCAATTTCCCTCTGGGTTAATAAAGATTTATCTTATCTTATCTTAACTTAATATGAATGTCTTTTTTTCAGGTTCTTGAGAGGCAGAGAGCTACTTTGGAATTTGAAGTCAATGAGGATGACATTGAAGGACGCTGGCTCAGAAATGGTGCTGAAATTCAATTAACAGTTGATAAGCGTTATAACTATGTGACCATTAGGAAAATTCATCGCTTGACAATCACTGAAACATGGAGAAGCGATGCTGGAGAATACACTTTTATTGCTGGGAAGAACAGGAGTGTGGTGACACTGCATGTCAATAGTAAGTGTTTCTGTTCCAACATTTTATTTGATTTGGATTATTCAGTCAGTTGTGTACCGATCTTCTAACTTTTATTTCGTACTGTGTGCGAGTTTGCTCCTTCTTACTAATGGTTATTCTCTTGTTCCTCAGTTCCTGAGCCTCCTCAGATCATTAGGCATATGGAGCCTTTGTCTGTTGAGGCTGGTAAACCTGCACGCTTCACGGTGGAAGTGACTGGCATCCCTCAGCCCCAGGTCTCCTGGTATAAGAACTCTCAGACATTATCTCCTGGATTCAAGTGCAAGTTCCTGAAAGAAGGAAACGAACACACTCTGCTGCTCATCGAAGTCTTCCCAGAGGATGCAGCTTTGTACAACTGTGAGGCGAGAAATGACTATGGGGAGGCCACCAGCTCTGCTTCATTGGATGTGGAAGGTAAATATTAAAATAGCAGATTAAGATGTGCACCAATCAAACTGGAAAAATACAGTATATAAGATAGATTTAAATTATCTACTAAACCAGCTTAGAGCTTAATTGATATCCATAAAAACTGAAGTATTTCCTTTTTCTTTTATTAACATTGATGCATGTTCTTACATAGTTCCAGAGGTTGTTTCACCTGACACTGGAGCACCTTTATCACCACCTGTGATTATATCCCCAATACAACATACCTCTGCCACTGAAGGAGGATCTGCCAGATTTCAGTGCAGGGTCTCTGGAGAAGGTAAGCATTAGTCTGAACAGTTTAAAAAATGACATTCTCATGTAATACAGTATGTACACTTTAATTGCTTTAAGTCTTTAAAGCAATTGTGGGATTTATTTTTTTGTTTTTTTATGCCCTCTTTAGATCTGACAATTACCTGGTTCTCCAAAGATAAAGAGATCAAACAGTCAAACTTCTTCAGAATGTCTCAGTTTGATGACAGCTGCCAGCTGGAGATCGCCAGAGTTTATTCAGAAGACGAGGGAGAGTACACCTGTGTTGCTCGCAATGCTGCTGGAATGGTTTCTTGCTCCGCTGTACTTAAACTGGAAGGTGAGTGCTTGATAGTATGTTTATTCGATTGCAATCAGGCACGTGATGTATGTTTGGGAAAATATTTGCATTTGCAAATTATACTGGTGCAATGGTTTACATTAGTAAGCTATGGTTATTTAGCTATGCCATTCATTTTGGGACCTGTATTGGGCACACCTCTCAAGGCCAGAGAAAACTTTACACATTTTGTAAAATGTTTGATATGTATAATTGCTGAAGACAAATCAATGCCTTCTCACAGGGAAAACACAAATCACTGACATAACATCACAGGAATCTCAGTGGCATGCCATCTCCAGTCTCTCTGCAAGCATTAAGAGTATAAAGAAGGAGCCAGTTGGTCAGAAGCCCACATTTGTTCAACCTCTTGTAAGCTGCACTGTGCCTCATGGGGAAGTGGCCAGGTTTTTTGCTTGTGTCTCTGGCCTCCCAAAACCAGAGATAAGTTGGTTTCATGGTCAGGAACCTGTAAAGTCAAACAAAAATACTGTCTTTCATTTTGATGAAATGACAAACACTGCAACATTAATTATAGTTGATGCTTTCTCTGAGCATGCTGGAGAGTACACTTGCAAAGCAACCAATTCTGCAGGAGAGGCTGTTTGTACAGCAACCCTTACAGTATCCACAGAAGGTAATGCATATAAGATTAGATTGTCATATTCAAATAATGCACCCTGATTAACTGCAAGTGAACACTTTTTCCTCAACTGGATCTTGTCACCAAATGTGAGATTTTTCAGGCACTCTTACTAACTTCACAAAATTAAAATTTTGAAATAGAATAAAGCTTGTGGTTGTCAGTAGCCAATGCTACATCTTTAAGGTGTGATCAACTCTTCTTATTTAATATTGTTGCAAACTGTTCTGCAATTCCACAAGTTTGCCTAACCTATTCCTTTGTATTGCTCAGATGAAACGGTTAAGGATCATTCTAATGAGAGTATATCAAGGTCTGAAAAAAATCTTACAAAAATGACCAGTATCCAAAAGCCAAGTCTTGATGAATTAAAACCAACTCCACATGAAGGACCAGTGGATATACAACAAGATCAAGTTCTGCCAGTTGATAGTTTGATTTTTGATAAAATCATACTTGAAAGCTCAAGTAGCCAATCACAAGGTTTGGAAGACCAACATCTATCAAGTGATTCCATTCTCTCTGAAATCTCTCCAGTGAAATCTTCTTTGACATGGTCAGAAGAAAAAAATATCAAGCAACCACCTTTTGAAGTGTCAAGAACAAAGACTGCTGAAGTTCATAAAGAGTTCACAATACCACCCACACCTACTTTAAAAAATGTTACTGACATGACTATATCAAGAGACCAACATTTATCTGTTGAACTCAACCGAAACCTATCAACAATCAATCCTCTTTTATATAAGACACCATGTGCAGCATCGTCATCTTCAATAGATGATGTGAAAGTTGATGCTACGGAATCATCAGACTCTTTTAGAAGGTTAAGGAAGAGTATTGTTATTGGTCGTCATGAAGAAGTCCCTTTATCTCGTTCCACCACAGTCACTAAGCCAATGGATGCAGATTTAATTCAGGCACAGATTTTACTTAATCAAGCACAAACACAGAAATCCCCCAAGTTTTCTACATCCGCTTATGTACATGAAGATTCAGTGAATGATCAACAAGATCAAGAAAGTAGCACAGTGCCATTTAAAATCACATCTGAGAGAGTGACAAAGAAAACTGTAAGACGTGTTGACATTCAGCAAAAAACACTTTCTTCCAGAAAGGCAAGTGAGGGAATTACTGAGACTCTTCAAACGACTTTACCTGACCCTACTGTCTATAATAAGGAAAGAGAGACACTTTTAAGAAAAGATCACACTCAAGACCTAGAGGTCCTGGAAGATCAAAAGCTGTCAAGTGATTCCTTAATCTTTGACAAGTCTTCCATTGTAAGACATGTTGACATTCAGAAACCATTAAGTCTGTCTCACAGGTCAAGTAAGAACATTGCTATCAGAACTCATGACGATATAAGTTTACCAAATGTCGCTGCTCTTACTCATGTCACGGACATGACTTCAGCACAAGACCAATCACACGTGGTTGTCGAAGCTAAACAAGATCATGGCCTGCCACATGATGTTCTTATTGCAGACAAAGCTCCAAGCATTATGATCGATTCTCCTGAAGAAGTGCACTTATCTGGCCCCAGCACTACAAAATTCCCGTCATTCTCTGCAGAAAGTATTGTAATTAAGCCAGTTTTGGACAAAACTATCATGAGCATCTGTACAAGCTCTAAAAAGTTGCCAGCCTCATCCACAAGTCCTGATGTCCTTGTAGAGACAAAAGATGCTAAATCTCAAATATCAAAAGCTCAAATAGAAGCAGGCGATGTGGGTAGTATCAAACTTTTGTCCGAAACTTCTCATTTGAAGCCATATCCTCTTGAAAAAAGTGGCCAGTTTAGTAATGAAAGTTTAGATAATGTTTTCACAAAAACCAGTCTGCAAACTCAGGGCTTTAGTGACCATAAACTTATTTTACATGAAAATCTACTGCTAGGAAAACATGATCAAACCGAAACCCAGCCAAAACCCACACTTTTTGAATTAACACCTGAGAGAACTTTAAAGACTAATGCTGAACTTCAGCAGCAATCCAGTACTTCTGATAAGCCAAGTGTGAGTCTTACTCGCTCACCTGATTTCACATTACCTGAATCACATACCAATATCACGAATATACTTGTAGCAAGGGAAGGTTTGGAGGCTCAGCAAGATAAAAAGCCTGCAAGTTTTCAGGAACCACTTGATAAATCTGTTACATGGCCAACATCACTTGTAGGAAGTGCTGACCTAAAGCTACCACTGGTTCTTTCTAGTACATCAATTAAAAGTACTTCTATTGAGACTCATGAAGACATTACTTTATCACATCCCACCACTCTTACTCAAGTCCCAGATATACCTTCACAAATAGAACAAACTAATCTTCAAACAGAGGCAGAGCAAGATGAAAATGAGCAGCAAAGTTGTCTTATTTCAGATGAAAATATTGGACAGGATCTGAAACCATCAATACCTTTTGGAAAGTCAAGAACGAATGTTATTTCTTCTTGGGAAGAATTCTCTTTATCCGATCCTAGTATGGTTACTAAGAACAGAGAAGTATTTTTATTAAGAAACCCAAACCAAAAACCAACACAGGTTCTTGACTCAAGCTTCTCTACCAGTTCTGTTGACACAGAATCCTTTCTAGCAACAAGTTCCGATGTCTTTGTGCAAAAAGAAAGTACCGCATCTTCAGTGGAAGAAGCTGAAAAGAATGTAGAAGATGTGGCTCCTATTGAAACATCCTTGAAACAAATTAGCCTTGAAAGTGCAGATGTAGTTTTTGAAAGCTCAAAAAAGTCCAGACTGGCCACTGAAAGGTTTGATTATCATAAACACACAAGGCATGATCATTCATTACAGAATGAACAAGATCTTCAACTGTCAAGTAATGTTCCTGCTCTTGAACTCAAAGATGAGATTCCCTCAGGCACACACTCAGAATCAGTTGTAACGGGTATTGATGTTCAGCCAAAATCAGACCCCTCTGGAAAGCTAAGTGAAGTCCCTATACCAGTTTCCACTCTACATACTGTGGCCACAGGCATAACTCTTTCAGGAGATCAACATGTTTTGAAAAAGCTACAAAGTGATTCTCTTTCCTTTGAAAAAACACTTGAGAAATCTTTTATTTGTTCAAAATCAGTTCAACAACCCTCGATGTCTTCCCAAAAGCCCAAAGAGAGCATTACTGACCCACATAAAGTCAGATTTCAAACTCCCATCCTACTTCCAGAGGTCACAGATTTAACAAAAGACCAAGGAGCTGTACCTTTAGAAGACAAGCAAGTTCCTGTGCCGTTAAATGATACTGTTGTCACAGAAACCTTGTATGATAGCTCTTCAAAGATGTGGTCAAAATCAGATGAAGTGCAACACCCAGTCCAATTAGCCATCTGTGAAAGGTCTAGATATAATATAAAAGCCACTTTACCTGACTCTACAATATCACCAAGCCAAAAGGAAAGTATGCTAGATCATAAAACCAAAATCAGTTGCCAATATCCCTCAGTTACTTTACCAGATCACCCAGAAATATCTCCTATAC
The DNA here is from genome assembly GCA_030014365.1 of Clarias pachynema. NCBI lineage: Eukaryota > Metazoa > Chordata > Actinopteri > Siluriformes > Clariidae > Clarias > Clarias pachynema. The sequence continues at coordinate 29,088,635 of JAQMYL010000035.1, forward strand.
CTCCAAAGCATTTAAAATCAATAAACACTCTGGAGTGCACACTAGAGCCGCCAACAATGCTATCATCAATTGATGAAGATGAAGAACCTGCGTATGATGAATCCTCTATGAGCCAATATCAATGTGTGGCCCAGAAAGTAATTCATTTAAATGTTAAGAAAAATGAAGTGGCCAAATTTGTCTGTGGCATTAATCCTCAGACACTTTCCAGTGCTGTGTGGTTTCATAATGATAAAAGACTGACCACTACAGAAAGAATCAAATTTGAAAAAAGTGGAAATATTTTATCACTCTTGATATGTGATATCCAACCAGAGGACCAGGGGATTTACAGCTGTGTTTTAAAAAATAAAGATGGCAAGACCCAGACAACATCTGCACAGCTCAACGTTGAAGGTGGATATTTACCATGTGATCACCTCATCCCAAATGACCACATAAGAAATCATTCATATCATCGTGTGCCATTTTGTGTTTCTGCCCAATCTGAACTGACTTACAGCTTTGTGTATACATTTACGTTTATTTTTTTGTAATGCACATTTTTACAAATTTTTTTTTCAAACCGATCATTTAAATGATTAATCAATGTCACATATTGTCTTTCTTATCTTAGCCTCATCACTTCATTTCAACCTTCACCCATGTCTCTTATTCCTTTTGCTAAACTGTCACACTCTTTGGATGATCTTACTGTAAAAGAGTCCCTTAAAGGAAAAGAAATCAGACACTTCTTCAACACAAACAATTGCCCAATTAAGAGGTTTCTTCCAAGGTTAAAGTCCAAAAGAAGCAAGCCCAGGTCATAACACTGTCCTCTTCTGTATCAAAGAAGCTGAACAGGCTATTGTCCCATTTTGTTGAAACCACCAATCTCTTGAATTTATCTTGGAGTTAGCTACATTTGTCAAAAGGTGGTTTTATGGACTTCCTAAACCTTGGAAATTAGAAAGCCGGATGTAACTGTGTACAACTCTTAGTGTCAGCTTGGCAGATGCATGCTCTTTGTCTTTTTCACCATTTGTAGTCATTTGTCTCAGTTTTACCAAGCAGATATACTGTATGCTGAAGATTTGTGTTGAGAACTTGCAATGGAATATAATTTTTCATATTCTCATGTCTTGATATTTCTAAATTTTCTTTGTCACAAATTCTTGTTTTACAGGTACCAAACGTGAAGAAATAGAGACAAAAATTGAGGAAGTCATCAAAGGTAGGAATTCTGTTCATAATTGTGTTATAATTAATGTTTTTCCCTGTGTGTTTTATGTGTTCTATGTAATAAATTCAACAGTACTTTTGGTGATGACTGTAAACTGCATGGATCTTTTTAATGAGAATACTTAAAAAAAAAAAAAAAAAAAAGCTTTCACACTTATTTATCTCTATGTCTGACTTGTTTTATATTTTTTTTAATAGCAAGCAGTTTGACTGATAAAATGTTTGCTGCACAGCATTTTGGGAAATGTAGGGTTTTGCATATGTTTATGACTCTTAAACAGCATGAAGAAGAAAAAAAAAAAGTATCTTTTAAGTTTTCCAGAGCACAGGAAATGATTCTTAAAAGATATGGAAGTAGCCACATCTTTTAATAGCCTCTTATGTTTCCTGCATCTGGAACTTTAGTACAAATATTTCTTAGACTGGCTTGCAGATAGCAGTATGTGATTAATGTTGTTTGCTTCTTAAATAACATGGTTATACCAAACTATATTAGTTCGAATAAACGCCTTCTAATACAAATATAATCCTGCCCCAATAATTGCTTAATTTTTATGCAAAAGAGAACGGTTTTTCTCTAAATGTTTTCCATCATCAATCTAAGGATTAGAAAGGGCGTTTATTCATCTTTCTGCAAGTCAGGTAAGGAATATTTTAGGATATATACTGGACCTTTTATGAAATAAGCTTATTTCAGATAATCGATTATATTTGAATATATTAATGCTTTGGAAAGAAATTTATGCCTTGAAGAAGGACACAGAAGAAGGAACAAAACACCAGACCATTTTCGAGTCAGAATCTTTAATAAAGAATCGAGTCTTGCGTTTATTCGAACAAATATGGTGAGTGAATTTGTTTTTTATGGCTTTGTGTTTTGGATGCATGTGTTTAATATTACTCTTAATATTATATTACAATACATTTCTGTTATTTTAGCAAACTGGGCATTTTTGCTGAAATTTGTCTCCCTTCTCTTGCAGAAACAGTTCATACCGAAGGAACCGAATGCTCCGACAAAGGAAGACAGCCACATGGTGCTGTATCAGATCCTGAAGAGGTTTTAGATGTTGGTACTTTAACAGAACATGGGACAGAAAATATTAAGCCATCTGTCATAAAAAAGCTAAAGTATCGATCTGTTTTGGAGGGGGAGGCAACTACATTTAGGTGCAAACTCGTTGCTAGACCACCACCCACAATATTATGGTTTCATAATAACAAGCAAATCCAAAAGGAGCTCCGTCATAAAATACAGACTGTGAGCAAAATGCATGTGTATTTAACAATTTTAACCATCAATAACATTAAAGATAAAGATTCAGGAAGCTACAAAATAATGGCTTTTAACACAGAGGGGTCTGCAGAGTCCACAGCATCACTGCTTGTGTCTTTAAGGGAGGAGCAAGGGGCAAATATGTTTAGTCTCTCAAGATGTTCAGACAGGTCTTGTTCAAGCTTAGATTCTCTTGTTGATCAAACAAAAGAAAGAAAGATTAGAGTAGATCTAAGATGTGTTGGATCACCATTTGATAAAACATCTAAAGGACAATCAAGGGGCCATCACAGACATAAAAGTTCTTTATTCCGTACCATGTATTTTAGGACTTCATCTCCATCCAGAGCCCCTGAAAAAGAAAGCAAGCTTGAAACTGCTTCAGAACGAGCTCGTTCTCCCCCCGCAATGTTTGAAAGACATGAGCGATTTAGTGATCGATATAGTGACATTTACTGCGACAGGTTTACTGGTCGTGATAGGTACAGTGACAGATTCAGTGATAAATTCAGTGATAGATGCAGTGATCGGTATAGTGATAGATTTAGTGACACAGACAGTCTTCATGGAGAGGTTAGAGCAAAGCTTAATCTTTTACAAAAAGCTGTAAAAAAGAAAAAGAGACTTTCAGTATCAACAATGTCCTCAACTGAGTTTGACTTGGAATCAGTCACAAGTGAGACAAGTTACACAGATTTTGCAGAAAGGCACAGGGTAAAGCCATCTACATTTACAGATTTTCAGCATGCTCGTCAAAGTGACCAGGGTGATGGTGCATTGAGGAAACCTTCTGCAGATTTTCAATGTAGATTGGAGAGAACTACTGGACTTGGGACACAGTCAGTAGAGCCCACACAATCAAGGGTAAAGCACTCCTTTGAACCCCAGTCTAGGTCCAGGGCAATACAAATGATGAGAGGTGAGCTCCCTCTAGAGGACACCAGAACTAGGGAAACTACCATGACTGACATATCTGAAATAAAAATAGATGAGACAGCTATTTCAAAAGAAGGGACGCCAAAGGAGATTAAAAATAACCTTTCGGGTGGTACAGACAGCATTTGTAGACAATGGCAAGAGGAATCCGAGGCAAAAGAACCGTTTGTGCTGCAATGGCTTGAGGCAGGTGAAGTTTCCCAAAACATTCCTAGAGCGATGAAATCTTTGCATGCGGAGTCCACATTTAAAGAACCATCTAGTATCAAACCTCTGACATCAGTAAAAGAAACATTTCTTAGTGATATTGTTACACAAAAGGACAGTAAACTTGTTCCTATCCAGCAGTTACAACCGAGAGCAATGTCTATAGAGAATGTCTTTGAGAAAAACTTGGAAAGCGAGTGTTTGGAGTCTGAAGAGCAGTTCTTGGCTGAGCGCATTCGAAAATGGCAAGAGGGTGTACAGTCAGATAAAACAATAGCGGCTCCATCGCAAAGTTCTGAAGCAAAAGTCTCCACTGTTGATGAATTTAAAGATAAAATGCCCAATGAGCCACAGGAAGAATATCAAAAAGTCTTTTCTATCACTATGGCTTCTCCCAAAGATGAGGGTCTAGTTAAATGTGAAGCACGACAGAAAGCAGGTGAGTTTAGTGAAAGTGAGTTCCTAATAAGTGAGAATGTGATCATGGCCCAGTCAGTGGCAAGGCAACAGGCCCATGGAGAGGTTGCTACATCTGAAAACCGTTTGCATAAAACTGAAGAGATGGTCAATCAAACTCAATCTGGATCAGAAAGGGATTTTTCATTCAGATCTTTGGACAAAAAACAACCTGCAGAAGAGCATCACCAACCAGTTGAGGTAATTTCAGGGTCTTCATTCACACATGCTGTAAGACCTTCAGTAGTAGAACAGCTCAGTCCTGAGCAAGGAACACAAATTGGAGGACATTCATCACAAGCACTCATTTCTGACTTTAAAAGTGGAAGTGTACTCTTGAGGGGTGAGGCAGAGACGTTACCCCAAGTAGCAATGGCAATGCAGCATGATAAGCCAGAGGGTCCTAAACAACAGTGGTTTACGGACAAAGGAACACAAAGTGGAGGGCATTCATCACAAACAGTAATGTCTGACGTTAAAAGTCAAAGTGTACTCTTGATGGTTGAGGGAGAGCCTTTAACCCAAGAAGTAATCAAATGCCAGAATAATGAGGCAGAGGGTGCTAAACAACAGTGGTTTACAGACAAAGGAACACAAAGTGGAGGGCATTCACCACAAGTAGTAATGCCAGACTTTAAAAGTGAAAGTGTGCTCTTGATGGGTGAGAGAGAGACTTTAACCCAAGGAGAGATGAAATGGCAGCATGACAATGCAGAGGGTGCTACGCGAAAGTTGTATACAGACAAAGAACCTCACGTTCATAAAGCAGAATACGGAATTCCACACACAGAACCTTCAACTTCAACCGAAGGGGTTTTGTCATTTTTAGGGCCTTCAGAAAAAGAAAATCTTTTAAGTGAGCATAAACCACAGAGTGAACAGTTTTTGATGCAACACCAAATGTCATTTAAAAATAAAAGCGAGCTTGTAGTAAGTGGAGAAGAGGCCATAGATGAACCAGGACGAAATTTGAATCAGAGACATGCAGATACAGAAAAAGCCTCTCCTTTTCACAGATCTGAAGGTGAAAAATACAAAAAGCCACCCCCAGTGGTTCCTCAGAGAGATTCTACATTCATAAAAGTTTCAAGATCAGCAAAAGACAAGGACATGCATGAGCATGGGCCACGAGGCGAGCCACATTTATCACGTGAGAGAATTAATGAGTTAAAAAATAGGAGTGAGTGCTATGTAAGTGAGGAGGAGGCTTTGACTCAAAGGATAATGCAATGGCAACATGATGTTTTGAGTGAACAAGAGCATGCAGTTCCCTTGGAGTCTGATTGGGTGACTTTTACGGGGAAGGCTGAGGATACTGCTGCAAACCAAGATGTTGAGCCATCCAAAAGCAGTCAGTCTTTGCCGAAAGGAAAAACAAAGGAAATGTTCTACACTGAAGATTACAGTAAGGACTATGGGCTGGACACATCTAAAATGCAAACGAAAGTTCAAAGTGTTACATATGAGGATAGTGAAAAGTTAAAAACTGAAAGTGACTATCTTGTCAGTGAACAGGAGGCACTAGCTACACGCATTAAGAAATGGCAAGAAGATGTGCTAACTGAGCAGGAGCAGGAGGAACATGTTGATTTAGATTCTAGCTGGACTATCACTGAGAATCTGCAACCTTTGACTCCAAAAACCAATGACAGTTTAGAACCCACTTGTGCACATGTATTAGAGCCTACTCAAGTGGACAAAGTCAGCACTCATCTTTATGAGAAAGATTTGCTGCAAGACAACAGTGAGAAATGGACTGAAACCCAGGAAAGTCATTATGAGAAAAGTTATCAAGGTGTGGCAAAGGGTATGGAGGTCTGCGCCACGACAGAACCTCAAAACTTGCTTTCTAAGCATGATTCTACAACTATTGTCAATGAAAGAGTTCAAACTGGTGCACCAGTCTTTCTTACAACTTTGCAACCAAATATAAAAGTAAAAAGAGGAGAAATGACAGACGTGCAATGTCAGTTTCATGGAGACCCAAAGCCAGTGGTTTGTTGGTTTAAAGATGGACAGTCTATAATAAGAGACCCAGACTTTGATGTGAGGACAAGGGAAAAATCATCAACATTGACAATTTACTATCCAACAAAAGACCATGAAGGTACATTTACTTGTAATATATCAAACAATCATGGAAAAGCCAGCATGTCTTGCATGCTAGAAGTAACTGATGATGAACCCAATGACTGGCCTGAAACTCCCCAAGAAATTAAAATGAAAGAAGAAATTTTCTCTGAAGAACAGATAATAGATGAAGAACTTGAGACATTTATGACCCGTGGAGTAGACAAAAAGTTCTCTTTGCAAGTACCTCACCCAGTCATACATGTTCCTTGCCCTTCTGATGTACATACACACTCTTCAGTAGAAATCAGGATAACTGCTCCAACACCAGTGCCGGATACAAGTGAAGACATTTTTGAGCCTATTGCCAGGACCACTGAGGCTCCACCAGATGAGGGCACTTCTCAAACTATGAAGCACAAGTTCATATTTTGTTTTGATGATATTGGTCAGGCACCTCAGATCTTTAAACCACTAGAGGACATTATCTGTCCTGAGTCCCAGTCTGCCATTCTTGAATGCATAATTTCTGGTGAACCATCTCCTGATGTCACATGGTGGCATGATGACCATTTTCTTGACCCCAGCACAGGCAAATACAATTTTGATGAGCACGAAAAAATATATAGGCTTTACATTAATAATTTTACATCTCTTGATGAAGGAACATATAGATGTACTGCCACTAACAAGTTTGGCCAAGTTCAAAGTGTAGCTAATGTGTTTTTTGACTCCACGACTTTAAGCAACATTGGATCACTTCCTAAACTGGAAATGACAAAACAGACAAGATCTGGTGGATTCTCAAGTAAAATTACTCCTGCAGTTAGGCCAAAAACATTAACAGGCACTTGTATAGAATCCAAAGAATTGCCAGTTAAAGAAGAGGAAAGGGATAATGTGACAACTGAAGAAAATACACAGTATCCCATGAGCCAGTTTATTCCAGTTAATAATGAACCATCTGTACTTCAGAAAGGTGCACCAAAGTTTAAAAAATCTGCCCAGTCACAAGGCCCTCTTATAAGTGGTTGTGGTTTGCAGTCATCAGGGGCAGATGTAAGTGTGTCAAAACTAAAACAAGCATTTGAGCCACCAAAGTCCTTCATAGTAGAGGCAGATGATATAACAGTAGAACCATTTGAAGAGTCATATTATCCTGTTGAGGACATTCCAGAACTTGCACTTCAGCTCCCACAGCATGAAGGACTAATGTCCTCAAATATACATGAACATATGCATTCTTCATTAGAATCCCAGTTAAGCAGGGATACAAATGTAAAAGGAACCTTTATTTCAAAAAGTATAGCACCATCTACTGAAGAAACATCTTTGGAGAGCTCTAGTGATTTGCATCATTTTGTCTCTCTTGCACATGTCACTGAAGTTCAGCAGTCTCCTACTTTAATCAGACCGCAGGCAATACTACCTGAGAAAATGAGAACAGAAGCTCTAGGTAGTCTTGACATAAAAAACAGTCAAGTAGAGACTGTGATTAAAAAGGGAACAGTCGGGGCCTTCATTAGACCAGGTGGTAGTCATCTTGAGACAGATAGCAGTTCTGCTCAAGAAACTCTACGAGTAATCAAGTCAAACAAAGTTGAGCTGCCTGCACAATCAAAAATGGACACAGTTAGTCTGAGTGAAAAATTTCCACACGTCGAATCAGGCCAGAGTGACACACAGGAATGTGATGCCACTCTGACAAACCTACAGGAAACTGCTAAAACAGTTAGGGTAAAACAGAAAACTGAGGGTGCCAAAAAAGGACCTGTTCAAGAATTTGCTACAGAAACTCTTCAGCAGCAACAACAAAAAGCTGTCAGTTCTGGTGCTTCTGGTATTAGACTAGAAGAGGAAGAGGTAACCTTTAGTGCAGTATATGACTATTATAACCCACCATCTGACTGGGGAAGACCCTTGTCACCAGAGTCAGAGATGTCTATTGAAGTGGGCAGTACATTCAGTGAGGAAATAGCAGAAATCGAGCGCTTCTACACACCCGCTTCATCCACTGAAATTTCTCAATTTCCAAAGTCCCCGGAATCTTTTCACACATCCACTGAGACTCCTAGTGGTGCGATGACACCTCCCGCATACCCATTTTCTCTGGTACAACATAAAAGACCATCAAGTAGCGCCAGTGATGGACTGTACTCTCCGGCTAAGTTTCTTAGATCCCCAGATGATGAGGGCATTGAAACAACTCCCCCAGTATTTACTATTGATGAGAGCATGATTCTTCCAGAGGGTCGTGATTTGTTAGGCTTAGGGAGCCTTCAAGAAAAGGTACAAGGAATTCCTCCAGCATTTCTTAAACCTCTTACCAAAAAAAGAGTTTTTGAGGGTGACACATTAAAATTCTGGGCAGAAGTATTTGGACTGCCATCTCCAGAGGTACAGTGGTTTCGGAACAAAACCAGGCTTGTCCCAGATGACAGAACCAGAATTGAAAGAGATGGTGATAACATATCATTAGAAATTCACAACATTGCAAAAACTGATCAAGGTGAATATATCTGTGAGGCAGTTAATTATGTTGGTGAAGCAAAAAGTGTCGCTCTGGTTGTTGTCAGATCTCAGGAAACAAAGTTTATGCTAGCACCACCTGCTGTTACTCATCAACATGTAATTGAATTTGATGTTGAAGAAGATGAGGATCCATCAAGGTCTCCCTCCCCACAAGAGATTTTATTAGAGGTTGAATTGGATGAGAATGAGGTGAAAGAGTTTGAGAAACATGTGAAAATTGTTACAATACCAGAATACACATCTGACAATAAAAGTATGATAATATCTCTTGATGTTCTGCCAAGTACATATGATGAGGGCACTCTGGATTTTATAGCTCAAGAAAGTGATGACTACAAAATAGCATTTGAGGTTACAGAGATGCCACCACGTTTTATCAACCCAATATGTGACATAGAAACACCTGAAAACACAACTGTATTGTTTGAATGCTCTTTGATGGGAATCCCTTCTCCTATAGTGTCTTGGTACAAGGGAAATTGTAAGATCCCTCACGATAAAAAAAAGTACATTCATAGCTCTGATGGAGACAATCACTTCCTCAAGATCCTAAAAGTCAGTACTCAGGACAGTGGCATTTACACATGCCGTGCCATTAATGTTGTGGGTGAGACACTTTGTAGGGCATCATTGATGGTCTTGACCCCACAAGCCTGTTCGGGAAAGGCTAGGGGAAGAGAACTCACTGCTGTTTCTTTAGGCAGTGCCATAGTTCAGCCCCAGAAGTTTGACTTGGTTGTTGGAAATTCTTCATTTGATGGTGAACAACCATCAGAGATCGAACTTGAGTTTGAGTTTCCACAGGAAGCCGATGAGTCTCAGAAAGCTGTAAGACTGGTCGCTATAACAGATAATGAAGTCAGTGAGCAGGGAGAGAAATATGTTAGCATAAATTTTGATGTCTTTGCCGAACCCTCGAAAGAAGACAAAGTAGAATTCAAAGGAAAATCGACCAACATGTGCAGTTTTCATTTCCAGGTTACAGAAACACCCCCGAAATGTATAATACCACTGCAAAATGTCACTGCAGCAGTAGGAACACCTGTGATGCTTCAGTGTTTAGTGAGTGGAAAACCAAACCCTACAGCAGAGTGGTTCAAAGATGGTGCTCCAGTGACAATTCCTAGATATATAATTCAGAAGAAAGCATCAGGACACTTTAATTTACTTATAACAAATGCAGTTCAAAGTGATGCAGGTGAATTCAAATGTGTTATCAAAAATACAGCAGGCTGCACTGAAACAATGGCCTTGCTCCAAGTGATTTAAATTATCTGTTTGTTTAGATTAAAAAAAAAAAAAATTATTTGTCACTATATCTGAAAAAAAAAAAAAAAAACATTATTGTGCCACTTCAATAGCTTACTTTTCACAATATGCACTTAATCTTATTCTGTACATGCAGGCTCTTAATTAAATACATTTAAATACATTAACTCTAGGTGCCAAGATTTATTTTTAAATTGTGCAGAATAGTGCAAATGTAGTGCAATATTTCACAAGGACTAGTGTAAGACAGGTATAAGCTGAATGTGGCCTTACTTTGAATCAAAATTGCTTTCAAGATCAAACATTGCATTTTAGTGTATGTATGCAGCTAAAATTATATTAAAGGAAATATATATAATTTAGGATATGTTTCATATTGTGATTTTATGATGAAATAGTCTAATAGGTTATATTGTACTAAACTGCATGATTGAATTGTTTTGTTTTTTTTTCATTATAATATTATGATTGCACTTGCAGGTTGATATCTCAGAATGGGTAAATGCTATGGAATTAGATTTAAAATGTAACATATATAACATTATTTAATATATTATAATATTAGATCATTTAGATTTCAAAGTGTCAGTTTTATTATGCAAAAAAAGTATTTATTATTTATTTGTGTTGTATAGGTTGACCTTTTATAAAAGTTGCAGACACATTCAACCAATTGTAAATAACAAAGAATATATAGGTGAATACATTTGGGTGCAAATGTACATTACTCAGTAGAGTAAGGAAAGTTAAGAAGTAAGAATTTAAATAAGAAGGTGTTTAAATATGAATTAACAAAATTTAAAATGATTCTTCTGTTGATATATATATATATATATCTTTGTGTGTGTATGGTATGTGTGTGTGTATACACTGTTTTTTCTTTTTTTCTTTTTGAAAATAAAATTATGACAAAACAAAATAATGTGTGCCATTTCTTTTAACCTTTTCTGATATTTACATCGACTCTTTGTAATGAAATATCTGAGATTTAAATGTCTGGATATTTTGGTGAATCTTTGCTTCGTTATTTTTATACAGAATATTCTAGTATGACTTGGAAGACTGAGGAAGAAAAAGAAGAAGAAACCTTCAGCACTTCTCTACAATTAACTGATACAGCTAAAACACTTGAACTCGAGCCAGAAAAGAAAAAGAAATCACCTGATTTTGTAACCAAGTTAACACCGTCTGTAGCCCGAGTTGGCAGTTCAGCTAGGTTTACGGTCACTGTATCTGGTTTTCCAAAACCTAAAGTTCAGTGGTTTCATAATGGAAAGTCCATTACTACTTCATCTGTGTACAAGTTTGTGGAGGAAAGAAATGAATACAGTCTAATTATCACTGAGGTTAAGAAAGAGTATGAGGGTGAATATGCATGCACTGCCAGGAACAGATTTGGCCAAAGTACCTGTAAAACAACACTTAAAGTAAACGTAAGTGATTTATCTCCAGCAGAGAAGTGGGTTGAGCAAATGTTTAAAATCCCTGGAGAGCCACCTCGTTTTACTACACAAATCCAGCCACTGCAGTGTGCTGAGGGATGCGAGGCTAAATTTCAGTACAAAGTGACTGGGACTCCTCATCCAGAGGTTCTTTGGTTTAAAGGTAGTTGTCAAATTGAACCTAGCCCAAACTGTTGTGTAGTCACAGACCCTGATGGAACAGGTTTTCTTATAATTATTGATTCACAGCAGAAGGATAGTGGTCTCTACACATGCAGGGCTTCCAACTGTTTTGGAGAGGCAACTTGCAGCGCTGAATTGGTTGTGTTTCGCAAAAGTTTCTCTGTATCTCATCAGAAGCAGCTAGCTCAGAGACAAAAGGCTTACAAAGTGTCGACAACTGAAGAAGCGACTGAATCTCGATTATATAGTGTGAGTCTTCCTATTCCAGCCAAAACAATAGTTCAAGAAGGCCATCAGATGATTTATACCATTGGCACTGAAGATAAGCACACTATAGCCAGTGAGCAAGTAGGAGCTGTCTATGAGATAGATGTTTCATCTGCAACCATGCAAAAGGAGCAGTTAACACACCAGGCTGCAGTTCTGGAATCTCATAAGATGGAGGAAAGAGTAATTGTAACTCCTTCTCAGCCAATATCAGCTGTGGCAAGACCTCTGAAACAGTTTCATACGGCTGCAATGACCTCTGCTGTTGAAGAAAATCAAGGTTTCACAGAGCAGCATTTTGATCGTATAAAGAGTCCTGAAGTTACAGAGTTAGAAATTGCAACAGAGCAGCCTTCAAAGTATATGTCTGCTATAACAGAGACTGTGACTCCCCTAACAACAGTTAAAGCAGAGACTCTAACTAGGCAAGATGAAAAGCAGCTAAAAGCTACTCCTGAGCCACAGCATCAAATGTTAGGTCACCAGGTAGAAACAACCCTCGCAATTGTGAAAGAACAATCACATATTATACCACAGACAGAGGCAGAAAAGAGCTACCAAGTTAAAGAAGGCATTAAAATATTATACTCAGCAGTTTCCACAGAAAAACAACAACTAACTGAAGCACACGCAACAGATATTTCTGTTTTAGATTCAGCTATTCATTCATCAGTAAAGACAGAATCCTCAAAACCAGTTATTCTCTCAGTAAGTGAGACCAAGCAAATGCTTTCAAAAGAGGAGAAATTATCTATGGACCAGCCATGTGAAGAGGTTGCATCTCTGACTAAGGACAATGTCCTAAGGTCAGCTCTTCTTGCCGAGGAAACAAATGAGCTTAAAGCTGATAAAACAAGTACAATTCCTGGTTTGGATAGTGCAGTTTCAGTTCAGTCAAAGAGTGAAGAAGAACAGGCCCTTAATTTACAGATATTTACAGATCAGACTGTTCTTCCTTCTGAGAGTAGATTCAGCAGTGAGAGACCAAGTTCTGAGCAAGCTGAAGTTAGAAAATCTCCTACTCTTATGCACACAGTGTCAACAGATGAACAGGGGACTGTTACATGTGAAAAGTCGACTCAGTTATCTGCTCAAGAGACAGCAATTTCCGTAGCTCCTCAAAAAGAGTTTCCCGCCCCTTTGCATCTACAGGCAATTCACACGGACAGTGTTTTGTCCAAAGAGAGGATACTGTCAGTAGAGAAGCCAGATCAGCATATAGCTGTCCTGAGACAGGAAAAGGCCCGCAAACATGCAGTTTCTACAGAAGAGAAAAGGGAACTCACAGCAGACTATTCTAAAAGTCTTGATGTTTCTGTGGCAGGATTTCATTCTGAAATTAGGAAAGAACCAAAACCTCAAAACATTTTGCAAGTGTTCACAAAGCCAATGCAGCTACCAAAAGAAATCCCAATTGTCAGTGACATTAAACAGCAGCGTGCCTTAGTGCAAAAAGAGGATCACAGAAATGTTTTACATGCCACATGTGTATCAGACAGACAAGATCTGCAGGAAGGACATACAGAGAATTTAGGTGTAACTGAGCAATACACGTGCTCGACTAAGACGGAGCCTCAAATATCATCAGAATTTGTTCATGTTGAAGAGAAGGCACTCTCTACCGAAAGTACTATTTCACTTGAGGCTGCAGAACAAGACTTTGCTGTTCAGATTCAAGAGGGGCAATCTATTAGACAGTCAATTGTAATGGAGGAGAAGCATGTTATAAAAGGTGAAGCATCTCAGGATATCACAAAATCCAAAACTACCACTGCAGTGATTAGGCAGCAGCAGATGGGTGCTTTATTAGTGTCAGAGTCCAGAGAAACTGAAGTTCTTCCAAAGGAACTCACTTTTGTTATCTCAGCACCAAAAGCACACAGCGTAGACATAAAGCAGCAGTTGAAAAACATGCTTGCATCTGCTGTGGCTCAAGATCAGTGTCTAATTCTAGCAGATGTGGTCGAACGTTTAGAAGTTGTCGAAGTGCAGGAAGTGAAAGTGCAGAAAGAGCCCAAATATACTATGTTCACGTATCTTGTCACAACTACAGGTGCTCCCATTGAGATTACAATTGCTTTTGAGGGAGAGTATCCTCAGATTGCTGATCTCAAGAGTGAACTTCAGTCTGCATTTTATTCCATTGTATTTCGTGAACATCAGGTTCTTACTTCTGAAAAGTCAGGAACAATGCAAATTGACAGACCTCAGCGATTACATGTTAGCAGGGATACCGCAAAAGAAAGGCTTTCACCAGTGGTAGAGAGTGTGCGATTAACTGAAAATGTGGAAGCTTTTTTGCCCCCTAAAACTCAATCAGCCGCTCTTAAAACTGAAGCCACAGCCACTTTCCAGTCTGTTAGTTTTCAGGGAGAAACTGTTGTGGAAGACTCGAGAAGTAAAATGATGCAGATATCAACAGAGTCAAAAATGGAATTGAAGCAATCAGTTCATATTGAAAAACAGGAAATCAGATCAGTGACAGTAAAAAGCGAAGAAAGAGATTTCGGGGTTCGAGTACCCGTTGAAAAACCTGCTGATGTTTTCATTAAGAGTGAAGAACAGCAGAAATTTCTAATGGAAGAGACGATCGAATTACAAGACGATACAACAAGAGATGATTACTCAGTTTTTCAAAGTACTTTAGAGGACATTACCCTTGATGAACATTCTAAAGCCACCTTTTCTGTAACTATAAGACATGTTTCAAATGTAAATTGGCTTTTTAATGGAAAACAAATCAAGTCTGGCAAAGAGTTCAAGTGTTCAAAAGACAGGGACACCTATACACTAGTAATAGAAAAGATTATCAAGAACAAACATGAAGGCGAATTCACATGTGAGGCTGTGAGTGAAGCTGGCACAACAAGGACATCATCAAAGCTCACAGTAGTCCCAAGAGGTTGGATTATGGGGATTCTTTTACCATGTCATATCACCCATAACTAACTCTTGTCATTCATTTTGAGCTCTTCAGATTACCCTTAAAGATATATTAATATTCACAACTAATAAAACAGGGCACAGTATTCAATTTGAAGACATCGCCTTTCCACATTTCACCAGTCATAATATTCACAAACGTGCGCATGACTTCACTTTCTTTTTCTTCATCACTTCTTAACAGTCGGATCCCTTTCAACATCATCCCATGCTTATCACCATTTCATGGTGATGTCTCTCTCACCCATGGCTTTATTTGGACTTGAACCTGCAACACCCAGGAAATATGCACAGTATCTTCCCCATGGTGCATTCTTCACTGCGCACTTCTCTTTGCATGCTCTCCAGGACACAAAGTCTTGGTTTTCTTCTTCATTGACCTGTTCTTTTACAAATTTCCTTCCACAGTCACTTCTGGATTTCTTTTCTTTTCTTTCTTTTTTTTTTTGCATCTCATCATTCATGTCATTTTTAATGGTCTTTGAAGTGAATTAAGTTCTGTTGACTCTTCTAAGGAGTTGGGTATCAAATAAATACCTGCAGAACTAAGTTCATTTCAAATGCACAGCTTGTGTTTACATCATTATTTTATGATTTATTATTGCATTCATTTTACTAACTGCCCCCCCCTTCCTTCCTTTCCCCTGTGCACATTTTAGTGCCACCTGTTTTTAGGCAAAAAATCCAAGGTCTGGAGTCTAATGTTGGCAGCACTGCTAAATTTGAATGTGAGATTGAAGATGCTCCAAATGTGACCTTCAAATGGTTCAAGTCTGGGTCCGAGATCAGACAGAGTGACAAGTACAGGATCACCAGCTACGCTACCACGTCAGCTCTGGAATTTTTAAGTCCAGCAAAAGCTGATAGTGGAGAGTACACGTGCAAAGCGTCAAACCAACATGGTAGCGCCAGTTGTTCTGCTAGCCTGACTGTCACAGGTAAGAGATCTTTCTGTCTTCTTGGGCAAGGGTATGAAATAATTAATTCCTATGAAATCTCTCTTCCATATTATTGTTTAATTTTGTACAAAACCAATTCTTTTTCATTTACTTTTTTTTACTCAATTTTGTTTTTTTATAGAGGTTTTCCCTCCAGAGTTTGTATCAAAGCCGGAGCCAATGACATTATTTGTGGGCAAACAAGCAAAATTTCAGTGTGTTATCACTGGTTCCGCACCAATGAATGTTGTATGGTACAAGGACAACATTGCCATTTTGCCTGATGATCACTATAAGGCGTCCTTTGAGAAGAACAAGCATTGTCTTGAGATCACGAAACTTGAGCAAAGTGATCAGGGAACTTACCTTTGCAAAGCTTCAAACAGTGTCGGCTTGGCTACATGCTGCACTGAAATTAGAGTTATAGACAAGCCCAGTTTTGTGAAAACTTTTGAATCAACATCTGTAGCTGTGGGTGATCCCCTGCGGCTCGAGTGTCAGGTAAATGAAGATACAGGAGTGACTATCACT
Organism: Clarias pachynema; assembly: GCA_030014365.1. Lineage (NCBI taxonomy): Eukaryota > Metazoa > Chordata > Actinopteri > Siluriformes > Clariidae > Clarias > Clarias pachynema. The sequence goes on from JAQMYL010000035.1 coordinate 29,104,906, forward strand.
TGGACAAGAGATGGGAAGAAACTCCATAACACTATGGACAGCAAAATGTCTTTTGAGGAGAAAATGGTCAGCCTTGATATCCCAAAGACGAAGATTAAAGATACAGGCACTTATGCCTGTACTGCTACAAATGATGCTGGAAGCAGCAGCTGCTCTAATATGGTTACGGTACAAGGTAAGACATTTGAACTTAATTTGCTTTGCTTTGGCCAAGAAGCTAAACCAATCTTTGCCATCTTTGAATGTTTCTACCCCTACTTCTTTTTTTTTTTTTTTCATCTTCTTATCTTCTTCTGCATGTATGTTCTTGAACTCTGTGAGTTATCTTGCAGTGTAGAGCTGATTTATTCTGAACTCAATTTTCTCAGAACCTCCAGTATTTGTTAAGAAACTGGAGCCGAAGATCCTGTGGAAACAAGGCATTTCTGCACGTTTACTGTGCACTGTTAAAGGATCTCCTGAGCTCCACATCAGTTGGTTTTTAAATGAAAAACAACTCAGTTCCAGTGAAAAACACAAAATCACCTTCAAAGACGGTCAAGCTACACTTGAGATTATTGACCTTGCTGTGTCTGACAGTGGAAATTACACCTGTGAAGTAATGAACCAGGCTGGATCTGAAAGCTGTAGCACAAATTTGACTGTTAAAGGTTTGTGATGATAGGGATTGCATTTTAATTCTCAATACTAGAAGGTTATAATTGATTGTTAAACACATTTTATTAACTATTATTACCCTCAGAACCCCCTGCTTTTAAAAAGGAGTTAGAAATGGTGGAAGTGGTCAAGGGGCATGCTGCAAAACTGCAGTGTGAAGTTACTGGAACTGCTCCATTTGATGTCACTTGGTTTAAGGATAAGAAACCGGTGACCACTGATAAAAAGCACACCATTGTAACAAAGGACACCACTTCATATTTGGAAATACAATCATTTGACAGTGCAGATGCTGGGGACTACCAATGTGTTGTTGCAAATGACGTTGGTAAAATAATATCTAAAACTGTAGCCAAACTGAAAGGTTTGTTATGAGCTATTATTATAGTTTGCATTATAAATATGTCATAGTCATCTATTTATTATCTCATATATTTTATGTATATACAATTTTCTTCTTTCATGCAGAACCCCCATCTTTTGTAAAGAAAATCGAAAACACAACTGCGGTTTTGGGCAGTGCTGTGAAACTGCAGGGTACTCTTAAAGGCTCAGCTCCTATTACTGTGAAATGGCTAAAGGATTCTGAGCTACTTAGACATGATGACCCTAATATTACAATGACTTTTGTAAACAACATTGTGAGTTTGGAAATTACAAAAATAGCCATGAACCATGATGGAAAGTACACATGCCAAGCTGAAAATGAGGCGGGCCAGCAAAAAAGTGATGCCACATTATCTGTTCAAGGTTGGAAAACAAATGTGGAATTATCATATGCACATTAACAACCTGGAAATGCTGGTAACCGACTATTTACAATATACATTATGTTCTTTTCTTTTTAATATCTCAGAACCTGCTAGAATTGTTGAAAAAGCACCATCCATTAGTGTAACAGCGGGAGACTCTGCATCTTTGGAATGTACTGTGTCAGGAAGTCCTGATCTCAAAGTTAAATGGCTTCGTGATGGCAAGGAAGTGATGGGAGGACGAAAATATAAAATCTCTTTCAAAGATAATGTAGCAAGCTTAAAAATCCTCTCGGCAGAGAGGGGAGAAAGCAGTGAATACACAATGGAAGTTTCTAATCGGGTTGGAAAAGACCATTGCTCTTGCTCAGTCACAGTTCTTGGTTAGTTTCTTTTTTTTTTTGCCTTCTTCTTAAGTGTGATGTATACTGTATATGTTTTTAACTTTAAATTTTGAAAACGTTTTCTGAACAGATAAAATTATACCTCCAACCTTCACAAAAAGTCTTAAAAAGATTGATGGTAACCTTGGAGGAAATATCCAGATGGAATGCAAAGTGTCAGGGTCACAGCCCATGACGATATCTTGGTTCAAAGACGGAAAGGAGATCACATCTGGGATAAAATACCAAGCAGAATTCAAAGAAAGTACTTCTTTGTTGAAAATATCCCAGTTAGAGACTGCTGATGCTGGGGTTTTCACATGCCATGCAACTAATGCTGCAGGGCACAGTGAGACCAGTGGAACAGTATCTGTTAAAGGTTAGACAAAATGCTCTAGCAAAATTGCTTCTTTAACAAAATGCATTTTTTTTTTTTCAATAATTAAGTATATTATTTTCTATAAAAATACTAGGCATGTTTATGTGTGCAATCATTTAACTGTCATGTTTTCCTTGGCAACTGAAAACAGAGCCACCAGTCTTCACATTAAAACCTGAATCTCAAGAAGTTATACCAGGCTCTAATGTTGTTTTGAAAGCTGTTTTTACTGGAACACCAAGTTTTACTATTAAGTGGTTTAAAGATGAAACTGAAATATTGACTGGAGGTAGCTGTTTCATCAAGAAAGATGCCACTTCAAGTACCTTGGCACTGCACTCTGTAAAGCCATCACATTCTGCCAGTTATACCTGCACAGTTGCCAATGATGCAGGAAAGGTTTCATGCACCGCAGTCTTATTTGTGAAAGGTGCGTCTTCTTGCTCTTTTGGCTTCTTTATTGTATTCATTTGTGCTACTCTTATGTACTCTTACTCTTTTGCTACTCTTATGCATCATTATTATAAACCAAATATTCTTCTTTTTTTTAGAGCCTCCAAAGTTTGTGACGAAACTTGATTCAACTAAATTAGCAGTGATTGGCAGTATTGTGGTTTTGGAGTGTAAAGTAACTGGAAGTCCTGAAATTGCTATTAAGTGGTATAAAAATAATGTAGAGATCAGCCCAAGTAATAAATATCAAATGACCTTTATTGACTCAGTTGCTACACTGCAGATATCCAATTGCAGTTTTGACGAGAGCGGAGATTATATTTGTGTAGCATCCAGTGATGCTGGCAGTGACAAATGCAGTTGCTTGGTTACCGTCAAAGGTATACAGAAGAGAAATCGTTAATATTTTACTAGCTATATCAATTATTAGCTATAGTATTGGCTAATTTTGCATTCTTTTACCCCAGAACCTCCTGCATTTATTAAGCTATTTGAATCCAGAGAAGTTGTCAAAGGCTCTGATATTGTGCTTGAGGGATCTGTCTCAGGATCAGCTCCTTTTGAGGTGTCATGTTTCAAAGACTCAAAGCAGATCAGAAACGACCGCCGCCATATCATTGGCATTAAGAATGATATAGTTACTATTGAGATTCTGAAGTTTGAACATGGAGATGCCGGCAAATATAAATGCACAGTTACAAATGACGTGGGACAGACATCATGTGATTGTGAAATTATATTGAAAGGTTAGTAAGACTATGACACCATTCCAGCAAACATTTTTATTAGAAAAAAACGGTCAACGTACATTTTCAGATTCTAAATATATGCCGTATTTTTCTTTTATTAGAGCCACCATCGTTCACACAGAAGCTAGATAACATGGATGTCTTATTAGGCACAGAGCTTACAATGGTGTGTGTTCTGAAAGGCTCACTGCCTATGACAGTGTCATGGATAAAAGGTGACCATGAGGTCAAAGATACTGAGGATGTCCATATATCTTTTGAGAACAGAACGGCAATGCTGCATTTTTCTAATGTAAAGTTAAAACATTTTGGAAAGTACACTTGTCAGGCTCAGAATGAGGCTGGAAGTCAGAAGTGTACAGCAGCTTTGGTCGTCAAAGGTTTGTTATTTTAACAAACATATTCTTAGATTTGATTTCCTAAAGTCAATACATTATACAACAATATTTATCCTACTTTACAGAGCCAGCAAATATTACAGAGCAGGCCAAGTCAATCAGTGTCACAGTAGGAGATCCTGCGACTCTGGAGTGCAGGTTCTCAGGCACTAAACCATTGAAAGCCAAATGGCTGAAGGATGGAAAAGAGCTGATATCTGGCAAAAAATACAAAGTACAAAGCACTGATAAAAGCTCCACATTAAAGATCCTTTCTACAGAGAGGAATGATCAAGGCGAATACTCATTTGAGGTTTCAAATGATGTTGGCAGGAGCACGTGTGAGGCCTCTGTAACAGTGCTAGGTTAGTTCATTAACAAGGGTATTTCATAAATTAAACTTACTCATTATATCTGAGAACAATGTACTTATTTAAATATTATTTTTGTTGTAACAGATCAAATAATTAAGCCATCGTTTACAAGAAAACTAAAACAACTAGAAAGCATTAAAGGATCCTTCGCACAGTTGGAATGCCTGGTTGCCGGATCTCTGCCTATAACAATCACATGGTTTAAGGAAAACAAGGAGCTAGAGACAAGCGAAAAACACAAATGTGTTTTCTTTGAGAATGCAGCATCTTTGGAAATCAGTCGTCTTGATACTGTGGACAGTGGAAATTATACATGCATTGCTACGAACAAAGCAGGCAGTGCCCAGTGTTCTGGTGTATTAAAAGTTAAAGGTGTGCATTTTAACATTATTAACATTCAAATGTTGCTTTATAAACCTGTAAATCTACTTACATTCTCATATCTTTTATTTTACTAAACCTAAAATACTCCCTTTATAAACAGAACCTCCTGTTATCATTGAGAAACCTGAGTCACAGCAGGTCATACCAGGAACCAGAGTGAAATTCAATGTACTTGTATCTGGTACTCCACCACTAACTATCAAGTGGTTCAGAGATAAAAAAGAGATCCTACCAGGGGTTGACTGCTCCATTCAGAAAGATGACTCTTCAAGCTCACTTGAGCTGTTCTTCACTAAGCCGTCAGACTCTGGAGACTACATTTGTGAAATAAGCAATGACGTTGGCTCTGATTCCTGCCAAGCAGCACTCTTTGTCAAAGGTCTTTAGTTGATTTTTTATAATTTTTGGAATTAGGGATGCATCAATACCACTTTTTGTTACTTGAAATAATTCATTTACTTCTTATCATCCTATCAGGGGCATTTTGAATTAACTTTGTCTTTGTTAGTGGCCGCTGATAATAAATTCTTCAACAATTTGATATTTATGGCTTTTTAAAAAGTATATTTAATAGAGAGCATAAACATGGCTAATGGCAGTTCTAGTGCGTAATTACCACCCCCCATTACAGCAAACAAATCACAGACATTATCATAAATTAAATGGTGTGAAATTACATCCAATGTTATGTAAGTTAACAACACAGTTAGGTAAATTAACAAACATAAGTGTTGCATCAGCCTAATTAATTAAATACACAGGATTTGTGAATGAGTGTATTAGAGGGACAGTG
>JAQMYL010000035.1:29114393-29132401 GCA_030014365.1 Clarias pachynema
GAATGTAGAAAATAAATCACTAAACAAAAACAAAGAAATTTGCAAGTGACCCCAAACTTTTGAACGGTAGTGTATATGCTATTACATTCATACAGTAATCTGTTTAACCTGTTATAAAGTTAATCGTTTATCAACCGGCATTGCTTCAACAATTACTGTAAGTATGTCACTCATTTTTAAATGTAAATACATTTTTAGAACCGCCAACTTTCCGTAAAGTTCCTTCACCTGCTGAGGGGTTGAAAGGCAAAGACATCAGTCTTAGCTGTGAGCTGAAGGGACATGCACCATTTGAGATAACCTGGTTTAAAGACAAAAAGCAACTAAAGGAAAGTAATAAGTACAAATTTGTGTCTGAGGGACACTCTGCCACTCTGCATGTTCTTGGACTGGAGGCATCAGATGCTGGTGAATATGAATGCAAAGCCTCAAACAATGTAGGAAGTGACACCTGTCAAGGAAACGTGAAACTCAGAGGTTAGTAAACTTGAAACCATGACAACTGTTAAATAAATAGTTATTTCTCTAATTAGGTTGGCCTAAATTAATTTTATTGTTCATGTTATTATTTCCTGCAATTTAGAACCACCGGTTTTCGTCAAGAAACTGACTAATATGACAGCCATAGATGGCGAGGAAGTTACTCTACTGGCAACTGTCAAAGGCTCTGAGCCAATCAGTGTGTCCTGGGTACAAGACAAGGACCATGTACTTAGGGATGGTGACAACAGAAAAATTACATTTGAAAATAACCAGATAACTTTAAGGATCTTTAAAGCTGATTCAACCACTGCTGGGAAGTACACATGTGAAATAAAAAATGATGCTGGTGTGGCACAGTGCATAGCCAACCTAACTGTCCTAGGTTTGTCGGATTCTTTTATTTATATCCTTTGGCTTCTGTTGTTAAACTAAAATTTTCTGAGACTAACTGGTTATTTTGAATTTTCAGAACCTGCTGCCATCTTGGATAAGACAGAGTCTGTAAATGTCACAGCTGGTGACCCAGCAGTTTTAGAATGTACCGTAACTGGAACCCCAGAGCTTAAACCCAAATGGTACAAAGATGGAGTGGAGCTGTCTTCTGGACAGAAATATAAAATCACCTACACCAAAAAGACAGCCAGTCTTAAGGTGTTGTCCACAGACCAAAACGATACTGGAGAGTACACCTTTGAGGTCTCAAATGAAGTTGGAAGTGATAGTTGCAAGATGCACCTTGGTGTTCTAGGTTAGTAAACAAATATGATTTATTTTTTTATTGGCCACATACTAACATTTCAGGAATATTTACACGGTTGTTAAACCTTGTTTAATTATTATCTCTTGGGTAAGTACAGCATACTTCCAGAATATTTGCATCACAGTAATAACTGACAACTATATATTTTTTAAACAGATAAAATTATCCCTCCCACATTCTCAAGAAAACTGAAGGATATGCACAGCACCGTTGATAAACCTATTGAATTGGATTGCAAGGTTTCTGGCTCTGCACCTCTTACCATTTCATGGTATCACAATGGTGTGGAGATCGAGAGTGGGCCAAACTATGAAATTAGTTTTGCTGAGAACACCTGTGCACTCAAACTGCCCATTCTCAAAATGTCCGATGCAGGTTCATACACGTGTAAAGCAGTAAACAGTGCCGGAACTGCTGAGACTACTGCCTCAGTTGATGTTAAAGGTCAGAAAAAACTCTTACCATGTTACAAGAAACAAAGAATTAATTAGTCAAATGTTAAGACCTTTTTGTAGTTTATTTGCTTTAGATAATGGGGTAGCATTCTTGGGTTGCAAACAAACAAATACAGTAATATATTTTCCTTAAATTATTGCAGAACCTCCATCTTTTGTGACACCACCTCAATCAGTCGAAGAACTTCCAGGATCAAATGTCACATTCACAGCAACTGTGAGAGGAAGTGCCCCATTAAAGCTGAAATGGTTCAAAGGCAGTAAGGAGATAGTGTCTTCCAAAGCCTGTGAGATCGCTCTGAGAGGAGATGTAGCTACACTGGAACTCATCAAAATTGACAAATCTCATGCAGGGGAATATACTTGTCAAATTATTAATGATGTTGGGAAGGAAAATGCCCCTGTGACTCTTTTTGTCAAAGGTTAGTTGACAATTTGCTTGTTTGATCAAAATAATAATGCCCATGTACAGTATTAGTGAGCCACTATATATAACATTGTTTTAATTGTCTTATACAGAAGCTGCACACTTTGTCAGAAAGCTGAAAGACATCACTGTTGAAGTGGGCAAGTCCATGATACTTGAATGCACGTATGCCGGAAGCCCTAAGATTCTGGTGAAGTGGCACAAAGATGGCCAGGAAATCTTCTCCTCTTATAGATACAATATTACAACAACAGAGAGCTCCTGCATCCTGGAATGTCTCAACAGTGATATAGAATCAGGAGGAAAATACTCGTGTGAAGTTTCGAATGAAGCTGGCCATGACACCTGTGATGCAACAGTGTCCATTTTAGGTTTTTAATATTGTTATTTTTAAAGTAAAGTACTATATTCTGTTCCTTAAAAGACTTGAAGGAACTGTAATTTACATTCTTTCTCATTATTCTTGGTGTACTGTGTGAATTTTTAGAGCCACCATACTTTATTGAATGTTTGGAACCAATGGAAGTGACTGCAGGAGATGCTGTCTGTCTGAAATGCCAGATTGGGGGCACCCCTGACATCAAAGTCTCCTGGTTCAAAGGGGATGGTAAAGTTCGATCTTCTCCAACCTGTAGAATTGAGTACTCCAAAGGTGTTGCTTGTCTGAAATTAGAAAAGGCCTCCAAAGCTGAAATTGGAGAATACACTTGTAAGGCTGAAAACAGCATTGGGTTTGCCTCTACAAGCTGCCGTTTAACAGTACAAGGTGACTGTTATTTCTTTAACCAATTTCCTAAACTGTTAAATGTTTATTTGACCTGTGTGTTGACTTTGTGTTGTTATTTACCCTTTCTCTTTCCAGAGGCCAAGACGCCACCATCGTTCCCCAAGAAAATTACTAGTATTCAGCAAACTGTAGGACATAGTGTCCAATTTGAGTGTCGTGTTGCAGGATCATCGCCACTGGAGATCTCTTGGCTTAAAGATGGTGAAGCTCTAATGAGTGGCCCAGAGTACATTATGACTTTTGATGATAACTCTGCTGTCCTAAGAATTCCAGAGGGACAAATGACACACTCTGGAGAATACACTTGTGTTGCAACAAATATCGTTGGAACTGCCTCTTGTAGAGCCAAGCTCACACTCCAAGGTCTACTCATTTACTGTATATATTAATGACAATGTCTAGTTCTTAACTTTAAATGTTAACCTGTGACTTTATGTTAATGACTATGTTTAACATTTCAGAACCAAGATACCCACCTGTGTTTGACAGGAAGCTTTCACCCGTGGATGTTTCAGTTGGAAGTACTGTGGAACTGGAATGCCATATGACGGGAACATTGCCTATAAAAGTTACTTGGTCAAAGGATCATAAAGATATCCGCACAGGGGGCAATTACAAGATATCATGTGTGGACAACAACCCGCAACTGACCATACTGAAAGCAGATAAGGCTGACTCTGGTCGGTATTCTTGCCATGCTAGTAATGATGTGGGGAAAGACTCTTGCTCAACAGAGGTCAATGTGAAAGGTATCTGGTGACTTTATAAATGTAGTTCTCTTCAGTTTAACTTATTCTACAGTATATAAATTCAGTCTTTCTTTTTCTTATATGAAGATCACTGGAAAAATTTATTCTGCAAACAACTAAATTCTGCTTGTTTTATATTGTTTGTGCTAATTTGGAATATATGTTGTAAAAAAAATAAATGTTACATTAAATATACATGGTTGTTTGTTATTCCTAGAACAAAAAATACCACCAAGCTTTACCAAAAAGCCTTCAGCAACTCTTGAGGAAACTGAGGGCAAGTTGGTGAAGATTGAGGCACGTGTTGCTGGATCACAGCCTATGATTATAAACTGGTCTAAGGATGAACAAGAAATCTTCAGCTCCGACAAATATGATATAACCTTCAAAAGCAACTTGGCTGTCATAGTGATAAAGAGTACTGCCAGCTCAGATAGTGGTACCTATACATGTAAAGTCACCAATGAGGCTGGTTTTGCTTCTTGCCAGGTTTCGGCTCAGATTACAGGTGCGTTTTCTTTCAGGATTGCATGCTTTTTGTTAATAAACATTTCAATCTCTCGAATTCTGCACATGTAATTTCTCATATCCTAAATTATTTATTAAGTATGATAAACTAATATATTTTTAGGACTAACTATCAACCCAACTTTTAAAATCTTTTATTATATTTTGTGTTCTTCACTTTCATATTGCAGGACGGAAGGTACCTCCAAGCTTTGACTTGCCTCTTAAACCTGTGACATTGAATGAGGGTGAGCCACTTTCGCTTTGCTGCCATGTACGTGGCTCTCCACCACTAAAAATTCAATGGATGAAGGACAGAAGAGACTTGTCATCCTCTGCCAGCACCAAGATCACCTTTGCAGACGGCACTGCTACATTACAAATGCTTAAAGTGTCGAAAACAGATGCAGGCGATTACCTCTGCAAGGCAACTAATGAAGCTGGTAGTGAGTTCTGCAAGTCCAAAGTTATTGTCAAAGGTATTACACTGTTTGTCATTGTGCATTCACCTAAGAGGTTTGTCCTACCATTTATGGGTTTTGTTTTAACGCTAATTGCTTCAATACAGATTTTCTGTATTTCTTTCTTTTGCCAATGCTTGTTGTCAATGTACGTATGACATACACTTCATAATTTTGTTATTTACAGAGGAAGCCAATTGGCTGTCTTTAAATGACAATTATTGCTTTAAGCCTTCTTCTGTCTATCTGATAGCTACAAGTCTCATTCTTATCTTTACATATGATTTTGTTGTGTAATTCTAATTAACAGATAAGTCTAAAACTCCTGAAGCTCCTGCTCCAGCACCTGCAGCTCCTGAACCAGCTAAGAAATTTGACAATTTGTTTTTCATTGAGGAACCCAAGAGTGTCCATATTACTGAGAGTATGTGCTTATCCAATGGTTTAATATCTTGGTTACATCGAGTGGCAACTTGATGTAAATAATAATAATAATAATAATAATAATAATAATAATTTGATTATTTAAAAAATTATTCTAATATTTTTGCAGAGGGCACTGCAACTTTCATTGCCAAGGTTGGCGGTGATCCTATTCCTAATGTGAAATGGATGAAGGGCAAATGGAGGCAAATGAATCATGGTGGACGTGTTGCCATTGTGCAGAAAGGCCAAGATGCCAAGATGGAAATCAAAGGTGTGACCAAATCTGATGCTGGTCAGTACAGATGTGTGGCATCAAACAAACATGGAGAAATCGAATCCAGCACAGATTTGACTGTTGAGCAGAAAAAAGAGATTACACCTGAAATGGTCACATTGAAGAAGTAAGCTGGGGTTAAATTTTGCTTGTTTTATTTATTAAATATGGATGTATGTAGCTGCAAAATAGAACAACTGCACATTCTTTTTTACTTTCTTTTAGGACACCCTCTAAACAGAAAAGCCCAAAAGAGGAACAGGAAATTGATATTATTGAGCTGCTCAGAAATGTGGACCCCAAAGAGTATGAGAAATATGCACGCATGTATGGTATCACAGACTACCGCGGCCTTCTTCAAGCCATTGAGTTTCTGAAGAAGGAGAAAGAACTAGAAAAGGGTCCAAGACCTGTGAGTGGTCTATTGTAAATTCTATGATGTTCTGCATCTTAGTTTCAACTGTTGTTTTGCAGAATATATATACATTTTTCTTTTTTTTCTTTTTTGTTGTTGTAAAGATATGTATTATAATTTGTTCTGGTCTTCAACATCTCTTCATCATTTTTTTGATGCTTTACTGTCTTGGTTTTAGGAACTGGAACATACAAGACGTGAGTCAGAAGAAGAAGATCTATCAAAACTTGTGGCTGATTTACAAAAGAGAATGGAGCAAACTGAGGTGTGGCTATGTGCTTATTTATGAATGTTGTATTCCACACAATACTAATTTTGCTATCAACATAAATATCTTTCACAGGATATGATGTTCTATACTGTTAAAAATCATCACTAAGAGCATAATATGAAGCTGCCTAGTTATGTTGTAGATGTAGAAAGGATTTTATTTCCTTTATACTACAGAAACTACAATTAATGCAAATAGTTATTAACACATTAAATTTTCATCATTACATTTAATTTTAAAATATATTTATTATCATACATAGATTACGTGATAACAACAGTATATTAAAACAAATACATTAATGTAAACCTGTGATATTGCTTGCAATCAGAAATGCCTTAGGAAAAGTAAACAACACTGATGTTTGAATAATCAAATTTAAGAATGCAATGATTCTGTAGTGTATTATGTGGCTGTATGAATATAGGCACAGTAATTTTAAAAAATATATATATTTATGATTTCTCATGTGTACCCATTATTTTCCTGTTTTTTTAGCCTGTAACACTGATCAGAGACATCACTGACCAAATTACAATTGCCAATAAAGATGCTGTGTTTGAATGTGAGATCAAAATAAATTACCCAGAGATAAGTCTGTCCTGGTACAAAGGCACCCAGAAACTTGAGTCAAGTGACAAGTACGAGATTAAAGTCATTGGGGACCGCCACATATTGAAGCTCAAGAATTGCCAGCTCCGGGACGAGGGCAGTTATCGCATTGTATGTGGGCCGCATATCTCCAGTGCCAAATTGACAGTTTTGGGTATGTATTATATTTCAGCTATGTGTTGTAGAAATCCTCCAGATAAAAAAAATGCAATTTTTAAAATTTTTTTTAAATCCATCAAGAGTCATTAACTTCAATTTCAATCAAATTTTAAAAATGTTACACTTTGAAACATCTCTCCATTTAATGCTATGAATGCGAGGTTTTATTGTATTCTCCTTTTTTGTTACAGAAGGTGAAGTGGAACAGCACATGGAAGATGTTGCTGGTAAGGAAGGCCAAACCTATTCACTTACATGCCAGTTCTCCGTTCCTAATGTAAAGTCTCAGTGGTTTAAAAATGGGAAGCTTTTAGAGCCTCATGGAAGGTACACATATACCGTGGCCAATTACACTCAGAAGCTTTCAATTAAAGATGTTAGGCCCGAAGACCAAGGAGAATATACCTGCAAATATAAAAACCTAGAAACATCTGCAAATCTTTGGGTTGAAGGTGTGTATCTTGTCATCAAACTCATTATTTTATCATCTAAAAAACAAAGTCCATCTACTAACCTCTTCCATCTTCATCTGTGAACGTCTTGTGTTGGACAAAGGACTCTTCTCTAGTATGCCTGAACCATCCTCATCTTCTTTAACATTTTGAATGGATCTCATGGATAACTGAAATGGATAATTGAAGAGCAATTTGATCTTTTTTTTTTTCTTTAAAGATGTCTGAAAAGTCTTCATGTTTGTGTCTGTATTAAGTCAAGCAGAGCAGGCTTCCTAACCATGAATCTTGCGTCATTTTTCTTTAGCGGAGCAAATTCATTTCACTAAACGCATCCAGAACATTGTGGTTCGGGAACGTCAGTCTGCAACTTTTGAATGTGAAGTGTCCTTTGACAATGCAATCGTAACATGGTACAAGGACATATGGGAGCTTAAAGAAAGCCCGAAGTATACGTTCAGGAGTGAAGGTCGACGACATTTTATGATCATCCGCAATGTAACCTCAGAAGATGAAGGTTTGTCCAACTGAAATGCTGCTGGATTCCATTTTTGTCTATCAGATTTTCATCTTACTATTCATGTGGTTTCAAAACAAACCCAACTAATCTGATGAAAAATTCTTTAGGCGTATATTCAGTGATTGTCAGATTGGAGCCCAGAGGCGAAGCCAAAAGCACAGCAGAGCTTTACCTGTCAGGGAAAGGTTTGTAAAAAAAAAAAACAGTTAGCACCTGTTAGCATTCACAGAACTTGCATATTCTATAGTGCAGTTATGTCTATAACTTTATTTTACTGTACCTTCTTTCACAGACATTGATGTAGGAAAGGTACCTTATGGTGAGTATTTTAGTTCAAAGAGCTCACCATACCATTATATAGCAAACCGAATTATGCCAAGTCTATCATAAGAATATCATAAGGAATATTTAAATTAGTTATCCTAAAAATTAAATTCATATTCAAAACCCTCCAGATATTCCTGACTCATCAATACAAGTCCCTGAAGCACCATCTGCGTATACTTTTGAAGGTAAGAAAGGGATTTAAATATAAGCTTAGCTCAAAAAAATCCTAAATTCTGATAAACACACTCTCACTAATCTCATACTTTATTTTAAAAGCTGAATCAACCATCGAATACTGTCAGTATGAAGAAAAGATGGAAATTAAAGGTATATCGCATACTTGAGCTTTATTCTTTATCTTACAAGTTCTTCCACTAAAATGAACCACATCAATCTTAACAAAAATTACCCTCATCTGCTTGTCCACTATATTAATATTAATATTAATAAAAGTAAACAGTATGAGATTGTAAATGACTGTTTGCATCATCACTGGGGCATAACACATAACCATTAACATCATCAGTCTTATGACTAAACATGAAGTTTAGGTTTTACTTGGTTCTTTATTATTTATAAATTTCCGATGAACTGTCACCCTTCACCAGAGTATGAGTACAGAACAGAAGAAACCATAGTAGAGGAGGTCTCTATATCAGGTATAATTGAAAGCTTTCCATTCTCATTCATTCTTTTTTAAATCAAAAGAACATACTAACCATCTTTGTTAAAAAAAAAAATGTGTTTGTTCCATAAAAACATTTGTTGTCATTGTCTTGTCATTCCCCCTGGAATAAAATCTAACCAGATGCCTTTGTACTGTACTGTATGTTTGTCCTTGCTATGTTCCTCTTCACCAAACGTCACGTGATTTGTTTCTTGTTATCTTTGTAACATCATAATGATGTTCCTATTGATCTTATCCATGTGATATTAGTTTCATCATTGTGTACTGTACATGTTTGTCTTATTCCATGTTCTCTGGCACCTTATCTAGATGCCCTTTATAAAATATTTGTGATTTCCCAGAATTTTAAAGTAATTTTTTTCCACAACAGGTCCAAGAATTCCTGTGGAAGAGATTGTTGAGAGGAAGGCACTCGGAGAGAAAGAGGAAGTACCGACCAAAGGTACTAGTGATAAAAAAAATGTGGCTGCTATGTGTTGGCAAACATTACAGTACTGTGCAAGTCTTGGGCCACCCTTCATTTTTTCACATCAGATTAGATTAAATTACGCCGATTGAATTAAAGCAATGAAAAAACACGTGTTTTACTGCATAGTGCCTAAAGATACAATTCCAGAGTGCACAGAGCCGAGTGCACAAAGTGAGTGTAGTGATTAGAAATGAGTACAATGTGTCATGTATTGGACTTTGGCTGTAAGTGTAAAAGCTGGTGAAAGAAAGCATGGATGTCTAAGTGTCCACAGTCCTGAGGTGCTCTCATGTGCTTCAGTTTCTTTGCATGCTCACTTCACCCGTTGTAAATGCCTCAGTGTGTGCAATTCATGGCACCTTGAACTCAATCAACAAAAAAATGCTGCTCGATTAAAATACACCTTAAAGGTAACAAGATAAAAAAACAAAAACATTCTTCTTGTATTCCTCTTTATATTTTCACAGAGCACAGTTCTGCAGTTTGCTGAGCTTTAATTGTTAGTCATAACATAAATCCACATTTTATGTTGTCTGTTCAATAGTCTTTAAATGTACGCCAGGCTTCTTTACGATCACATGGTATTGGATATTGGTATAAACGAATGTTTTATGAATGAGTTAATGAGCATAGTTTCAGATCAATACCCAATACCACGATCAGTGTTAATGCATCTATATCAACCTGCTAATGCTTCAGATTTTTGGTGTCTTATGTCTAGTTAACATCCACTGTGTTTGTTTTGTCCTCATATTATAGTTGTCCATTTTGACTTACCATTTTGTCATTCTTAATTGCTTACTGTGTTATTTGTGATACATTCTGTTTGTATATAAAACATGTCATTTTGCTCATGCAAGGCGGCTTATTAATCTATAAGTTTACAGATATGATCTAATGTGTTAATTTGTTCTTTAAGTTCCTGATATGGATGAGAAACCAGAGGAGACACGGGTACCAGTTGATGAAAAGATAGAAGCACCAAAAAAAGGTATAAAAACATCCATGTCATGTTTTGTGGACAATGTTGTAAACAACCAAATCATATCACACATACAGTATCTGGGTCTTTTTCCAGTCTCTTGAGTAGATCTTTTCTCATTCTTACCTCTTGCGATGATTGCTTTGCCTACCTTAAATGCATGATCCTTCATAACTAATAATAAAAATATATTGGAAACCATTTTCAAGTACCTGAAGCTAAGAAACCTAAAGAAGAAAAAGTCATACCACTCAAAGTGGAAGAACCAAAAGAACTTCCTGCTAAAAAAGGTAATATTGTGAATTTCATTTATTCATATTACTGTGTGCTTCCGGTGTTGTTATGTCTAAGTTTTCTTGGTTTGTCCTATGTGTGATTTTTTTAACTTTTAACTTTTCATCTTTTCAATCATATGTTTGCTTGAAAATATTTGTAAGTCTGAAACACATGTAAAAGTTGTTTTGTTCTGTTAAATTTATTAAAATGTTTTCTTTGTCATTATCTTAAAAGAAGAGGTACCTGTTCCTCAGCCAACGCCAGTTGCTCCCAAGAAAGGTATTTGTCCAATATTTTAAAGTCATATACCATGTGTATAGTTTTTGTCTTGCATTTTTGTTCCCTCAATGTTATTGTAAAAAAATTGTTTGTTACTGTCTGCTATGGCATACATAGTGTGGTTGTTTTTCTTCTGTCAAAACATAGTGAATTTAATTGATGTGTTCTGTAGTGATATGTTTGTGTTCCTGTTTTCATTCTGCTTTGTATAATTTTTGTTAATAGTCTTGACAGTCTTTGATGTGTTGTAATTGAGATTGTCATTTTTGTTGTTGAGTCTTTTATCTGTTGTATAGAATGCATCGTTTCTGTATAGCTATCAAAATCTATTGTCCATCTTTGTTAGTTTCTTTTCCACATCTTAAAGCTTCTTAAACTTTTGTATTATATAAAAAGTGCCAGAAGCTGTAGCACCTGTGGTTCCAGAGCCTAAACCCATAGAACCTACACCAAAGCCACCAGCAGTACCTGAAACCAAACCAGAACCCAAGATGAAAGCCAAACCTGAGCCTACACCTGAAAAGAAGCTAGAACCAACACCTAAGCTAAAGCCTGTACATCTTAAGGAAACTGAAGAACCTCCAGCCAAAGGTAGTTTTGGTCACTCAAGCTTACTGCTGTGTTTTCTGTGTGCTTTAATCCTTTATGGTGCTGTATGTTTGTCCTACTTCCACTTTGGAAGCGACTCTTCTTTGTCAGTGTCTGCTTTTATGAAATGTAAATTAAAAGCCAAATAATCTTTTTTTAAGTTCCTGTGGAGTTAAAGAAACCAAAACTACCTGAACCAGAAACACCAAGGACAATACCAACCAAACCAGAACCAGCACAAATCACTGTGGTTCCTAAGGATTTAGTTCCTCAAAAAGGTATTAGTACAATATAAATGTATATGAATGCTCTGCTGTAAATGTAAATTTGAATGTCATCAGCCACGCTCTTATGGGGAAAACTCTTTTTTAGTGGCTGCTTCCTGACTTGTCTTTGTCCTGTGTTCTTATTCTTAAGAAATCTTCTTTACAAATAATAAACACATCAATTAAATACAATCCAATCAGGAAAACAATGGTAAAGTTATCACGTTCAAGAATCAAATTTCTCAAATGAATGAACATTAAATGCATGTGCAGTCAGTAAAGCTTTGTGTAAATAGCTCTTCTCCTTTGTAATTGTATACTTATTGTGTCAGAATTCTTAAAACAGTGCTTTCTTAAAGCATTGTGCTAAACCTCAATGTTCTCTCAAAGTACAAGAACCTTCCAAGAAGCCAGAGGTTCCCTCATTCATACCTGCAGAGAAAGAGCAAGTACAAGAGGAACTAGCACTGTTCAGGAAAGACATTACACCTGTCCCTAAAGTAAAAGAAGACAAAGAAGAAAGGAAAAAGGAAGCTTTCATCGATCGCAAGGATGTAACACTTGTACCTCAAATATCTAAACCTGAGTCCATGTTGGAGGCCAGGCCCGAGGTCAAACCTAAATCTGAGGTTAAGCCTGAGCCCAAACCTAAAGTCAAACCAGAGCCTCAACCTGACATCAAACCTGAACCCAAACCTGAGGTTAAGCTAGAGCCCAAACCTAAGGTTAGGCCTGAGCTAAAACCTGACATAACACCTGAACCTAAACCTGAGGTTAAGCCAGAGCCCAAACCTAAGGTTAAGCCAGAGCCCAAACCTAAGGTTAAGCCTGAGCCCAAACTTGAACCTAAACCTGACGTTAAGCCTGAGCCCAAACCTGAACCTAAACCTGAGGTTAAGCCTGAGCTCAAACCTGAACCTAAACCTGTTTTTATGCCAGAGCCCAAACCTACATTAAAACCTGAGCCTAAACCTGAGATCAAACCTGAACCTAAACCCGAGGTTAAGCTTGAACCCAAGCCTAAAATTAAGCCCGAGCCTAAGCCAGAGCCCAAACCCGAGGTTAAGCTCGAACCCAAACCTCAGGTTAAACCAGAACCTAAACTTGAGATTAAGCCAGAGCCCAAACCTGAACCTAAGCCTGAGCCCAAACCTGCAGTGAAGACTCTGCCCAAACCTGAAGTCAAGCCAGAGAAGCCTTCACCTGAACCACTTCTACCAAAAGGTAGTTTTTTTTTTTTTGTCTTTTAGTGATACTATCTTAGTTGCTTAGTGTCTTATTTTGTCCCATTTTACTGTTGTGTTGTGGTTTGTCTAGCTTCTGATTTGGAAGCATTTCTTCTGTTACTTTGCTCGTTTAATATGTATTCTTTAAGTTTGACTTAAAACCACAATATGTGTCATTTTAAGTTCTTGTGGCAGAAGAGAAACCAAAACCATCTCCTATAGAACCACCACAAGCAGTGCCTACTAAACCTCAACCAGCCACTGTGGTTCCTAAGGAAGTATCTCTTCAAAAAGGTATTAGTTCATGGCTTTTATGTCAGTAGACCTTCTTTTGTACATGTTTCTGTGTTGTTTTGTCCTCTTAATAGCCACGCTCTTATCCAAAAACAAGTGGCGCTTTGTTGTATTATTGTGTTTGTCCAGCTTCTTTTTCATGTTTTTTTGTGTTCAAACTCTTTACTGGCATTACAAATATTATCATTTGCACTGCCAAACTCTTATAGTACTGAAGAGTGTGAACATGATCCATAGAAGAATTCTCTTTAATTGCAATGTCTTTTTAAAGTGCAAGATGCTTTCAAGAAGCCAGAGTTTCCTTCATACATACCTGGACAAAAAGAAAAAGAAGAAATGTCACGGTTCAAGACGACCATTGTGCCTGATGCTAAAGCAGAGGACAAGTATGACGAACAGAGAGATACGGTTTTATCTAAAAACGATGTTAAGCAACCCGAGTTGTCTCAGAAGAAAGCAAAAATGGAAGATGAAGTTTCTTGTGCGCTTACACCTGAAGAAGAAGAAATAAGTCCTAAAAAGCGAGAAGTCATTTCAACTAAAAAAGAACAAATAGAAATAACAACCATGCCTGGGACAGAAGTCTATAAACATATTTTGCATGAAAAGAAGGGATTCGCTTTAACTACTGAAGAAGTATTGATGTCTCAAGAACTGAAGGTAGCACCTATGCCTAAAATAGAAGAAACTGTCTTAACTTCAGACAAAGAAATTGCCACTCAAGAACGTAAGGTAGAGCCTGTACCAAAAACAGATAAGCAGGAAGTTATTCCACTTAAAAAGAAAGAATTTGTCTTAACATCTGAAGAAGAAATTGTGCCTCAAGAACTTATGGCAGCGCCTGTAACTAAAATAGAGAAAAAGCAAACTATCCAACTTAAGAAGGCAGACTTTGTCTCAACTTCTGAAGAACAAATTGTATCTGAAGAGCTGGAAATAGCAAATCTCCCAAAAATAGAGAAGAAAGGAGGTATTTTACTTAGGAAAAAGAAAATTGTAGTATCTTCTGAGGAAGAAATGACCCCTCGAGAACTTACGGTAGAAGCTGTGCCAAAAACAGAGAAAACACAAAGTATTCCACTTGCAAAGAATGAGTCTGTCTTTATTTCTAAAGAACAAACTTTGTCAGAACCTCTGTCAAAAATAGATGAAAGGAAAGGTGTTCCACATAAAAAAGAATTTATCTTAATTTCTGAGGAAGAAACTGAGCCTCAAGAGCTTAATGTAATACCGTTGGCAAAAATAGAGGTAAAGGACAGAATTCCACTTCAGAAGAAGGAACTTATCTTAACTTCTGAAGATATATTAGCAACTCAGAAGGAAACTCTTTTGCCGAAAGAAGAAAAAATAGAAGACATTATGTTTAAAAAGAAGGAATTAGCTATAATTTCTATAGAACAAGAATTGGCTCATCAACAGCTATCTGTAACACATGAGCCAAAAATGAAAGAAAGGGAACAGGTTTTAATTAAAAAGAAAATTGATTTAACTCCTAAAGAAGCAGAATTAACACTTTCAAAACCTGAGATAACAGCTGACATTGGAGAGGAAATAAAGGATCTTTTAATGCCAAAGAAAGAAGAAACAGTATTACCGAAGGCAGAAATAATAACAATGCCTGAAAAACTTCCAACTAAGAAGACTGCGGTTGTTACTTCTGAAAAGGAACCTCAGCTTCAAAAAGCAGGGACAATTTCTCAGATTAAATCTGAAGGGGAGGAAGATGCTCCACTTAAACCCAAATCTGCTACTTCTCTAAAGAAAAAAGAAATTTTGCCTCATAGGAAAGAGGATACTCTTATTTCGGCAAAGGATGACAGAGATGTTTTCCAAAAAGGCATTACTG
Source organism: Clarias pachynema (assembly GCA_030014365.1). Taxonomy (NCBI): domain Eukaryota; kingdom Metazoa; phylum Chordata; class Actinopteri; order Siluriformes; family Clariidae; genus Clarias; species Clarias pachynema. The sequence goes on from JAQMYL010000035.1 coordinate 29,129,393, forward strand.
CTACAAAAGGTACCACGGCAATTAACGCCTTATCTTTCTTATCTTGTTCTTTCTCTTTTCTTAAAATTAACTCTTTACATATAAATCTTTACTGTTCCATGTTACATGTTGTCTTACATGTACACACTCTTAATCAGGCGTACAAAAGCCTGCTCTTAACAGTCCATAAGGCTGTATCTTTCACTTTTCTTGGACACACTATCTTAAATACTTTTCATTCACATAGAGTGATATCTTATACGTTAACCAGTGTATATGTATTGGTTTCTTATGCATCTTTCTTGATCCTGCATCTAATAGCAATTTAAATCTTTTAAGTTCTTTTGGAGCCAAAAGAAGACCTGCCAAAAAAACTGGATTCAATTCTTGTCTCTCCAGAGAAGGTCGTACAAGCCCAAGGTAGAGCAAGACCTTTAAACAATTTTATCTTCTTTAGTAACCTCTTGATTTTCTTTCATTGCTCTTTTTCTGTATGAGTTCCTTATGTACACTGCATGCGTGTGCTTTGACCAATGCAAAAGTGAGAATGACAGAAAAAGGAAGTGTGTATTGATGACAATGAAAAATGTCCGTATTAATAATCGTATTAAATACTTTTATATGATTTTAATTTAGTATGCAATAAAAATGAAAGAAATATTTATATTTAAAATTATTAAAAAATTAATGAAAAATACATTTAGTAATAAAATAAGTGTAAATTTGTCTGTACAAGTTGGGACCTACATTTCAGCACCTTAGTCATTGTTGTTCTTTAAATATTATATAGTACATCTTATATATCATTTTAAAGTTTCGCCTGAGGCATTTAAATCAGTATGTAATTTATCCTATAAAACTTTGATTGTCCTTTAAAGATACACATGTCAGCATGACACCGGAACCTGTCTTACCCAAATCTATTGTTGTAGCTGAAATGAGTTCTCAGAGAAAAGGCACACCAACCAAAAAAGGTATTCTACCCATAGATCCTGTATAATAAATTATCTAAATATTTTAAAGTTTGGCTTTGGCCTTTGACTCGTCCTATCAAAACTATACAAAAATGCATATCTTTCTTTTAGCAACTTGTAATATTTAATATATGCCTCCTAAAAACATTTTATTCTCTTCTGGATACACATCTCAGACTTTCAAGCATCTTTGAATCTTCAGACCAAAACTCAATCTTTGGTGTTTGCAGAGAAAATGCCATTCATTTCACTCATGACAGAAAAAGCTTCTTATAAAGAACAATGTCTACAGCCAGAGGAAGTGTCTTATGGGAGAATAAGTGAAGACATCGACATTGAACAGAAGGCATCATCAGTGACGAGAGGACTGATGGATACAGTGGAAGAAGACATTTTCCATGGATATGTCAAAGAGGAACATCAAATTCCTTTTCAAACTCTTAGTAATGTTGTCTCATTAGATAATCAGAGTGATACAAAGAAAGGGGAAATAGCAGAGAAAGATATTTCAAAAAAGCTTAAATCTTCCAAAATAGAATCTGTTGGTGGTAAAAAGAAAAATGTTCAAGAAACTGGAAAAGAGCTCAGTATAAGAAAACCCCTGGGCAAGTTAGAGAGAAAGATAAGCAGAAATAAAAATGATTTGGAGGACAATCAAATCCCAGAATTAGAGACCCTTCATAGTATTACTCGAAGTATGAAAAAAGGAGAGAACCAAGAAGCAAGGGAACATAAAAAGGAAGGGGATATTCAGAAGAATGAAGATGAACCAGTGACAGAGCAGGAACGAAAGAAGTATAAGAGAGAGTTGTCTGAGGATGAGATTTACTCTGATTCTAATATAGCTTCAGAAAAACTAACATATCAAGCTTTAGTAATTGGAGATATCCAGCCAAACAGCAGAGTCAAATCTACAGCCGGCATCCCTGTGACAACTGTTCAGATAGGTGTGTCCGCAGAATTAAAAAAACATAAGCCAAATTTGAAAGATTCACAAACTCAAACTGAAAGACAAGATGTTCCTCAGAAGGAAAAGCTGACCCCTATTCCCAAGGAAGATAGTCAGGCAGATATTCAAAACAAGATAATAGATTACGAAAAGCCTCTGGACACAACAGAAACAAGGAGCCTAAGAAAGAATGAATTTGGGTTTCCAAAAGAAATTGAACAAACAACACCACACACGGGAGACAGTCTGTCTATCTGTGAGTCCACTAAAATCATCAAACCTGGTAGTACTTTTCAACCAGGTTTACCAACAGAGGAAAATGAAACAAGTTTTAAAACTTGTTACCCTCAAATGTCTAATGAAAGAACAGATGCTGTGCATCCTGACAATGTATTTTTGCCAAAACATGTAGCTGATAAACCTATTGAAAATACACCTATTAAAAGTGAAGACATCAATTTAAAAAGTCAAGAAATAGGCAAAAAGGATGAAGCACATACAAAACTAATACCTCTGGAGGAATTAGTATCTCCTGACAAGGAGAAGACTTCTACAAAAGTGGCCAAATATTTCCATCTGAAGGAAGATGTCCATGAGGGACCAAAATTCTCTTCAGAAAAACATTCTATTGGTGAGATTCATTTTAAAGGGGTGAAAAGTGAGGCTGACACTATTGATGGTGGTGTTGTTTTACAAGCATTAAGCTTTTCTAAAGAGATAGCCCCAAGGAAGCCTACTGAGGCCCACTCTTTGCAACCTATGAAACAAGATGTGAAAGATATTAAGCAGACGTCTTATTTCACAGAAGACCTGAAAGAGAGAGGAGTTCAAGGAGAAGTACCAATACGTTCAGAAGCGGCTTCTTCTTTCAAAGAAGTTAGGGCTTTGAAAGAAGCATCTCATAATAAAGATACTACTATTAATGTGCACGAAGGACCAGACAGCATTTGTTTCAAAGAGGCAAAAAGTTGTCTTGAAATAGACCTAATTGATGGTAATGTTGTCACTAAAGAATTAACCCTCCCTAAAGTAAGATCTGAAATGAAGCCTACTCAGGAGAAATCTTTGCAACCTATCAAACAAGCTGTAAAAGAAATCAAGAAGATC
>JAQMYL010000035.1:29153844-29168420 GCA_030014365.1 Clarias pachynema
TCTTACTTCAGCTTCACACACACACACACACACACACACACACACACACACACACACACACACACACAGAAACACTGCTCTGTCCAGATTCTTTTCAAAGGTAAAGTGCAGGTAAAAAATTTTTTTTTAACTTATTTAATAATTTTTTATATGAATATTTTTGGCTTGTGGAATGAATCATTGGAGTTTCCATTATTTCTTATGAGGAAATTTGCTTTGATATACAATCACACTTCCAGAACGAATTGAGCTCTCAATCCATGTTTACCTGTAATTTCTTAATACTAGCCCTCCTGGTCACATGAACAGAATATGTTGATAAAATCACTCTTTCCCTTTGACATTTAAGCATTTGGCAGACGCCCTTATCCAGAGCGACTTACATTTTTATCTCATTATACATCTGAGCAGTTGAGGGTTGAGGGCCTTGCTCAAGGGCCCAACAGGGACAACTTGGTGGTTGTGGGATTTGAACCTGGGATCTTCCAAACCGTAGTCCAATGCCTTAACCACTGCGCTACTAGTATTATTTCTATTTTGATATCATGATCATATTTCCAAAGTCTTGGTAAATGATCAAAATGATGCTCATGATCTTAAGGTGACTTTGAATGTGCTTAGATGATGGGCTTTAGAAATACATTTGTACTTGCATCTAATGCACACTGTGTGATATGTTCTACAGAGCCTCCAGTTGAGTTTACCAAGCCGCTTGAAGATCAGACTGTTGAGGAAGAAGCTACTGCCATACTAGAGTGTGAAGTCTCCAAAGAAAATGCAGAGGTCAGGTGGTTAAGAGATGGACAAGAAATTCGTAAAACAAAGAAGTATGAGATGGTTGCTGATGGCTGCAAGAGAAAGCTTATTATCCATGACTGCACACTTGATGACTCAAAGACTTATACCTGTGATGCCAAGGACTTTAAGACATCTGCTTTTCTTAATGTTGAACGTAAGTAAATTAGAGTAAATGTTTAAAATTAAAACTTAACCTCTGAATAATATTGGTGACAGTTAATGTTATTTGCTTTAGCTCCACATGTTGAGTTCACAAAACCACTCCATGATGTTGAAGTAATGGAGAAAGAGACTGCCAAGTTTGAGTGTGAAGTTTCCAGGGAAAATGCCAAGGTACTTCGTTTTTTACTTTTTCGTCCTTTTTGCCTAATCTATATATCTTAGTAAATATTTATATTTAATATAAAATGCATTTGCCTGTATGTAAATGTTTAAAATTAAGACTATGATTTTAAGAAATATTATTTATTTGGAACATGCATTTGATTTAATTTTTACTTCTTTTAAAAGGTTCGCTGGTTCAAAGATGGCAATGAAATCAGGAAAGGCAAGAAATATGATATAATCTCCAAAGGTGTTCAACGCATTCTCATAATTAGCAAGTCGGTGTTTGATGATGAAGCTGAATATGAATGTGATGCAAGGACCTCCAAAACCTCTGGCATGCTAACTGTTATTGGTCAGTTTTTGTTCATCTTCACTATGCTGCATATAAGTAACAACTAAAATCCAAAAACAGTTTTGTAACCTTAGTGTCTCTCATTGCAGAGGAGGAAGCAAGGTTCACAAAGAACCTGGCTAATGTTGAAGGCACTGAAACCGACACTATTAAACTGATCTGTGAGGTCTCCAAGTCCAGCGCAGACGTTACATGGTATAAAGGTGATCAGGAATTGCCAGAGGGTGGTAGATACGAACATGTTGCAGATGGCAGAAAGAGAATCCTTATCATCCAGGCCCTTCATATGGGTGATGCTGGAGAATACCACTGCAAATTGCCCAGCTCACAAACTACAGGAAACCTCAGGATCAATGGTAATGGTTTTAGTACCTATAGTATATATTCTCTAATGTTCTTTCACCATTTTACTATGTGTAAAAAGCAATTGACCTAAATTGTCTACATTTTCTTTGCTTTAGAACTTGCTGCTGAGTTCATCTCCAGACCTCAAAGCCAGGAGGTGGTTGAAGGTGAAAAAGCTGAGTTTGTGTGCTCTGTGTCCAAAGACTCTTATGAAGTCCAGTGGCTCAGGGGTGACAAAGAACTTCAAACAGATGACAAGTATGAAATAATTTCTGATGGCAAAAGACGAGTCCTTGTAGTGAAGAATTGTGAGCTTAATGATGAGGGTCCTTTTGTAGCTCTCATTGGTGCAACAAGAGCTTCTGCCGATTTGATCGTCCTTGGTGCGGATTCTGTATTCAGTACACATTAATTCAATTCTGCAAAACTGTGTAAAATCATGACTTACTTTTGTTTTTCAATTCACTGCAGAAAAACTCAGAATTATCACACCCCTTAAGGATACCAAGGCAAGTGAAGGACAAGAGATTGTTCTTAACTGTGAGGTAAATTCAGAGGAAGCCAAGGCCAAATGGATGAAGAATGATGAAACTATATTTGACAGCAGCAAATTTATCATGACCCAGAAATACAATGTGTACTCTCTGAGAATTAAGGATGCTGAAAAGTCAGATGCAGCTACTTACACAGTAACATTGACCAATCAACGCAATGAATGTGTCAAGAGTTCTGCAAAGATTACTGTACAGGGTTAGTTCCATACGTTTATTGTTGTCTCTTAAAGACATTTTTTCATAAAGAAATAATATAGAAATATTATATACACATGTAATTACTTATATTTCTGTCCACAGAGGAGGATCTGAAAATCATTGTTCCTCTGGAGGATGTTGAAACACAGGAAAAGAAGACCATCAGCTTCTCATGCAAAGTAAACAAACTAAATGTAACTCTGAAGTGGATGAAGGCTGGACAGGAGATTACTCTCAGCAAGCGCCTTGTGTATCGCGTTGACAGAGACAAGCATACCTTGACCATTAAAGACTGTAGTCTGGCAGATGAAGGGGAATACTTTGTCACTGCTGGTGCTGACAAGTCAACTGCTGAGCTGATTATCAGTGAAGCACCTACAGACTTTATCACCCAGCTTCAGGACCAGACGATTACTGAATTTGAAGATGCTGAATTTACCTGCCAACTCTCAAAAGAAAAGGCTGAAATTAAATGGTACAGAGATGGCAGAGAGATCAGAGAGGGACCACGGTAATGAACTTCCTCGTCTGGTGTAAGCATTATATGGGTTATATTTTTCACTGAGGAAAATGCTTATAACTTTTATTGATTCCTTTTATTCTCAGATATCAGTTTGAGCGTGATGGAAAAACCTGCACGCTACATATTAAGGAATGCAGACCTGATGATGAATGTGAATATGCCTGTGGTGTAGATGACAAAAAATCACGGGCTCGTCTATTTGTTGAAGGTGCCCTAAAAGATGCCATCTGAATGTATTTTATAAAATTGATCAACTATTAATGAAATATATGATTAATCCTTTCCCACTATTGCTTTTACCCAGAAACACCAGTGGAGATTGTCAGACCACCCATGGATATATTTGAGCCCCCTGGCTCTGATGTTGTGTACGAGGTTGAGCTCAACAAAGACAAAGTTGAAGTCAAATGGCTAAGGAACAATATGACTATTGTCCAGGGTGACAAGTACCAAATGATGAGTGAAGGCAAGATTCACAGACTTCAAGTATGTGAGATTCGACCTCGTGACCAAGGAGAGTACAGAGTTATTGCTAAAGACAAAGATGCAAAAGCCAAGCTTGAGCTTGCAGGTAATTTCCATTACATTTCAATATAATTATGGACTGATAAATTCATATAAATTAAATAAATTGTGTATAATTTAATTCCATAAAATCTCTAAAGTTTCACTTTAACTCCTGTTGCAGGTGTTCCAAAGATTAAGACAATGGATCAGGACCTGGTGACAGATGCTGGAAAACCACTTATCATGTCAGTTCCCTACAATGCATACCCACATGCTGAGGCTGAATGGTTCTTTGACAATGTCAGCCTGCCGAAAGACAATCTTCATACCATGCCGGACAAAGCAGAGTACCGTTTGAAGGACCCGAAGAAGTCAGATGAGGGCCGTTACAAAATCATTATCAAGAACAAACATGGACAGGGAGAGGCTTTCATCAATCTGAAAGTTATTGGTCAGTTTGTATTTTCATTTGATATCTTCCAACTTTCTTAAGGGATAAAGAATTGCCTTAGCAATAAGAAATCTGTAAACGTCAAATTGAAGTAAAAATTAAGAGAAAATGAAAAGAAAAATCAAAAAATGATTTACAGTAGAAGCCATTTACGACAGGCTCTCCCAGCCATTTCCCATGCAGTTAACAGCCATATTCCAGCTGAATGGCGTGAACCCCTTTCTCTCCTCTTCCCAGGAAGGCATGTCTATATTTAAAAGTAAACACGCCCATTTAGTCCCTATTTACTCATTTACAGGGTGCCGCCATTAGATGGCGCTTTGTTTTTAAGAACGCATTAACCCATAAATCACTGTGTGACATGTTACTGACAGTTTTGAAGTAAGCAGCGATTGGAATCAGTATTGTCAGTCCTTTTGACAAGTTTAAAACGTATGGAAGAATAGTCACTGCTCCCCCTGGTGGGACCATACAGCATTGCAACCTGGTTATTAGAACAGTGCAAGAGGGCTTCACTGCGTCATCGTGGGGGACCAGGGTCCCTGCACGGATCGGTCACAGACCCATCACGGATTGGGAAGGGTCCTGCCATGGAGCAGGTGGCTGTTTGAAAAGGCTTCTACTGTACAAACAATGACCCAACAATCCTAATTGATCTCTCATCAAGAGATTTGGGGTTGAATAAATAACACACACTCTATTTACAGATGTTCCTGGCCCTGTGAAGAACCTCAACGTGATTGATACTGCTGATGGAGAAGTCAGCATTGCATGGGATGAGCCTGACAGCGATGGAGGAAGCAAGATCTTGGCCTATGTTGTGGAGAGACGTGATGTGAAGCGCAAAACTTGGACTCTGGCGACTGACCGTGCTGATACCACAGAGTACACTGTCACTGGGCTACAGAAAGACTCCAAGTACTTTTTCCGCGTTTGTGCACGCAACAGAGTTGGCAGTGGTCCAAATGTTGAAACAGAAGAAGCAGTGCAAGCTAAAAATAAGTTTGGTAAGCCAGTTTTTTTTTATATATATTTTTTTTAGGCTTCTGTCTTAATTGTCCTAAAATTACAGATTTTACTTTTTTATGTACCTTTTAATTACCTGCGTTCCAGATGTTCCTGATGCACCTCAAAATGTCATTGTTGGAAATGTAAACAAGTTTGGTGCCACAGTCTCTTGGGAACCACCTCTGTTTGATGGTGGATCAGAAATCACATCCTACATTGTTGAACTCCGTGACAGAACATCTGTGAAGTGGTCTCCAGTCATGGTGACTAAAGCACAAGATCGGTCAGCTATAATCAATGATGTCATTGAAAACAAAGAATACATCTTCCGTGTAAGAGCAGAAAACAAGGCTGGCCCTGGCAAGCCAAGTGCTGCCACAAACCCAGTTAAAATCATGGACCCAATAGGTTAGGAGTGCATTATTTCCCTCCAAAAATCTATATTGCTAACTTTTTAATCAATCAAAGGGTAATACTAGAGTCATTTTATAATTCCGCATTTGCTGCACTTTTTTCAGAGAGACCAAGCCCACCTTTGAATCTCACACACTCTGAACAGACCCAGGATGACTGTCTGCTAACATGGGAGACTCCTCTTAAAAATGGAGGCAGCATGATAACTGGCTATATTATTGAGAGATGTGAGGAAGATTCAGATAAGTGGCTAAGATGTAATCCCAGGCTTTGCCAGGACCTCTCATACAAGGTAAAATTCTGATTTCCCACAGTTTTGTTTGGTTGTCTAGTTATTTATATACTAGATATATATTACTATATATATATTTATATTCCCTAGGTGTCTGGTCTTAAATTTGGAAAGAAGTATAGGTACAGAGCTATTGCTGAGAATGCAGCTGGTCAGTCTGACCCATCTAATATTGTTGGACCTGTGCTGGCAGATGACCCACACTGTAAGTATTTATTACTGAACCGTTTTACAGATCTATGGATTTATTTTTTTTTGCTTTGCAATTGAATATTACAAATATTTTTATTTCACTTAATTTAGTTGCACCTACACTTGACTTGAGTGCCTTTAAGGATGGCCTGGAGGTCATTGTACCACAGCCTCTTACAATCCATGTTCCCATCACTGGATACCCAATACCTACTGCTAAGTGGACCTTTGGTGACACGGAGCTCAGTGCTGGTGACCGTGTGTCCATGGTCACAAAAAGCACGTTCACAGAGTTAGTGATTTCTCCAAGTGTGCGGCCAGATAAAGGCAAATATTCACTGACCCTGGAGAATGATGTAAGCAGTGTCTCTGGAGAGATTGACGTCAATGTCATTGGTATGTAGTCTGAGTACAGTATTGTAGAGTCAAGACTTCGGTACAAGAGTAGTACAACCTACTATTTATCTCTATTGTTTCAGCATGTCCAAGTGCACCCAAGGACTTCAAGGTGGCAGAAGTAACCAGAAGACATGTGCATCTTATGTGGGAAGCACCAGACCATGATGGAGGCAGTCCACTGACTGGCTACCTTGTTGAGAAGCGTGAAGTATCCAGAAAGACATGGGTCAAGGTATTCAACTCATACCAAATTCACACAACTTTAAGTTGTTCCATGCTGAATAACACTTTAATTTTTATTTGCTTTAAAATTTATACCTCAGGTCATTAGTGGTGTGCAAGACCAGGAATACACTATCACAGATGTGATTGAAGGCAAAGAGTACTTGTTTAGAGTTATTGCCTGCAACAAGTGTGGCCCTGGAGAGCCTGCCTACATTGATGATCCTGTAAATGTGTCTTCACCAGCCAGTAAGTGACCATGAGAAAATTACAATAACTAAATCCCCAATATAATACCCAACAAGCACAAAAATGTTTTTTTTTTAAAAACTTTTTTAAACAGCTGTTCCAGATCCACCCGAGAATCTTAAATGGAGAGACAAGTCAGCAAGTAAAATATTCCTTTCTTGGGAACCTCCAAAATGGGATGGTGGCGCTCCAATAAAAGGCTACATGGTTGACAAATGCCAACGTGGTACTGACAAGTGGGAGCCATGTGGAGACGCATTACCAGACCTCAAGTGAGTTAAGGAAAAAATATGTAACAATTTAAAATATTTTTTTGATACACTAAAACAAAAGTCCTAACAATCAATTTTATTGCACCCTAGGCTTGAAGTTACTGGTCTGATAGAAGGACAGTGGTATGCTTATCGTGTGAGGGCCTTAAATAGACTGGGCTCAGGTAGACCTAGTAAGGCAACTGATGAGATTTTGGCTGTTGATCCTAAAGGTACGATAAAAGATCGGCTTCTATTTATTATGAGGTCTGTTTGTTAAATATATGTTTAAATGTATGTCTAGTCTGTGACCTTCCCTACTATTTGTTACAGAGCCTCCAGAAATTCACTTGGATGCAAAACTTCTGGCAGGCTTAACTGCAAAGGCTGGCACAAAAATCGAACTTCCCGCCGATGTCACAGGCAAACCAGAGCCTAAAGTGAAATGGACAAAGGCTGACCTTATACTTAAGGAAGATGACAGAATATCTATTGATACTAAGCCTGGTCACTCCACAGTGTCAATTGCTAAGACAAAAAGAGATGATTCTGCAACATACATTATTGAAGCAGTTAACAGCAGTGGCCGTGCAACTGCAACAGTTGATGTCAACATTTTAGGTACTGTTATTCTTTATAACATAAAAGGTTATAATAGTTGTTTAAAGCAGAGGATCATAACACTGCCCTTTGGAAAATCTGTCCTTTTCGAAACAGTTTAGATCTAATTCTAATGAGTAAGGCTCACTTATAAAATAAGTTGTTTCTTCTAAAAGAGAAAGTCAACCATAACTTTAATATGCTCATTTACCTTTATATAGATAAACCTGGCCCCCCAGCTGCCTTCGATATTTCTGAAATCACCAATGAGTCCTGTTTACTGGCCTGGAATCCACCCAGAGATGATGGCGGCTCAAAGGTGACAAACTACATTGTTGAGAGAAAGGCTACAGACAGTGAAATCTGGTACAAGTTGTCTTCTACTATAAAGCAGACCAACTACAAAGCCACCAAGCTTGTGGCTTTCAAAGAATATATCTTTAGAGTCTATGCTGAGAATCAATTTGGCATTGGTCCAGCAGCTGAACATTCTCCAATTACTGCAAAATATGCATTTGGTATGTTAAATTCATCTTTACAGAAATAAAAAAAAAAGCAGCATTGCCTCTCACCCGAAATATATAATAATGATTACTAATATGTTACTAATATTTATATAGATCCGCCTGGACCTCCATACAAGTTGGAGGCCTCGGATATTGCTAAAGATGCTGTAACTCTAACCTGGTATGAGCCAGATGAAGATGGAGGAAGTCCCATCACTGGCTACTGGGTTGAGAGATTTGAGCCAGATGCTGATAAGTGGATAAGATGCAATAAAACACCAGTAGGAGACACTAACTTTAGGTAAGAATTTAGAATCCACAAAAAAATACTACATAATAACAGGCATATAGAAAAATGTACAGCTTTCATAGTTGTACTTTGGTGAATTTAGGGTAAAAGGATTGCCCACAAGGAAGAAGTATAAGTTCCGTGTCTTGGCCGAAAATCTTGCTGGACCAGGCAAACCAAGCAAAGAGACTGACCAGATCATGATCAAGGATCCTATTGGTAAAATATAGCATTTAATTGTTTATCTTTTTTCAACTCTTTGCATCACAAATATGACATAATGTATACCATACACACAGTATATGGCCAAAGGTTTGTGGACACCTGACCTTCATACCCATATGCAGGCTTTCTCTAGACTGATGCTATAGAGTTTTCATATATGTATGATATATATGTATGCTCATGTATAAATCATATGTATGCTGTAGCATTTGATTTTCCCTTCACTGGAATGAAGGGGCCTCAACATAAGCAAGTTCCTGAAAACATGGTTTGCCAAGGTTGATGTCAAAGAACTCAAGGTGCCTGCTAGAGCTTTGAACTCAATCCTACCAAACACCTTTGGGTTGAACAGGAGCACTTACTGTCTTCTTGCCCAACATCATTGTCTGACTTCTCTAATGTTCTTGTGGTTAAATGTTCATAAATCCCCACAGCAATAATTCAATCTTAGAGACAGCCTTTCCTTGAGCAAGGAGGTCATTTTAACAGAAAAGTGGAGACTATATCTGAAATTGGCTATTAGAGAAGCACTTATGGTGTGATGGTCAAGTGATCAAACTTTTGGTCATATAGTGTATATATGTGATAAAAGAAGACTAAAACATGTTCATTTTTTAGATCCCCCATGGCCTCCTGGCAAGCCAACAGTTAAGGATGTTGCAAAGACATCTGCTTTCCTGCAGTGGACAAAGCCTGAGCATGATGGTGGTGCTAAGATTGAGTCCTATATTATTGAGCTCCTCAAGAGTGGAACTGATGAGTGGGTTCGTGTGGCAGATGGCATACCTGCTCTTGAATATTTTCTGAAGGGATTAATGGAGAAACAGGAATATTCCTTCCGTGTCAGAGCTGTCAATGCAGCAGGCGAGAGTGAACCTAGTGAACCTAGCAATCCTGTTCTTTGCAAGGAGAGACTTAGTAAGTTTGTTACTCATTTTTGCTTGTTTGATATGTTAGTAGTCTTTCTATACTTGTATATGATGCTTTTTTTCTCTTTTATTTGTTAAAAGTATATATGTGGATATTCAAACAAACAGAATTTTTTTTATACATCTTCATACAATTCATAGCATTATTCTCTTTTATCAGATCCTCCATCACCACCAAGATGGCTAGAGGTGATGAGTATTTCATGTAACAGTGCTGAACTTAAGTGGACAGCCCCAGAGAGAGATGGTGGTTCTCCAATTACCAATTATATTGTGGAAAAGAGAGATGTGAGACGCAAAGGCTGGCAGGTTGTGGATACCACAGTGAAGGAGCTGATACATACCGTCACTCCACTGAATGAAGGCTCACTCTATGTATTCCGTGTGGCAGCTGAGAATGCTGTTGGACCTAGCGAATACTGTGAACTTGTAGACTCAGTTTTGGCAAAAGACACATTCAGTAAGCCCAACAGCCTTGGCAATCTTTGTTTCAAATTGATTAAATTTGAGCTAATGATTTTGGTGTCTAGTGATGATATTAAACCATTGAAATTTTCTAGCTACTCCTGGACCTCCTTATGCTCTGGCTGTCACAGAAGTGTCAAAGACACATGTTGATCTTAAATGGGAAGCACCAAAGAACGATGGTGGCAGACCTATCTTACGGTATGCCAATAGCATTAAAATGTTGTGAATAAAATATCTTGGTGTGTTGATTATAGCGCCACTACAGTGAATGGAAATGCGTATATGTTATGGAAATGTGTATATTTAAAAAAAATTTTTAGGTATGTCATTGAAAAGAAAGAGAAACTTGGCACTCGCTGGGTGAAAGCTGGAAAGACATCAGGTCCTGACTGTCAGTACAGGGTCACTGATGTCATTGAAGGCACTGAAGTACAATTCCAGGTCCTTGCTGAGAATGAGGCTGGAGTTGGTCACCCAAGTGAACCTACAGACATTGTGGTAGTTGAGGACCCAACAGGTATGTCAAAAAAGGATACATTCTGATTCATTTCTTATTTCTTTTAGTAATTAATGTTTTTAAGTTAAGGGAAGTTTTATAAGAGAATTAAATACTTCAGTTCTAGATACATGCCATGTTTAGCTCAAAAGTATATTCTACATTTTCCAGGTCCACCATCACCCCCTCAGGAGCTCCATGTCACTGAGGCAGCCAGGGACCATATTTCTATTGCATGGAAAGCTCCAGAAAGAAATGGAGGAAGTGCAGTCATTGGATACCACATTGAGCTTTGTGAGGCTGGAACAGAAAAGTGGATGAGAGTTAACTCTCGTCCAGTTAAAGAGCTAAAATACAGGGCTGGGGAAGAGGAAGGCATTGTGCCTGAGAAGAAATACATTTTCAGAGTTCGTGCTGTCAATTCTGTTGGTGCTAGCGAGCCATCCGACATCTCTGAGAGTGTATATGCTAAAGACTCTGACTGTAAGCTAAATCATTTGTTTTTATTTGTATTTATACATTATTGTAAGTACTCATAAGAGAGATTTATTTGACACAACTGAATGAGAAATTGATTGCCTGGCTCCTAACAATCCTTGTAGGCAACCCTACTATTGACTTCCAGACCAAGGACATCATTGTTGTGGAGGGCGAGAAGATGCACCTCCCAATTCCATTTATGGCTGTTCCATCGCCTAGGATCACATGGCACAAAGATGGCAAGGAGATGAAGGCTGATGAGAGAACTTCGTTCAGATCAGATTACACTTCCTGCCACCTGGAAATTCCAAGCTGCCTGCATGGTGATGCTGGCCAATACAAAGTTACCCTGGAGAACAGCCTTGGCACAGTCAGTGGGACAATTAATGTTAAAGTTATTGGTATGTTTTTGCAGCTATACACATTCAGTACTTGGAATTATATACTGCATATATTTTTTTATTATGCGCAATATTTAAAATGTTTTATTTTTATGTTATCAATAGGTCTTCCTGGCCCATGCAAGGAAATTGCTGCTAGTGATATCACCAAGAACTCATGCAAAGTGACCTGGGAACCTCCAGACTATGATGGTGGAAGTCCTATCCTGCACTATGTCCTGCAGCGCAGAGAAGCAGGCAGGAGAACATATGCCAATGTTATGTCTGGTGAGAACAAACTAAGCTGGACTGTCAAGGACCTCATCCAAAATGGAGAGTACTATTTCCGTGTCAGAGCAGTGAACAAAATTGGTGGTGGCGAGTTTATTGAGCTTCGCAATCCTGTAATTGCTGAGGATCAGAAGCGTGAGTAATTTCAGAGAAGATTTATTCTAAAATGTTCAATATGCAAAATAATTCAGTAATACCTTCTTCATGTTCTATAAATACAGATCCACCGGATCCACCTGTTGATGTTGAAACACACAACCCTACTTCTGAATCTGTGACCCTTACTTGGAAGCCACCCATGTATGATGGTGGAAGCAAGATCATGGGTTACATTCTAGAGAAGATGATGAAAGGTGGTGAAAAATTTGAGAGGTGCAATGACTTCCTGGTGCCTGTATTGTCCTACACAGTTAAGGGCTTGAGACCTGGAAAAGAGTATCAGTTCCAGGTTCGCGCAGAAAATGCAGCAGGGATTAGCGAGCCTTCTCGGGCTACTCCTATGGTCAAAGCCACTGATACAGTTGGTATGTACAATATATTGTCTAAGTGTTTTATACTACAACACATTCTCACATATATGTGGTTAATATAATAGTTTCTTTAATCTAATTATTCTCAATTTCAGATCGTCCCAAAGTGTTCCTTAGTGGCAGTCTGCAATCAGGCTTAAGTGTCAAGAGAGGTGAGGAGATCCGACTAACTGCCTACATTTCTGGCTTTCCTTACCCGGAAATAACATGGATGAGGAACAATGCAACCATCAGGCCAGAGGCACTGAGGAAGAGGCCAGAAAGGCCTATTAGAAAGAAGAAGGAAAAGAAGGCAGAGGAAGAAAAAGTAGAAGACAAGGAGAAAAAGGAGGAGGAAACAAAAGAAGAGCAGGACAAGAAGGAGGAAGAAAAGAAGGAGCCAGTACAAGAGGCAGAGGAACCAGAAGAGCCAGAGGAGGAATATCACCCGTCATTAAATGAACGTCTTACTATTGATAACGCAAGGAAGGGTGAATCCTCCATTTTTGTTAAAGATTGTATCAGAGGTGATCATGGTGTTTTCACCATCAAGGTGGAGAACGATCACGGTATTGCCTCTGCCACCTGTGAAGTTAATGTGCTGGGTAAATAAAATTCATATTATTCTCGCATTCCCTTATATTATTTGAATAATATTAATGAACTGGGTACAAACTGATGTATTTTAATTTATATATTATAGATACTCCTGGACCTCCGGTCAACTTCAAATTTGAGGAGGTCAGGAAGGATTCTATCCTTTGTAGGTGGGATCCTCCTCTAGATGATGGTGGCAGTGAGGTCCTTAATTATATATTGGAAAAAAAAGACAACTCCAAGGTTGAGACTGGATGGGTCACTGTGACACCAACTCTCAGAGGTTGCAAGTACCCAGTGACAAAACTGATTGAGGGAAAGGAGTATATTTTCAGAGTAACTGCTGAGAACAGATTTGGTCCTGGAAAACCATATATATCCAAACCTGTCATTGCCAAGGATCCATATGGTACTCAACATTTTTACTACATTGTGTTTTTATTGTGTAATTCTTAAGGCCTACTCTTTTAAGGTTATATGGTTGATATTTGTTGTTCTCCACATTTTAGATCCCCCAGAGGCACCAGAGAAACCTGAAATTCTGGATATTACAGGTAACAGCATGGTTGTTACTTGGAAGGAACCGAATGACAATGGAAGTCCCATTCAAGGATACTGGGTGGAAAAACGAGAAATTAACAGTACGCACTGGACACGAGTTAATCGCAACATTATTGATGCACTAGAAGTAAAAGTAGAAGGCCTGTTTGAAGGACTGACATACATTTTCAGGGTCAGTGCTGAAAATGTAGCTGGATGTGGAAAGTTCAGTCCACCATCTGATCCAAAAACAGCTCAGTCTGCTATCTGTAAGCTAATTATATCACATCAATCTAATACTGATCTTCAAATTATAGTTGCTTACATGGTTTATTGAATAAAGCTAAATTCACTTTTTTTTCCCTTCAGTACCACCTGGTCCACCAACTCCACGTGTTGTTGACACGACTGAAAATTCAATAACAGTTGAATGGGATCCTCCAGCAGACAATGGTGGTGCAGACATTTTTGGTTACCAAGTTGACAAGGTCATTGCTGGCTCCCAAGACTGGTCACGTGCCACAGAGAGACCATGCAAGAACCTCAAGTTTACTGTGTATGGTGTCAGAGAAAAAGCTAAGTACGTTGTCCGTGTGATGGCAGTCAACTCTGCTGGTGAAGGTGCTCCTGGTATAACAGATGCTGTCATTGTGAAGAATCCAGCAGGTATAAAGCCATAAACTAATATTAAATATGAAAAACATTACATCTATTAAGATGTGAGATTTTAAGGCTGTATTCATGACTATGTTGTTAACTTTCCCCAAACAGAGATGCCTGTAATTGAACTTGATATCTCTGCGAAGGGTGATCATATTGTAAGAGCTGGAGAGATGCTGAGGGTCTCTGCACATGTAACAGGTAGACCAAAACCATCACTTACATGGACAAAGGATGATGCAGCTCCAGACAAAAAGCGCGCAGTAATAGAAGAAGTTGGACAAGACAGCACTTTTATCATCAATCCCTCAAAAAGAAGTGACAGTGGCAAATATCAGATCACTGCAGCAAACCCAAGTGGCATCAAGTCTGCATGGGCTAGGATTGAAGTTGTGGGTAAGAACTGCTATAATTTTTTTTATCTGTTTATATCGGTTTGTAATGATTTATATATACTGTATATATATATATATATATATATATATATATATATATATATATATATATATAAAAAAAATAACAAA
>JAQMYL010000035.1:29168520-29183735 GCA_030014365.1 Clarias pachynema
TATATATATATAAAAAACATAACAAATTAAAACATAACAAATTAATACTCTTAAAATGTTTTTCTTTTCAGATGTTCCTGGACCTGTTCTTGAGCTTAAGCCTGTAGTAGTAAACAGAAAGTTAATGATTCTGAATTGGTCTGATCCCGACGATGATGGTGGTAGTGATTTGACTGGCTTCACTGTTGAAAGAAAAGAGCCAAAGATGCAAAAATTTAGACAGGCCATTGAAACCGTTCCATCCAAATGTGAAATTAATGGTATTATTGAAGGACACGAGTACATCTTCCGAGTGGTGGCCAAAAACAAATATGGCAGTGGGCAACCAGTAGATCTTGGACCTATTCTTGCAGTTGATGCACCAGGTCCACCAACCTCTCCTGAGAAGTTCCACTACACAGAAAGGACTAACTCATCCATTACTCTTGCATGGAAGCCCCCTCGCAATGACGGTGGTAGTCCAATTATTGGTTACATTATTGAAAAGAAACGTCAAGATCATCCTGCTTTCCAGCCTGTTTCCAAAGACTTGTGTACTGATCTGACACTGACTGTTGAAAATCTGGATGAGCTGCACATGTATGAGTTCCGTGCAAAGGCTGTTAATAGCATTGCTGAAAGTGATCCTTCTATACCAGTAACTGCTGTGATTCAGGATGATGAAGGTTTGTCCAGTCATTTGTTTGCTACTATTCCAAACAAAACATTCTACCTACTCTTTGTAAGGTACATGACCGTATTCTGTGTTTTACATATTTTTACAGTTGCTCCAACTTTGCGCATGATGCAGCACTTCAAATTTGACTTGGTTAGGGTGAGGAAGAATGAGCCAGTTGAGATTCCTGCTGAAATCATAGGTCTCCCAATGCCAAAGGTCGAATGGTTGAAAGATGATGTTGTTATTGCAAAGCCCACTGAGAAAGTCCTGTTTGAGACTAAAGCGATTGACAGACAGACAGAACACACCAAACTCACTATCCCAGCTACTACAAGGCTGGAAAAGGGAACATACACGGTGACCGCTTCAAATCGCCTTGGGACAGCCAGCCATTCCATCACAGTGGAAGTTCTGGGTAAGTTTAGATAGTATCATCCCTTTAATGTTTTCATTTAAAGTCTGCAGGTGCATAATATTTGTTTAATGTTTTATTAGATCGACCAACACCACCAAGAAATGCTGCAGTTTCAAATATTCGATCCGAGTCTTGCCAGCTGACCTGGGATGCACCACTGGATACTGCTGGTAGTGAGATCACCAATTACATTGTTGAGATGAAAGACCTTAATGTTGAAGATCCTGAGAAAGCTGAATGGGTTCAGGTTACTAACACCATAATAGAGAAAAAATTTTGGGTAAGCAAATTAAGAATTTACAAATTGCTGTTAATTAACAGATATATTGTAATCAATTACTCAGTGTAACTATTCAATTAATCTGACTCATCTTTGTCTTGTAGGCATGGGAACTTGTAAATGGTGGAAAATATAAGTTCAGAATTAAAGCTCAGAATAAGTATGGAATAAGTGATGCCTGTGAGGCAGAGGAAGTGCAGATAAAAGATCCATCCGCCCTGCCTGGTCCCCCTGAAAGAGTTGCTATAGCAGAGCATTCTAAAGAACATATACTAGTAACATGGGACCCTCCTATGGATAGTGGAGGATCTATGATTATTGGCTACTGGTTGGAGAAACGTGCAAAAGGTACCACACACTGGGCTAAAGCAAATAAGACCCCTGTGTCAAAACGTGGCATGAAAACCTGGGAATTTCCGGTTACACGTCTTATTGAGGGAACTGAATATGAATTCCGAGTGATGGCTTGCAATGCTGCAGGAGTTGGCCCCCCAAGCGCTGTCTCTGAATCAGCTGTTGCTGATGATCCTATCAGTAAGCTAAATTACAACATTTGTGAATATTTCTATATATGTATGTGTTCATGTACTGTACTGTACAGTAGCATTGTCTTCATGCTTGTAACACATTTATGATTTCTGTGTGTTTGTATATTCTAGCTCCACCTGGCATGCCAGCAGCTCCTTTAGTTGCTGATAAAACTAAGCGTAGTGTCACTCTGTCATGGACCCCACCAGCCAAAGATGGTGGAAGTCCAATCAAAGGTTACATAATTGAGATCCAGGACGAGGGCACATCTGAATGGGCTAGGGTGAATGATGCAGACAATCTCCATCCCACTACTGAATTCACTGTTCCCAATCTCCAGGAACTCAAGAGATACAGATTTAGAATTATTGCAGTGAATAAAATTGGCGAGTCTGAACCAAGTCCTAGAACCACAGAAGTTCTCATGGAGGACATTCACAGTAAGATTTTCATGAAACACTGGATTTTTGTCTGAATTCAAATGCTTGCATTTTATTTTCTTACATTGGGGAATTTTTAACTTCACAGCTGAGCCAAATGTATTTTTGGACATCACTGCTGAAGAATTACTATGCATACGAGCTGGATCTACAATCAAAATCCCAGTAACTGTTACTGGGCGTCCTGTTCCCAAGGTTACTTGGGACTTTGATGGCAAAGCAAAGACAGAGACGAAGGATCGTGTTCATACCCTACCAGTTGATTCACAGGTATCACAACTGAATGTTTGACATTTTTTGCACATTTGTTTTTACAATTTAACTAGGGTTTTGCGGGCAGTGTTTGCCGAGCTATAGCTATTGGGACCTTAGCTCCCTTTACTTCTGGAATACTATATAACGGCTGACCACATGATCTGATCAAAATTCACTCTTATTTCTCTTACCTTATTGTGATTAGGTGGAATCTACTGATACTACCTCTCTTGTAACAATTCCTGTGAGCTTGAGATCTCACTCTGGCAGATATACTGTCACAGCAAAGAACAAAACTGGACAGAAACATATTAATGTCAGAGTCATTGTACTTGGTAAGTTTACGATAATGTATACTATAATGTAATGTAATGTAATGTAATTAATTCATTAATTAATTATTGTTTTGTATTATTATTTTTACAGATGTTCCTGGAGCACCCAAGGATCTCAAAGTTACTGACATTACAAGATCAACAATGCGAATTATCTGGAAGCTCCCTGATACCGATGGTGGAGAGAGGATTAAGAGCTATTTTATTGAAAAGAAGGCTGTTAGTGGAAAGGCCTGGACAATAGTAAATGCAGCCTGCGCCAATATGGCCTTTGTGGTGCCTGACCTTCTTGAGGGCCAGGAATACCTATTCCGAGTTCGTGCTGAGAATCGTCTTGGAATGGGACCATTCACTGAGACCACAGAACCAGCAAGAGCAAGAGATGCGATTTGTAAGTTAGAAATAGGAAACCTTCACATGTTCAATAAAAATATAATACATAATTTTTATTATTTGTCATTGTAATATGTTCTGTTTTTTTTTTTTTTTTTTTAAGATCCTCCCGATCCTCCAACTAAGGTTAAGATAAACCTTGTTACCAAGGACACAGTGACTCTAACCTGGAAGCCTCCCAAAAATAATGGTGGTGCACCAGTAACCCATTACATTATTGAGAGGCTAAGCTGGGACACCAGTGCTCCACAAAAGGAAACATGGAAACAGTGCAATAAAAGAGATGTTGAAGAGACAACCTTCATTGTTGAAGACCTTAAAGAGGGTGGTGAATATGAGTTCCGTGTCAAAGCGGTGAATGAAGCTGGTCCAAGCAGACCCTCTGTTACTGTTGGACCAATAATTATCAAGGACCAGACATGTGAGTATACAGTATGTTGTTGATAGCATAACTTGCTAGTCAGCTGTGTTCCAACTAAACAAGTTTATCATTATTATTGTTTCAGGTGCTCCAACTATCGAGCTTAGAGAATCTTTGGAAAGTGCAGAAACATTTGATATCAACATACTTGCTAGGATCCAGGGCTGTCCATTCCCATCACTCGTTTGGCAGAAAGCTACATTGGATAAGCCTGATGAAAAGTTTGATATACAATATGATCAGCACATCAATAAACTTGTCTCTGATGATAAATGCAGTCTGATAATTCAACAATCCAAGAGAAATGATAGTGGAATTTATACACTTACAGCTACTAACAGCCTTGGCAAGGCATCCAAGGATATTAAACTTACCATTTTAGGTATGTGCATTTTATTAAACATATTATACATTAGACAACTCACTTTAACATACTAATTTAATAGAGATACTAATTTATGTAAATGATTTGACCAAACTATTATTGTGTTTATCTGTAGGACGACCTGGGCCACCAATTGGACCAGTCAAAATTGGGGAGGTTTTTGCTGAAAGGATTGGACTCTCCTGGATGCCACCCACAGATGATGGTGGTTCCAAAATCACAAACTATGTCATTGAGAAACGTGAAGACAACAGGAAGTCATGGGTGCATGTAACTAGTGACCCTAAAGAATGTGCATATACAGTCCAGAGACTAACAGAAGGCCACGAATATGAGTTCCGTATTATGGCTCAGAACAAATATGGTGTTGGACCACCACTCTATAGCGACCCTGAGAAAGCAAGAAATCTATTCAGTAAGTACATCAGTTTTGTGCACCTTGATGTCATATTTTACTTTGCGCATAAACAGTCTTTTGTTAAATGACAAAATAAGTGAGAAGTTGCTCATCTTACTTGTAGTTATTCCCATGTGGGCATGTCTCAACAATATACAGTATAGCCTACATACCGCAATATGTTTTAAATACAACAAATATTTTTAAATGTATTTAAATTTGATCTGCATGTTAAATGCTAGATTTTGCATTTGTTTTACCACTGTTTTAAAAACAAGTTGTGTGCATACATACAAATTAATGGTTAATTGTTTGTTTTTAGTGTTGTGTTAAATGAACTGTTTGATGTAATGACATTTTAATGCACTCATCTACAACAGCTGTCCCTGGTCAATGTAACAAGCCAACTGTCTCAGAAGTCAGTCTTGAATCCATGACTGTTGAATGGGAGGAGCCAGAATATGATGGTGGATCTCCAGTTACTGGCTATTGGCTGGAAAAGAAGGAATCTACATCAAAACGTTGGACTAAAGTGAACCGTGACCCCATTAGAATCAGGCCTCTTAGTGTTTCACATATTGTGACTGGTCTTTTGGAAGGAGCTACCTACCAGTTTCGCGTTATTGCCATTAATGCTGCTGGATGTGGACTTCCAAGTCTACCTTCAGACCCTGTTGTTTCTAGAGATCCAATTGGTATGTTTAACATCCTATATTAATAATGGGTTCTAATAATTGTCCACAAAAACATATTCTTATGAAATATATATATATTTATAGCTCCTCCAGGGCCGCCGTTGCCAAAGGTAACAGACTGTACTAAGTCAACTGTAGATCTTGAATGGATTCCTCCACTGATTGATGGTGGATCAAAGATCACAGGATACTTTGTTGAATACAAAGAAGAAGGAAAGGATGAATGGGAGAAGGTACTTAAATGCATAATTCGTGCATAAAATATTAATGAAAATATGAATGCAATTTTTTACTAAATATTTCAAGTATATGATCATTTATAGTTTCTTTTTTGTAAAATTGTGTTTGTTTCTTTGTAGGCTAAAGACAAGGAGATAAGAGGCACTAAGTTTGTTGTTCCTGGACTCAAAGAGCTTGGACTTTACAGATTTAGAGTAAGAGCAGTTAATGCTGCAGGAGTTGGTGAACCTGGTGAAGTCACAGAAGTAATTGAGGTCAAGGACAGAACAAGTAAGAGCAAATTAATACTATTAATGAGAATTTCAGCAATTAAACAATATGATGAAAAAGAAATTGTCTTGCATGCTAGCACAGTAGAGTCACATGTCTGATTCTCTATTCCTGAACTAAAATAGTCCTAATTGACTATATTTTATTTACATCATGTTTCTAATTTATGCTTCTGTTATAGTTCTAATGTATTAAATCTGATTTTATTTTATCTGGGATATCATTATAGAGCTGTATGATGAAAGAAATTAAGTTTCAAACATTCTCTTTACTTTAGTTCCTCCTGAAGTAGACTTGGATGCAACTGTAAAGGAGAAGATCACCGTTCATGCTGGTGGGGTAATCCGTATTATTGCTTATGTATCTGGCAAACCTGCCCCTGAAATTATCTGGAACAAAGATGATGGTATGATGCCTAAAGAGGCTGTTGTTGAGACTACTGCTATCAGCTCTTCTCTGGTAATCAAAAATTGCAAAAGAAATCAACAAGGTATTTACACCCTAACTGCCAAGAATTTAGGAGGAGAAAGGACGAAGGCAATAATTGTGGAAGTGCTCGGTGAGTATGCAGTTCCTAATAATAATGTAAAATTATGTAAAATTATTGTTTCAGCACAAAGTAATTTATTTTTATTTTTTTAAAGATGTCCCTGGACCTGTTGGTCAGCCTTTCTCTGGCATAAATCTGACTAATGACTCTTGCAAGCTAACATGGAATACACCTGAGGATGACGGTGGCTCAGCCATCACGAATTACATAATAGAAAAAAGAGAAGCTGACCGCAGAGGCTGGACATCAGTAACATACACTGTGACCAGACATAATGCCGTGGTTCAGGGTCTTATTGATGGCAAAGCTTATTTCTTCAGAATTGCTGCTGAAAATATAATTGGAAGGGGCCCATTTATTGAGACAGCATCAGAAGTTCTTATTAAAGATCCTATTTGTAAGTTCATTTATGTGGATAAATACTTATTGTATGAATAAAAATCCATCAATGCTTACATTGTTTTTCACATATTTGCTTTATTATTTTTTAAAAGCTGTCCCTGAACGTCCAGAGGATCTGGAGGTAACAGCTGTCATGAAAGATTCAGTTAGCTTAGCATGGAGACCACCAAAGTATGATGGTGGTGCAGAAGTGACAAGCTATGTTCTTGAAATCCGTCAAATAGGCAAAGACAATTTTACCCGTGTTGCAACTGACAACAAGTTGATGGATCGTAAATTTGTTCATGAGGGTCTGAAAGAGGGCTCTTCATATGAATTCCGTGTCAGTGCTGTTAATCAAATTGGCCAAGGCAAGCCATCATTCTGCACTAAGCCTATTACATGCAAGGATGAGCTTGGTAAGTTACAGTGTGTTATAGTGTGATTATAAAAAATAGTTACATTGCAGTTGTAAAGTAATGAAATTAACAATATTTTTTAATAATTCAATTTTAGAGCCACCTACCCTTGATCTGCAGTTCCGTGACACAGTTGTAGTTCGTGTTGGGAAGCCATGCACTCTCCAAGGTCGTTATACAGGGAAACCAACACCAACAGTCAAATGGTTTAAAAATGATGAGGAACTTCAAGCAAATGATGAGATTATGCTCACCAGCACTAGGAGGACCTTATGCTTGTCTATTGATAAGGCTAAACGTGATCACAGTGGTAAATACACTGTAATTGTGGAGAACTCAACTGGCATACAGAAGGGCATCTGCACTGTTATTGTTGTTGGTATGTTTTAGGATCTTCATTTTAATTTATATTTTATATAATAATTTATTTTGTTGTCTATCCTGCATTGGTCTATCCTGCATTGTGTGCATGTTTTTTCCTGAACGGTAAGTAATTTATACATGTATAAATATTTTCAGATCGACCACAACCTCCAGAAGGCCCTGTTGTCTTTGAAGAAATCTTTAGGGATCACATGGTCATCTCTTGGAAACCACCACTGGACGATGGTGGATGTGCTGTATCTAATTACATTGTTGAAAAAAGAGATAGCAACAGGGATCTTTGGATGCCGGTGACAGAATCCTGCATTAGAACAACATGTAAAGTTCCCAAACTAATTGAGGGCAGAGATTACATTATTAGAATCTGTGCTCAGAACATTCATGGAATAAGTGACCCATTGCTGTCTGCTGAGACCAAAGCAAGGGATGTTTTCAGTAAGTAGATTCCCCCCCCCATAGTTTTCACTTGCTTTGACCTGATAATTTTAATAACATACATTTGTTCTCCATCTAATGTGTCTACCAAAACAGAGGTGCCTGATGCTCCTAAACAGCCAGTGGTAAAAGAAGTCTACAAAGACACAGCTCTGATTACCTGGGAACCACCAGCTGATGGTGGAAAACCAATCACAAACTACATTGTTGAGAAGAGAGAAACAATGTCAAACAGATGGGTTCCTGCTGGAACTGAACGCATCTTGCCTACAACAGAATACTGGGTTCCGGATCTTCTCAAAGGATGTGAATATGAGTTCCGTGTTAAGGCAGAGAATGTTATTGGTGTTGGTGATCCCAGCCCACCGTCAAAGCCAGTCTTTGCTAAAGATCCCATTGGTATGTGGGTAGGATATTTCTCTTAACTTTAAGGTTGGTTAATATATGACATATAAACCATATAATTTTCCTTTTCCTTTCTATACAGTGGTTCCAAGCCCACCAGAAAACCCAATGGCAATTGACAAAACAAAGAATTCTGTAACTCTATCTTGGGAACCACCAAAGGATTGTGGCAGAGGAAAAATCTTGGGCTACCTGCTTGAATACCAAAATGCTGGAGAGGAAGAATGGATACAGGTTAATCAGACTCCTGAATCCTGCCCAGAAACAAAATTCAAAATAGTCAGCCTTAAAGAAGGACTGTTGTACCGGTTTAGAGTGAAGGCAGTGAATGCAGCTGGGGAATCCGATCCTGCAAATGTTCCTGACCCTGTTCGAACAGAGGACAGACTTGGTTAGACAAAAACCTCTTGTTTACAATTACACAAAGAATGTAAGAGTGAATTGTGTGAAATACTAAATATGTAAAAAATAATTTTTCCTTATCCAGAGCCTCCAGAGCTTCTGTTGGACATGGGCATGCCTCGTGAGCTTAAAGCCATGGCAGGGACTCATATAAAAATTGTTGCTGGAATCAAGGGTATGCCTTTACCAAAGGTCACATGGAAGAAAAATGATGTAGAGGTTCCTCCAAGAGCAGAAGTTGAGACATCTGTAGTAAAATCCAAGCTTGAGATGCGCTACTGCAACAGAGGGGATTGTGGAGACTATACACTCACTATAGAAAACCCGGCTGGATCCAAGACAGCAACATGCACTGTGCTTGTTTTAGGTAATTATTTTATCAGTAATAATAACACAAATATTATTTAGTTTAGTTGCAGCACAAATAAATAAATAAAAACGTTACCCCCCCCCCTCCCTCTTGATATACATACTGTATCAATAGATAAATATTATAGAGAGATAATCTAAAGTTAACTTTTTTTTAAAATGGCAATTCTTTTGGTGTTCTGCTAGACAAACCTGGCCCAGTTCAGAATCTGAGAGTATCTGATGTTAGAAGTGACTCAGCACAACTCTCCTGGAAAGATCCAGAAGATAGTGGTGGAGTACGCATTACAAACTTTGTGGTGGAGAAGAAGGATGTTGCTTCTGCACAGTGGGTGCCAGTTTGCGCAACATCTAAAAAACGAAGTATTACAGCCAAACATTTGATGGAAGGCACTTCATACATGTTCCGTGTGGCTGCTGAAAATCAGTTTGGCAGAAGTGAATATGTTGGGACAACTAAACCTGTGAAGGCAATGAACCCACTGTGTAAGTATGAGCAAACAATATCTTTCGTATGATCATGAGTTAAGGCCAACTGTGATGTAAATGATTACACATTTTTGTCCTCTAGTTCCACCTGGTCCACCAAGGGACCTGCATCATGTAGATGTTGACAAAACAGAGGTGTGGCTTGTGTGGAACTGGCCTGATCGCACAGGAGGAAGTGACATCACAGGCTTCTTGGTTGAATATCAGGAAGAGGGTGCGAGAGACTGGAATGTCTTCAAGACTGTGAGCATCCCAGAATGCCATGTGACAGGGCTAGAGGAGGGGAAAACCTATAGATTCCGTGTGAAGGCAGAGAATGCAGTTGGTCTTAGCCGACCAGACACCACTGTTCCAGTGCTCTGCCAGGAAAAACTTGGTAATTATTTTTCTCAATTTATTTATAATAATATTAATAGTTATTCTACACTTCTAAAAAATGTTTGCTTTTTTTTTCTCTGCAGTGCCACCAATTGTTGAGGTTGATGCGAAACTAATTGACGGAATTATTGTGAAGGCAGGAAGCACTATCAGACTACCTGCAATCATGAGAGGCATTCCAGTTCCAACTGCAAAATGGGCCATTGATGGTGAAGAAATTAAAAGTGGAGGAAATACCAAGATTGACACAGACAATTTTTCAACTATTCTGAGCATTGCTGAATGCACAAGAAATCATACAGGAAACTATATTCTCACAGTATCTAATCCTGCAGGAAGTAAGACTCTTTCACTGAATGTCACAGTACTTGATGTTCCAGCTGCACCCATAGGGCCAGTTAACATTCTTGAAGTAACTCCAGATTCCATGGTCATTGAATGGCGTCCTCCCAAAGACGATGGTGGAAGTCCTGTCATGAATTATATTGTTGAAAAGAAGGAATCTAATAAAGAAACCTGGGGAGGTGTTAGCTCTGGCAGTACAGCAACACGGCTTAAGATTTCTCGTTTACAGAGTGGTGTTGAATATGTTATAAGAATTCGTGCCGAAAACAAAATGGGAATTGGTGCACCTCTTGAAAGTGCACCGACTGTGGCAAAGCACCAGTTTGAGGCCCCTGGCCATCCTGGAAAACCTGTTGCATCTGACATTTCTGAGGATGAACTTACTCTCGGTTGGACAATGCCATTGTATGATGGTGGCAGTCCTATTACTGGTTACATTATTGAGCGTAGACATAAAGGAGGCAAATGGATTCGAGTGAATAAGATACCATGCAAGGACCTCAGATTCAGAGTGCTTGGACTTTTTGAGGGTAATGAATATGAGTTTAGAGTATTTGCTGAAAATAGTGCTGGATTTAGTGGACCATCACCTATCTCAGACCCAGCCAAACCCTGCAGGCCAATTACAGTTCCTGGACCTCCAGTCAATCCTAAAGTTAAAGATTATAGTTGCACTTATGCTGACTTAGTCTGGATAAAGCCTACAAGGGATGGAGGTAGCCCAATCCTGGGATATGTTGTTGAATGGCAAAAAGCTGGTGGTGAATGGGATAAAGTTAATACAGATGATTTAATTAAACAATGTGCATATAGAGTCAAGGGACTAACTGAAGGCACAGAATACAGGTTCCGTATTCGAGCTGTCAACATTATTGGAGATGGAGAGACAAGAGAAATCCCAGAATCAGTTATTGCTCAAGATATCCTCATTCCCCCAGAGATTGAAATGGATGTCACATGTCGTACACATGTGACTGTGCGTGTAGGACACAATATTAATATTACTGGGTATGTGAAGGCAAGACCAGATCCTAAGATTATTTGGACCAGAGGAGAAACCATTTTGGAAAGAGATAAACGTACTACTCTCACAAATAACTTTCCTGTCGTACATATGCGTATCAAGGAAGCAACCAGAGAAGATCATGGAAAGTATGTACTTAAGGCTGTGAATGATGTTGGAGAAGCCTCAGCTACCATCACTGTAACTGTACTGGACAGACCTGGACCCTGCAGGAATCTTATATTGACATATGTGACCAAAAATTCTTGCATGGTAAACTGGGATGCTCCTGAAGACAATGGAGGAACTGAGATTACAAACTACATTGTTGAGTGTCGGGAGCCAAGCAGCACAACTTGGTCAATGATCTCTGCTGACTGCACCAACCGCAAAATAAAAGCGAAACTCCTGGACAATCATGAATATTTCTTCCGTGTATCTGCAGAGAACAAGTGTGGTCCTGGACAAGCAACAGAAACCAAGACACCTATACTTGCGATTGATCCACTTCAGAAACCTGGTGAACCAGAAAATTTCCATGTAGCTGATGTTGGCAAGAACTATGTTTTCCTGAGATGGCGAAGACCAGATTACGATGGTGGCAGTCCTAATTTAGGCTACATTCTGGAAAAGAAGCCAAAGGATGCTGAGAAGTGGGAAAGCTTACATGATGGCATAGTCAAAGACACATTCTTTATGGCAGACAAATGTACTGAGAACCAAACATATCAATTTAGAGTCCAGGCAACAAATGATGGTGGAAAAAGCAACTGGGTGAAGACATCTGATGTTCTTGTTAAAGAACACATTCAAAAACCAGTTATTGACCTCAAATTTGCTGGTACTATAGTGGTAAAAGCTGGTGAATCAGTCAGGCTTGAGGCAGCCCTCAGAGGAAAGCCACAACCTGAGGTAAAATGGGTGAAGGACAAGGCTAAAGAAGATAACCCAAGAATCAGCATTGACACTGGAGCAGATTATTCAAAATTCCTTATGACTAAAACCAAGCGATCTGACACTGGAAAATATGTAATCACCGCCACAAATTCTGCTGGAAGTTTCACTGCATATGCAAATATAAGTGTTTTGGACATACCAGGACCTGTCAGAGATGTCAGGGTCACTGGTGTATCCACAGACAAATGCAAAGTTGTGTGGGATCCTCCAGAGGATGATGGTGGTTGTGAAGTTGATAGCTATATTCTAGAAAAGTGTGAAACTAGAAGAATGGTTTGGTCTACTTATTCTGATAACTTATTCACTAACTATTGTAATGTGACTCACCTTGTGGAAGGTAATGAGTACATATTTAGGGTCAGAGCTGAAAACAAGATGGGAACAGGTCCTCCGATGGAGAGCAAGCCTGTTATTGCCAAAACACAGTACAGCAGACCTGGGCCACCTGATCCACCAGAAGTCACTAAAATTGGCAAGGATGAGATGACTGTGATATGGGCTCCTCCTGCAAATGATGGTGGAAAATCCATAACCGGCTACATCCTAGAAAGAAAGGAGAAACGAGCTGTACGATGGGTACCAGTTACAAAAAGTCCCATCTCTGAGAGACGCATGAAAGTAACCAACTTGATTCCTAATCATGAATATCAATATCGTGTTAAAGCGGAAAATGAGGTTGGATTGGGAGAACCAAGCAAACCCTCAAGACCAGTTGCTGCTAAGGATCCAATTGGTATATATTTATTTCTATTTTACTAGTATAGTACTGTATATGTGACTTTGTCATTCTTAAAGAGCTAAAATATTTCTTTCTTTTTTTTTTTTTTTACTATTTCAGAGCCTCCTGGTCCTCCTGGCGGTCTGAAAGTGGTGGACAGTACAAAGACTTCAATTACACTTGGGTGGTTCAAGCCGGTGTATGACGGTGGTGCTCCAATCATTGGATATTTTGTTGAAATGAGAGAAAAGATTGAAATGGAAGGAGATGAAGAGCGAAATCCAGAAGAAGGCTGGTTAAAATGCAATACTAGTGGGCAGCTTGTTCTCACTGAATTCACAATGCTCAATTTGGATGAGAGGAAGCAATATGAATTCCGTGTCTTTGCACAAAATCAAGTTGGAATTGGTCGCCCAGCAAAACTTAAAGATGCCGTGACACCAAAAGAGGTTCATGGTAAGACATATATCTACCTCAATTTAAGTGAACACTATATATGCATTATACCATTACAACTAAATTACTTACATTTATTTATTGTACTGCAGAAATGCCAGAGATTGATCTTGATGCCAGTTTGAGAAAGGGACTCAGTGTAAGGGCAGGCTGTCCCATCAGACTATTTGCTACAATCAGAGGAAGACCATCACCCAAAGTGACCTGGAAACGCATTGGTATTGACAATGTTCTCCGGAGAGGTCATGTGGACCAAATTGATACAATGACTTTCCTTGTTATACCTGAGAGCACACGTGAAGACTCTGGAAGATACGCGCTGACACTCTCAAATCCTTCAGGAGAAAAAGCTGTTTATGTCCGTGTTAAGGTCTTGGGTATGTTAAATAACACTTAATATTTAGTATACAGGTAAAAGTGAGTAAAGAATTTATACATAAACAATTATGTATTAGGTAAATAATTTAAATATTCGTTATAAAATTAAGGGACAAAATAGAGGATAAATCAATTAATTAATTAAAAAAAAAATATTTTGAAGAAAAATAAAAAATTGTATCTAACAATATCACAATAACATTATATTATAAACAGATACTCCTGGACCTGTTGGTGATCTGGAAGCAACCAATGTAACAAAGACATCTTGCCAACTCTCCTGGTCACCTCCAGAAAATGATGGTGGCTGTCCTATCCTCAACTACATTGTTGAGAAGCGTGAAGTAGATAGGAAGACATGGACGAATTGCACCAATGACTTAAAGAAAACAAGCTTTAAAATCACAAACCTAGCACCAGGAACCGAATACTACTTCAGGGTCATGGCAGTCAACAAATATGGTATTGGGGTGCCAAAAGACTCACCAAAATCATATTTAGCTGTAGATCCCATGAGTAAGTTATATACTACAAAATATATGGATAAAGACAGATAGTTCCTATTGGTATAATAATGCATGTAATGAATTATGTTTATTAACTTTTACTTGAAGGTGAACCAGATCCACCCAAAAAAATGGATGTCTTGGAGATTTCAAGGAACAGTGCAACACTTGGATGGTTAAAACCATTGAGAGATGGAGGTTCTAAGATTAATGGATACATAGTTGATTATCAGGTGGCAGGTCAACCTGAGGACAAATGGACATCATACTCAGTTGTTAAAGACTTAAGCATTGTTGTTGTTGGTCTAAAAGAAAACACAAAGTACAGATTCAGGGTTGCAGCAAGAAACTCTATAGGATGCAGTTTGCCAAGAGAGGCTGAAGGAATTTTTGAAGTCAAAGAGCAGCTGAGTAAGTATCTTTCATATACAAACAGCATGCAATCATTCTTTTATACATACAGACATAGAGAGAGATACTGTATATATAAATTCATAAATGTTGCATTATACATAAACATTATCTTGTCCAATTAACATTTATATATTAATAAATTTTTGTATTTCTGTTTCAGTGCCACCAAAGATTATCATGCCTGATGTAGTCACAGCGAAGGCAGGAACAAAACTGAAAGTTGAAGCATTTGTATCTGGTAAACCTGTTCCAGTCACTACGTGGAAAAGAGGAAGTGATGATGTGGTCACTTCTGATCGTCTTTTTGTGCAAAAAACAATGTCCTCATCCATACTAATGATTAAGGATGCTTCAAGGAAGGACAGTGGTTATTACAGTCTTAGCGCTGAAAACAACATTTCTAAGGTCAACCAAATCCTTAGAATTATTATCATGGGTAAGTTATTAGTAAAAAACAACAATGTATTCACAACAATACCATTATAAATGTCTTGTCCTGCCTAAAAATTATAAA
>JAQMYL010000035.1:29190868-29226905 GCA_030014365.1 Clarias pachynema
ACCCAGTGAGCCATCTCAAACAGTGCTGACAAAGGACATTACATGTAAGAATATATATATAATTTCTATAATTTTTTATAAATGTCTTGTAGTTTCAAATATGTTTCATGGTTTAATGTACTTTTCTCATATTCAGATCCACCTGGACCTCCATCCAACCCAAGAATAACTGACACCACCAAAACAACAGCAACATTTAACTGGGGAAGACCTTTTTATGATGGTGGCCTTGATATAACAGGATACATTGTTGAGCACAAAAAGGAAGGAAAAGATGACTGGATTCAGGACACAACTACTCCCTTGAGAATCACTGAGTTTGTTGTTGCAAACCTACAACCAGGAGGCAAATATAATTTTAGAGTCAGTGCAATTAATTCAGAAGGATGTGGGGAACCTGCTGAAGTAGAGAAAACTGTAGAACTTGTTGACCGTGAAGAGATTCCTGACTTTGAACTTGATGCAGAACTAAGAAAGACACTTGTTGTTCGAGCAGGCGCCTCCATCCGCATATTTGTACCAATTAAGGGCCGTCCAACTCCTGAAGTTACATGGATAAAAGATAATGTAGCACTTAAGAGTAGAGCGCACATTGACACTACAGAATCATACACTTTAGTGGTCATACCTGAGTGTACAAGATATGATGCTGGAAAATACATTTTGACTTTAGAAAATGTTGCTGGAAAGAAGACAGGATTTGTCAATGTCCGAGTTGTGGACACACCTGGGCCTCCAGTTAATTTGAAACCAAGGGAAATCACCAAAAACAGCATCACACTTCAATGGGAGATTCCAATTATTGATGGTGGATCAAAGATCATAAATTACATAATTGAGAAACGTGATGCAACTAGAAAGGCTTTCACAACAGTCACTACAAATTGGCAGAAATGTTCGTACAAGGTTCAAGATTTGGAAGAGGGAGCTGAATATTACTTCAGAGTTTCAGCTGAAAATGAACAAGGTATTGGGGAGGCAGCAGAGACACCTGAACCCATCAGAGCTTCTCAGGCTCCGTCTTCACCAGACAATTTAGTAGTTACAGATGTGACAAGGGATACAGCAACTCTTGCATGGACAAAACCAACTTTTGATGGTGGTAGCAGAATTACTGGCTATGTAATTGAGGCTCAGAAGAAGGGTTATGATCAGTGGTTACATGTCACAACAATAAAGGCTTTGGACTATATTGTAACAGACTTAACAGAAAATGCAGAATATGTATTCCGTATCTTTGCTGTGAACAGCTCAGGAAGAAGTGACCCTCGTGAAAGCCGGCCAGTTGAAATCAAGGAGCAGACTACTGCACCAGGATTTGACCTCAGATCTGTCTATCAGAAGTTGGTAGTAGCCAAAGCAGGTGATAATGTAAAGGTTGAAATTCCTGTTTTTGGTCGTCCAAGACCATCTGTTGCTTGGAAAAAAGAAGATCATGAACTTAGACAGACACAAAGGATCAATATTGACAACACAGCAACCTCAACAATTCTTAACATACGAGAGATCAAGAGAAAAGATGCAGGACAATATTCCATGACAGGAAAGAATACACTGGGAACAGTGACAGAAACCATTACTGTACAAGTACATGATATCCCAGGACCTCCAACTGGACCATTAAAAGTGGATGAAGTGTCCTGTGACTATGTAATTATATCATGGGATGCCCCACAAATTGATGGAGGGGTTCCTATTAACAATTATATAGTTGAGATGAGAGAAACAACTGGCACATCTTGGATTGAGTTAGCAGCTACTGTCATTCGCACAACATTCAAGGCTGCTCGTCTAACAACAGGAACTGAATATCAGTTCCGTGTAAAAGCTCAGAACAGATATGGTGTTGGTCCTTACATAACATCAGAACCTGTTGTTGCTGCTTACCCGTTTGAGGTACCAGGCCAGCCAGGTATTCCACAGATCGTTGCCTTCACAAAAGAGTCTATTACAATTAGTTGGAATGAACCTTCCTCAGACGGGGGAAGCCCAATTTTGGGATATCATATTGAGAGGAAAGAGAAAAACAGCATCCTCTGGCAGCGTGTAAGCAAAGCCCTTGTAGTTGGGAACATTTTTAAGTCCTCTGGTCTAATGGATAGTATTGCATATGAATTTCGTGTTATTGCTGAAAACATGGCTGGACTTAGCAAACCAAGCAAGGCTTCTGACATGATTTTCGCACTAGATCCAGTGGACCCTCCCAGTCAACCAATAGCACTAAATATAACTAGACATGAGGTTACCATTCAATGGACAAAGCCACAGAATGATGGTGGTTTCCCAATCACTGGGTACACTGTGGAAAAGAGAGAATTACCAAATGGTCGCTGGCTCAAAGCAAACTTTAGCAATATCCTTGGGACAAGCTTCACTGTAAGTGGACTGACAGAAGATTCTTCGTATGAATTCCGTGTCTTTGCAAGAAATTCAGCTGGATCAGTCAGCAAGCCCTCAAAACCCTCAGAAATCATAACCTGTAGAGATGATATTGAGGAGCCAAAGCTTGATGTAGATGCAAGCTTTAGCAGTGTTGTGGTAGTTAAGGCAGGCGATGTCTTCAAGCTAGATGCAAGTGTTGTTGGCAGACCAATACCATCTTTGGTATGGACAAAAGATGGGAAAGAACTTGAAGACACTGCAAAACTAGAGATCAAGACAGCAGATTTCTATACATGTTTAATCAACAAAGATTCATTACGACGAGATGGTGGTGCATTCACTCTAACTGCCAGCAACCCTGGAGGATTTGCCAAGTTTGTTTTCAATGTTAAGGTGCTCGACAGGCCTGGGCCTCCTGAAGGACCACTTCATGTTACAGACATGACAACAGAAAAATGTATTCTGTCTTGGCTACCACCACTTGAAGATGGAGGAGCAAAGATTGAATATTATATAATACAGAGACGTGAAACAAGCAGACTTGCATGGACAAATGTAGCCACTGATTTGCAAGTAAACCGTTATAAAGTTACCAAATTGCTAACAGGTAATGAATATGTCTTTAGGGTTATGGCTGTGAATAAATATGGAGTTGGTGAGCCCCTTGAATCAGAACCTGCCGTTGCCACCAACCCATATGTGCCTTCCGATCCACCACAAGCTCCTGAGGTAACAACAATTACAAAGGATTCTATGGTGGTTTGCTGGGGACATCCTGAAAACAATGGCGGAAGTGAAATAAATACTTACATAATTGAAAGAAGGGATAAAACTGGCCTCAGATGGGTCAAATGCAATAAGAGGTCAGTAACTGATTTGCGCTTTAAAGTATCTGGACTTACACCAGGGCATGAATATGAATTCAGGATCCTTGCTGAAAATGCTGCAGGTTTAAGTGCTCCAAGCCCTTCAAGTCCATTTTATAAAGCATGTGACACAATATTCAGTCCTGGCCCTCCAGGGAATCCAAGAATTTTGGATACAACAAAGTCATCCATTACTGTTGCTTGGAACAAACCAGTTTATGACGGTGGTTCGGACATTACAGGATATATTGTAGAAACCTGCCTACCAGAAGAAGATGAATGGACAATTGTCACTCCAAAGGAGGGTCTCGTTGGGACATCATTTACTGTAATTAATTTAATAGAAAACCAGGAATATAAGATTAACATTTCTGCCCTGAACTGTGAAGGAGTTGGAGAACCAGCATCAGTACCTGGTTCACCAAAAGCAGAGGACAGATATATTCCACCTGAAATTGAGCTTGATTCTGATCTTCGAAAAGTGGTGAATATTAGAGCTTGCTGCACACTAAGACTGTTTGTACCAATTAAAGGAAGACCTGCACCAGAAGCTAGATGGTCAAGGGAGAATGGTGAACCTCTTGATAAAGCATCTATTGAGACCACAACTTCATTCACATCACTTGTTATGGAAAATGTTAACAGGTTTGACAGTGGAAAATATTTGCTAACAGTGGAAAACAGCTCCGGGAGTAAAACAGCCTTTGTGAATGTCAGGGTGCTTGACACTCCAGGGGCACCTCAAAATCTTGCAATTAGGGAAATCACAAAAGATTCTGTCTCACTAATCTGGGATCCTCCAATTATTGATGGTGGATCAAGAGTCAGGCATTACCTTGTAGAAAAACGTGAATCCACAAGAAAAGCATATTCAGTTGTTAATGCTTCCTGCCCCAAAACAAGCTTGAGAATTGGTGATCTGAAGGAGGGAAGTTTGTATTTCTTTAGAGTCCTGGCTGAAAATGAATATGGTGTTGGCCTTCCAGTGGAAACTACTGAAGCAGTCAAAATTTCTGAAAAACCTTTACCTCCAGGCAAGGTGACTCTTAAAGAGGTAACAGGCAGCAGTGTCACTCTGTCCTGGGAAAAGCCAGATCATGATGGAGGAAGTAGGATCACAGGATATGTTGTGGAAATGCAGGGAAAGGGCAGTGACAAATGGACTCAGGTCATGACTGTTAAGGTAGCTGAGGCAGTTATTGTTGGTCTGACTCAAGGTGAAGAGTATTCATTCCGTATTTCGGCCACAAATGAAAAAGGAATAAGTGATCCCCGTCTACTCGGTGTGCCCGTTGTGGCAAAGGATCTTGTCATTACACCTGCTTTCAAGCTTTTATTTACTACATTCAGTGTGCTGGCAGGTGATGACCTCAAGATAGATGTACCTTATGTTGCCCAGCCCAAGGCAGCAGTTAGCTGGTTTAAAGATGGCACTGTTCTCAAAGAGACAACACGTGTAAACACTGAAGTTACTGACAGTCATCTGTACCTTATAATCAAGGAAGCAACACGTGATGATGTGGGTAAATACACTATCAAGATTACAAACTCAGCTGGAGAAGCTACAGCTGACATTATTTGTGTTGTGCTTGATAAACCCGGTCCTCCAACTGGACCTATCCAAATAGATGAGGTAACTGCAGACACTGTGACATTGTCCTGGCAACCACCAGAGTATGAAGGTGGTTGTGCAATTAATAACTACATTGTGGAAAAGAGAGACACGTCCACTACAAACTGGCAGATTGTATCAGCTACAGTTGCTAGAACAACAACCAAAGCTGCAAGACTGAAAACTGGATGTGAGTATCAATTCAGGATTGCTGCTGAAAACAGATATGGTAAGAGCTCATTTCTACTATCTGAGCCTGTAATCGCACAATATCCATTTGAAGTGCCAAGTGCACCAGGAACTCCCACTGTTCAGTCAGCTACCAAAGAAACTATGATAGTTGTTTGGAACAAGCCTAGCAGTGATGGTGGAAGCAAGATTATTGGCTATCATCTCGAGAGTAAAGAAAAAAATAGCCTCCTGTGGGTGAAACAAAATAAAACCATCATTCCAGATACAAGATTCAAGGTTAGTGGTCTTGAGGAAGGCATTGAATATGAGTTCAGAGTATATGCTGAGAATATTGTTGGACTGAGCAAAGTCAGCAAAGTGTCAGGAATTCAGGTAGCAAGAGATCCTTGTGACCCTCCAGGCAAACCAGAAGCAGTAATTGTCACTAGAAGTGCAGTAACTTTACGATGGAAAGCACCAGAGTTTGATGGTGGCACCCGAATAACTGGCTATGTAGTTGAGAAGAAAGAACTGCCTAATGGTCGCTGGATGAAGGCTAGTTTCACTAATATAATAGACACTGAATTTGTCATCAGTGGTTTGGTGGAAGAACAACAATATGAATTCCGTGTCATCGCAAAAAATGCAGCCGGTGTACATAGTGTACCATCTGACAGTACTGGTGCAATAACTGCAAAGGATGAAGTAGAGCCACCTATAATTGATTTGGATGCTAAATATTCTCAAACTATTATTGTTAGTGCTGGAGAATCATTTAAGATTGATGCCAAAATATTTGGCAAGCCTATACCATCAGTCCACTGGATTAAAAAGGGTGAGGAACTTGCTAATACTGCTAGACTTGAGATTAAAAATACAGACTTCACAGCCTCTGTAAGCGTAAAAGAAGCTATTCGTGTTGATGGAGGCCAGTACACGCTATTATTAAAGAATGTTGGTGGTGAGAAATATGTAAACATCAACATCAAAGTTCTAGACAGGCCTGGGCCACCAGATGGGCCTATTTCTATATATGGGGTTACAAGTGAAAAATGCTGCATAGCATGGAAAACACCTGTAGATGATGGAGGTGCTGACATATCTCATTATATTGTTGAAAGGAGGGAGACCAGTAGATTAGTTTGGACTGTTGTGGACTCCAAGGTGCAGACCCTAAATCTGAAGATTACCAAACTACTTCCTGGAAATGAGTACATTTTCAGAGTGATCCCTGTCAACAAATATGGAATTGGGGAACCTTTGGAATCAGATCCAGTCATTGCCAGAAATGCATTTGTCACACCTGATCCACCAAGTGGGGTGGAGATATCCAACATAACAAAGGACTCCATGGTCGTCACTTGGGAAAGACCTAGTAATGATGGAGGTAATGCAATTACAGGATATGTAGTTGAAAAGAGGGACAAAGAGGGTGTCAGATGGACAAGGTGCAATAAGCGTCTAGTTAGTGAGCTTCGCTTTAGAGTGACAGGTCTTCTTGAAAACCGCAGTTATGAATTCCGTGTCTCTGCTGAGAATGCAGCTGGAATTGGTAAACCGAGTGTCCCTACTATATACTTCAAGGCTTTGGATCCGGTCTTCAGGCCAGGTCCCCCAAACAATCCTCGGGTTATTGACATCTCTAGGTCATCTGTTGTACTACATTGGAGCAAACCTATTTATGATGGTGGCTGTGAAATTCAAGGTTATATTGTTGAAGTGTGCGAAGGCATATCTGATGAGTGGACAATATGCACGCCTCCGACAGGCATCGCAGAAACAAGATTTGAAGTTCAAAAACTGCTGGAAAAACATGAATACAAATTCAGAATTTGTGCAATAAATAAGGTTGGAGTTGGAGAACATGCAGATGTCAAAGAAGCCATTTTAACAGAGGACAAACTGGAGGCACCAGATATTGATCTAGATGCTGACCTAAGAAAAATGATCACTGTGAGAGCTGGGGGTTCCCTTAGACTGTTTGTTCCAATCAGAGGCCGGCCAGCTCCTGAGGTCAAATGGGGAAAAGCTGAAGGGGAAATTAATGAAACAGCACAGATTGACATCACAAGCAGTTATACTTCCCTTGTAATTGAGAACATAAACAGATTTGACAGTGGCAAATACACTCTGACTTTGGAAAATGCAAGTGGAACAAAATCTGCATTCATTAGTGTCAGAGTACTTGACACCCCTGATGCACCTGCAAACTTCCATGTGAAGGAAATAACAAAGAATTCAATTACCCTCACATGGGAACCACCTTTGCTGGATGGTGGAGCCAAAATAAAAAATTATATTGTTGAAAAGCGTGAGAGTACAAGAAAAGCATACTCTACTGTCGCTTCCTGCAACAAGATGACATATAAAATCGAGCAGCTCCAAGAAGGCAGTAATTACTTCTTCAGAGTTCTTGCTGAAAATGAACATGGAATTGGATTACCTGCTGAAACATTAGAACCACTAAAAATTTCAGAAGTGCCACAACCTCCTGGAAAAATAACTGTAGTAGATGTTACACGCAAAAGTATCTCTCTGTCATGGGAAAAACCAGAACATGATGGGGGTAGTAGGATCACTTGCTATGAAGTTGAGATGCAAGCAAAAGACAGTGAAAAGTGGTCTCTTTGTGCACAGGTTAAATCACTTGACACAGTTATTACCAATTTAGTCCAGGGCTCAGAGTACAACTTTAGGGTAATTGCAGTAAATGACAAAGGAAAGAGTGATGCTAGACATCTAGCGCACCCTGTTCTTGCAAAAGATCTTGTTGTTGAACCAGCTGTAAGAACGAAACTTAGCACGTACAGTGTACAAGTTGGCCATGACTTGAAAATTGAAGCACGTATCGCTGGTCATCCAAAGCCAACCATTACATGGACTAAAGATGGTACAGAGCTGAAACAGACCACAAGAGTTAATGTTGCAGACACTGCCCAACATACAACATTATCGATTAAAGATGCAACAAGAGATGATGGTGGTATGTACAGCATTACTGTCGCAAATGTACTAGGACAAAAGGAGACTACTGTTGAAATCATTATACTTGACAAACCTGGTCCACCAACAGGGCCAGTAAGGATAGATGAAATAAGTGCAGAAAGTATTACCCTGTCATGGGATCCTCCAACATACACAGGAGGATGCCAAATTTCAAATTACATTGTACAGAAGAGAGATACTACCACAACAAACTGGGCAGTTGTTTCAGCTACAGTAGCAAGAACTACACTCAAAGTTGGAAATCTGAAAACTGGGGCCGAGTACCAGTTCAGAATCTTTGCAGAAAATAGATATGGGAAAAGCTATGCTATTGATTCAGAGCCAGTTGTTGCTCAGTATCCTTTCAAAGAGCCAGGACCCCCTGGAACACCATATGTGTCTGCCTTTACAAAAGAATCTATGGTAGTTGAATGGCACAAACCTGTTTCAGATGGTGGCAGTGCCATTCTTGGGTATCATCTTGAAAGAAAAGAAAGGAATAGTATTCTCTGGACAAAAATAAATAAAATGCTTATTCAAGACACCCGATTTAAAACATCTCCTTTGGAGGAAGGCATAGAATATGAGTTTAGAGTTTCTGCTGAAAATATCGTTGGAATTGGTAAATACAGCAAAGTTTCTGAAGGTTGTGTGGCTCGTGATCCATGCGATTCTCCTGGCACACCTGTGCCAGTAATTGTGACAAGACACTCAGTGATGTTAAGATGGACACCACCAGAATATGATGGAGGCAGTATGGTCACTGGATATGTTGTGGAGAAACGAGACCTCCCAGATGGCCGATGGATGAAAGCAAGCTTTACAAACATCCTTGAAACGGAATTTGTAGTCACAGGTCTGACAGAGGACTCAAAATATGACTTCAGGGTCATTGCTAGAAATGGTGCTGGATCAGTCAGCAAGCCTTCTGCATGCACAGGGCCAATCACAGCTAAAGATGAGGTTGAGCCACCCACCTATGAGATTGACTCACAATACACCCAAGTGATGACTGTAAATGCTGGAGATACATTTGTACTGCAAGGATCTGTATTTGGAAAGCCAGTTCCCACAATGCAGTGGTTCAAAGGTGATGTGGAGATCGAAAATTTGGCAAGAGCTGAGACAAAGAACACAGACTTCAAAGCAGTCCTTGTTGTCAAAGATGCTATTAGAGTCGATGGAGGACAGTACACTTTGCAGCTTACCAATGTTGGGGGAACTAAATCTGTGCCCTTTAATGTAAGAGTACTTGATAGACCTGGACCACCAGCAGGACCTTTGAGAGTTTCAAATGTAACAAGTGAGAAGTGCTCCTTGTCATGGCTTCCTCCTATGCACGATGGTGGTAGCAGTATCTCTCATTACATAATTGAAAAAAGGGAAACTAGCCGTCTTACTTGGACTGTAGTGTCAAGTGACTGTGGAGCAACCATGTTCAAGGTCACCAAGCTTCTAAAAGGAAATGAATACATCTTCCGTGTCATGGCTGTTAACAAATATGGTGTTGGTGAACCTTTAGAATCTGTACCAGTAATAATGAGAAATCCATTTGTTCATCCAGGACCACCAAGAGAACTAGAAATAACAAATATCTCAAGAGATTCTATGACTGTGTGCTGGACCCGCCCAGAGACTGATGGTGGAAGTGAGATTGTTGGCTACATTGTTGAAAAGAGAGACAGAGCTGGAGTCAGATGGACAAAATGTAACAAACGTAGAATTACAGACCTTCGCTTTAGAGTTACAGGACTCACAGAAGACCACGAATATGAATTCAGGTTATCTGCAGAAAATGCTGCAGGAGTTGGTCAACCGAGTGCACCAACATTGTATTACAAAGCATGTGACCCAACATTTAAACCTGCTCCACCAACTAATGCACACCTTTCCGACACCACAAAGGACTCTGTGACTATTCAATGGAATAGACCAATCTATGATGGTGGCTTAGATATCCAGGGCTACATTGTAGAGATCTGCAAAGCTGATGAAGAGGAATGGCTAACATGTACTCCACCTACTGGGTTTAATGATACTAAATTCACAATTACCAAACTCATAGAACATCAAGAATATAAGGTTCGAGTATGTGCTCTTAATAAACTAGGTGTTGGTGAGCCAGTCACAATTCCTGGTACAGTAAAGCCTGTTGATAAATTGGAATCTCCTGAAATTGAACTTAATTCTGAGTTAAGAAAGGGCATTGTTGTCCGTGCTGGAGGAAGCATGAGAATTAACATTCCCTTCAAAGGCCGTCCAATTCCAGAGATAAACTGGACTAAGGATGATGGTGATCTACCAAGTAAAGCTCAAATTGAAAAGGGTATAGATTATACTCAGCTCTCAATCGATATATGTGATAGAAATGATGCAGGAAAATATATTCTTACGCTAGAGAGCAGCAGTGGTACCAAGTCAGCTTTTGTTTCAGTAAAAGTACTGGATACACCAGGTGCTCCACTCAACCTAACTGTTAAAGATATTACAAGAAATTATGTAACTCTTGTTTGGGAGCCTCCACTTATTGATGGTGGGGCAAAGATAAAGAATTATATTGTGGACAAACGTGAATCAACTAGACCTGCCTTCTCCAATATTACTACAAAATGCACCAAGACTAGCTTACGTGTTGGTGATCTCAACGATGGTGGCATTTATTACTTCAGAGTCATGGCTGAGAACGAGTTTGGAGTTGGTCTACCTGTAGAAACAGAAGACTCTGTAAAGACAGCAGATCCCCCTCTACCTGTGGGAAAGGTCACATTGACTGGTGTGACTAAAACTTCTGCAACACTGTCATGGGAAAAACCAGACCATGATGGTGGTAGTAGGATTTTAGGATATTATATTGAAATGCAGCCAAAGGGATCGGAAGACTGGGTAGTAGCAACTACTACTAAAACCTGTGAGGGAACAGTCACAGGGCTGAGTGCTGGCCGAGAATACCTCTTCAGAGTGTTGGCCTACAATGACAAAGGACAGAGCGATCCAAGGCCACTAGCAGCACCGGTCACAGCTAATGATATAACAATTGCACCAGCCCTCAAATTGAGATTCAACACATACAGTGTACAATATGGTGGAGAACTGAAAGTAGAAATTCCTATAAAAGGTTGCC
Source organism: Clarias pachynema (assembly GCA_030014365.1). Taxonomy (NCBI): domain Eukaryota; kingdom Metazoa; phylum Chordata; class Actinopteri; order Siluriformes; family Clariidae; genus Clarias; species Clarias pachynema. Next base: position 29,202,006 of record JAQMYL010000035.1, read on the forward strand.
CAGCACCAAAGATCACATGGACTAAAGATGGCCACTCATTAAAAGAGACAACTAGACTAAATGTCTCTAGCACAGCATCATCAACAGTTCTTAGCATCAAAGATGCCAATAGAGAGGATTCTGGAAAATATATAATAACAGCTACAAACAGTATAGGATCAGTCTCAGAGGAAATTGGCATAATTATCTTAGACAAGCCTGGTCCACCTGTTGGCCCAGTTAAAATTGATGAAATTAGTGCCAACCATGTAATAATTTCATGGGAACCACCCGTGTACACTGGTGGCTGTCAGATAAACAATTATATTGTGGAGAAACGAGACACAACTACCACAACATGGAATACTGTATCAGCAACCATTGCACGTACAACAATCAAAATCTCTAAACTGAAAACTGGCTCAGAATATCAGTTTAGAGTGTTTGCTGAAAACAGATATGGAAAAAGTTCACCTATAGACTCACTACCTGTTGTTGTTAGCTATCCTTTCAGAGAACCTGCAGCACCTGGTACACCATTTGTATCCTCAGTGACTAAAGATCATATGACAGTTGAATGGAAGCCACCTAGTAATAATGGAGGTAGCCCTATTCTTGGGTATCATGTTGAGCGCAAAGAAAAGAACAGCATTCTCTGGACAAAACTTAACAAGCTTCTTGTTACTGATACTAGATTCAAAACAAATGGTATTGAGGAGGGTATTGAGTATGAATATAGAGTATTTGCTGAGAATATTGCAGGAATAAGTCCATCTAGCAAAACTTCTGAAAGTGTTGTGGCACGTGATCCATGTGATCCACCTGGAACTCCAGAAGCTATTGTTATCACTAGAAACCTTGTCACAATTCAGTGGACAAAGCCCCAATACGATGGAGGCAGTGTAGTCACAGGTTACATTGTTGAAAGGAAGAAGCTACCTGATGGTCGCTGGATGAAGGCTAGCTTTACAAATATAACTGACACTCAATTTACAATCACAGAATTAACAGAAGGAGACCGTTACGAATTCAGAGTAATTGCAAGAAATTCAGCTGGTATTGTAAGTGAGCCTTCTGAAAGCACTGGACCAATTACTGCACAGGATGAGATTGAAGCACCTTCAGTTTCCATGGACTCAAAATTCAAGGATGTCATTATTGTGAATGCTGGTGAGACATTTACTATTAATGCTGATATTGCAGGCAAACCACTCCCAGATATAAGGTGGCTAAAAGATGGAAAAGAAATTGACAGTGCTACTCCAAGGATGGAAATTAAATCCACTATTACACATACTGTTTTAACTGTTAAAGATTGCATAAGAGTAGATGGTGGACATTTTGTTCTAAGCCTCAGCAACGTAGGTGGAACAAAACAAGTTCCTGTAAATGTCAAGGTTCTGGATAGACCTGGACCACCAGATGGGCCCCTGAAAGTTACCGGTGTCAGAGCAGAGAAATGTTATCTACACTGGAACCATCCAACACATGATGGTGGAGCTGGTGTTTCACATTACATTATTGAAAAGAGGGAAACAAGCAGACTGTCTTGGACTGTGGTAGAACCCAAAATACAAGCTATCAGTTATAAGGTCACCAAACTCTTGCCAGGTAATGAGTACATCTTTAGAGTCATGGCAGTAAACAAGTATGGTATCGGCGAACCACTTGAATCTGAACCAGTTATTGCAAGAAATCCTTTTAAGACTCCTGGCCCACCTTCAACTCCAGAAACAAGTGCAATCACTAAAGACTCAATGGTCCTCACATGGGACCGTCCAGAGGATGATGGTGGTTCACAGATAGAGGGTTATATCTTAGAGAAGCGTGATAAAGAAGGTATCAGATGGACAAAGTGCAACAAGAAAAGACTAAGTGATCTGCGTTTCAGAGCCACTGGATTAACAGAAGGTCACTCTTATGAATTCAGAGTGTCTGCTGAAAATGCTGCAGGTGTTGGCACACCAAGTGAACCATCTGTTTATTACAAAGCCTGTGATGCTACCTATCCTCCTGGCCCACCAAACAACCCCAAAGTGACCGACCATTCAAGCACAACTGTTTCTCTTGCATGGAGTAGGCCTATTTATGATGGTGGTGCACCAATCTCTGGATATCTTGTTGAGATGAAAGAAACCATTGATGATGAATGGACACTATGCACACCAAACACTGGTGTACAAACAACTCACTTTACAGTGAAAAACCTTAAGGAAAATGCAGAATACAACTTCCGTATCTGTGCCATTAATATTGAAGGTGCTGGAGATCATGTTGATGTTGAAGGCAGTGTAACTGCTGCTGAGAAACTTGAGGCCCCAGAGATAGAGTTAGGTGCTGATCTGAGGAAAATTGTGACTGTTCGTGCAAGTGCAACACTACGCTTGTTTGTTACCATTAGGGGATGGCCTGAACCAGAAGTTAAATGGACAAAAGCTGAGGGTACCCTAACAGAGCGTGCCCAAATTGAAGTCACAAGCTCTTACACAATGCTTGTTATTGACAACGTTGACAGATTTGACACTGGCAAATATGTTTTAATTCTTGAAAACAACAGTGGCACAAAATCCGCATTTGTAAATGTCAGAGTCCTGGACTCCCCAAGTGCTCCTGTGAACTTTGTTGTTAAAGACATCAAAAGAGATTTAGTACAGTTGCAGTGGGATCCTCCACATATTGATGGTGGTGCCAAGATAACCCATTACATTGTAGAGAAACGTGAATCTAAAAGAATGGCATTTACATCTGTAACAAATAACTGTGTCAGGAATTCATTCAGGGTTGATGATCTCCAAGAGGGAGGTGTATATTACTTCCGTGTACTTGCAGTGAATGAACTTGGTGTTGGCTTGCCAGCAACTACTACAGAGCCAGTTAAAGTCTCTCAAGCACCTTTACCACCTGGTAAGGTTACTCTTGTTGATGTAATGCGGCATAGTGTGAGTCTTTCTTGGGAGAAGCCAGACCATGATGGTGGAAGCAAAATAACAGGTTATGTAGTAGAGATGTTAACTAAAGGATCAGATAAATGGACTGTATGTGCAACAGTAAGAATGCCAGAAGCTATCATTGAAGGACTTACAACAGGGGAGGAATATTCATTCAGAATTTCTGCCATGAATGACAAAGGAAAGAGTGATCCTAAGCCACTGGGAGCACCTGTAGTTGCCAAAGATATCACTTCTGAACCCATTATTGACTTGCTATTTAACACATACAGTGTTAAATCTGGAGAAGATCTCAAAATTGATGTACCATTTAGAGGTAGACCTCACCCAGAAGTGGCATGGAAGAAGGATGGCCACACCCTGAAGCAAACAACCAGAGTTAATGTTCTTACATCCAAAACATCTTCAAAGATTGTTATAAAAGATGCAACAAGGGAAGACGCTGGAAAATATGAAATTACACTGACAAATTCAGTTGGTGTGAAATCAGCTGAAATAACAGTTATCATTCTGGACAAACCAGGCCCACCAGTTGCAGTTAGAGTAGAAGATGTAAGTGCAGATTACATTTCATTATCGTGGGATCCTCCAGTTTATGATGGTGGGTGTCAGATCAATAATTATGTTGTTGAGAAGAGAGATACAACCACTACAACATGGCAAATTGTTTCAGCTACAGTGGCAAGGACATCAATTAAAGTATCCAATTTGACACAGGGAACTGAATATCAATTCCGTATTGCTGCTGAAAATCGATATGGCAAGAGCCATGCTGTGGATTCTGCACCAATTGTTGCACAATATTCCTTTACACCACCTGGCCCTCCAAATGATCTTCAGGTTGTTCATGCTACAAAGTCAGGCATGTTAGTTACTTGGAAAAGGCCAGCCAGTGATGGTGGAAGTCCCGTCATTGGTTATCACTTAGAATGCAAGGGTCAAAGCAGCATTCTGTGGACTAAAATCACTAGGGGTCTTGTTTCTGATACACAGTTTAAAGTAACTGGTCTTGAAGAGGGTCTTTTCTATCAGTACAGAGTATATGCAGAGAATATTGCAGGAATTGGACCTTGCACAAAAGCCTGTGAACCTGTTGCTGCAAGAGATCCATGTGATCCTCCAGGTCAGCCAGTTGTTACTAACATAACAAGGACTTCTGTTTCTCTCTCTTGGGCAAAACCTGAAAATGATGGTGGTGCCATGGTGACTGGTTACATTGTAGAGCGAAGAGAACTGCCAGAGGGTCGTTGGTTGAAATGCAATTTCAACAATCTCCAAGAAACCTTCTTTGACGTGACCGGCCTTATTGAAGATCAAAGATATGATTTCCATGTAATTGCAAAGAATGCAGCTGGTTTACTTAGTCAGCCATCAGAGTGCACAGGCCCTGTTACAGTGAAAGATGATGTTGATCCACCACGTATTACGATTGATGAAAAACTCAGACAACTAGTTGTGGTTAAAGCAGGAGATGTACTAAGAATCGACGCCGAAATTTCTGGCCGCCCAGCTCCTGTGATTTCATGGGCAAAGAATGGAAAAGAAATAGATTCTAAAGCAAGGGTTGAAATTTCTTCAACATTCTCAACCACAACACTAGTTGTTAAAGATACCATCAGAAGAGATTCTGGACAGTATGTCCTTACACTACAGAATGTTGCTGGTACCAGATCTTTAGCAGTGAACTGTAAAGTCCTTGATAGACCTGGCCCATCATCTGGTCCATTGGAAGTAACTGGTCTGACAGCAGAAAAATGCACATTAACTTGGGGACCACCGCAAGAAAATGGTGGTGCTGAAATTCAACACTACATTGTTGAGAAGCGAGAAACAAGTCGTCTTGCCTGGACATTGATCTATGCAGACATGAAGGCCACAACATGCAGAGTTCCAAAGCTGCTTAAGGGCAATGAATACATTTTCAGAGTTCGCGGAGTAAATAAATATGGAACAGGGGAATCTCTGGAAAGTGACCCTGTTAAGGCCCTAGATCCATTTACAGTGCCTGCTGCACCAACAAATGTTGAAGTCACAAGTGTTACAAGTGAAGCTATGACAATCTGTTGGGAAAGGCCTGTTTCTGATGGTGGCAGTAGCATTAGTGGCTATGTAATAGAAAAACGGGAAAAATTAGGTCTACGTTGGGTCCGGGTAAACAAAAAGCCTGTTTATGACTTAAGGGTCAAGGCCTCCAATCTACGTGAAGGATGTGAATATGAGTACCGTGTATATGCAGAAAATACTGCAGGTTTGAGTGCACCAAGCCTTCCTTGCCCACTGATGAAAGCAGAGGATCCATTATTCTTGCCATCTCCACCAGTAAAACCAAAGATAATTGATTCAACCAAGTCCACAATAACACTCTCTTGGAACAAGCCATTGTTTGATGGTGGTTCTCCAATCACTGGATACACAGTTGAATATAGGAGAACCAATGATGAGGACTGGATTGTTGGGGTGCAGAACACTAAAAACACAGAGTTTACAGTTGTGGGGCTGACACCTGGAACAGAATATGTCTTTGTGGTCAGGTCAATTAATAAAATTGGTCAAAGCGAGCCTAGTCCTGAGACTGATCCACATATAGCAAAGGACAGAGAGGATGAGCCCATTTTCCTTATCAGTAATGAAATGCGAAAAACACTAATTGTAAAAGATGGCAGCTCCTTCACCCTAACAGTCCCTTTTAAGGGGAAGCCTGTGCCAAATGTAATGTGGAACAAGCCTGATGTTGATCTTAGAGTTCGGGCAACAATTGATACCACAGATACTTTCACATCTGTCACAGTTGAGCAAGCTACAAGAAATGACTCCGGCAAGTACACTGTGACTCTACAAAATGTTGCTGGAACAGCCACACTAACACTGAATGTAAAAGTTCTCGATTCACCTGGACCACCTGCCAGTCTTTTAGTTAAAGAAGTGACCAAAAACTCTGCAACAGTAACATGGGACACACCAGAAAATGAAGGTGGTGCTCCTGTCAAGAACTACCTTGTTGATGTGCGTGAGGCAAGCAAAAAAGGATGGACAAGAGTGACGGAATGTTGTTCCAGACTAAACTTTAAAGTAACTGATCTTCAAGAGGGAGGTGTATACTATTTCAGAGTGACTGGTGAAAATGAATATGGAATTGGAGTACCTCTTGAAACTAAAGAGGGATCTAAGATTACAGGTACGATATTATAATTACCTAAATGATGACTAGCTAAATAATTGGTTTGTGTTTGGATTTTGATGTATTTAAGGCTGATGTAATGAACTCTTGCACAAACATTTATTTCAGAAAAACCAAGTCCCCCAGCAAAGCTTGGAGTAACTGATGTTACAAAAGATACAGTCTCATTAGCTTGGAGTAAGCCTGAGCATGATGGAGGTAGTAGAATTACCAATTATCAGGTGGATGCTCTGGAGAAAGGTCAACAGAAATGGATAAAATGTGGTGTCACCAAATCGACTCAGTTTGTTGTTTATGGGTTAAGAGAGAATGGTGAATACTACTTTAGAGTCCGTGCTGAAAATCATGCTGGATTTAGTGACCCTAAAGACATGGTTCTGCCTGTTGTTGTTAAAGATCAACTAGGTAAGTAATTAAATCTGTTTGTACTTGATATGTTGATGTACAGTAGCTTACATTTTGTATATAACTTCATTACTTATGATAAGTAACTTGATGTTTTTGCTCTCTTTTATCAACAGAGGCACCGGAAATTAACATGAAGGACTTTCAACATAATACAGCATATGTAAAGGCAGGTTCAAATCTTAAAGTAGAGATTCCTCTTACTGGCAAACCTTTACCAAAAGTATCACTCTCGAAGGATGATCAGGTTCTGAAATCAACCATGAGGTTCAATTCTGAAGTAGCAGCTGACTGCCTCATTATTACCCTTCGTGACAGTGTTGCTCATGATGCAGGCAGATATGACATTACAGCCTCAAACTCAAGTGGAACCACCAAGTCTTTTATCAATATTGTTGTACTGGACAGACCAAGTCCCCCTGTTGGTCCAGTTGAGATGTGTGATATAACAGAGGACAGTGTAAGTCTGAAATGGCTTCCTCCTGCATATGATGGTGGCAGTTCAATCACCAACTATGTTGTCCTAAAACGTGAAACAACAACAGCAAACTGGGTTGAAGTATCATCTGCAGTCGCAAGATGCACAATTAAGATTTTGAAGCTAACTACTGGAGTAGAGTATCAATTCAGAATTAGAGCTGAAAATCGCTTTGGCATCGGTGATCACATTGATTCTCCAACTGTCACAGTCAGTCTGCCATATAGTAAGTAACATACCTTTTGTGCTAGCATTATTTATTTTCATTTGTTTTAATCAGAGGAATCAATAATATTGCTTTTGCTTTGTTTCAGCCATTCCTGAGGCTCCTTCAACACCATGGGTATCTGCTGTCACTAGAGAAAGTATTACTGTGAACTGGAAAGAACCATCATCTGATGGAGGAAGTCATATATTTGGGTACCACCTTCATATGAAGGACAAAAACAGTATTTTGTGGAAGAAATTCAACAAAACTGTTATCCGTGCCACACATTTCAAAGTGACAAACATCAATCCAGGCCTTATATATGAGTTCAAGGTTGCAGCAGAAAATGCTGCTGGCATTGGTCCTGTCAGCAAAATCTCAGATGCTGTACTGGCAATTGACGCTTGTGGTAAGAATATTACAAAGTGTAATTTATTATTGAGAGAAAATGTAGAGTCTGCCTAAAGGTAATCATGTTTTTATTATGGTACTGTTTTCCAGAACCACCAAATGATGTCCATGTCACTGATATAACTAAGAGTTCAATAAGCCTTGCATGGAGTAAACCTTCCTATGATGGTGGAAGCAAAATTACAGGATACATAATTGAGAAGAAAGACGGTCCAAAAGGCAAATGGTTCAAAGCTAATCTATCAAATATTTCTGACACTAAATTCACTGTATCAGGCCTCATGCAAAATGAATCCTATGAATTTAGAGTCTTAGCCAAGAATGCAGTTGGCTCTGTTAGTAACCCATCTGCTGCTGTTGGGCCCGTTACATGTGTGGATACCTTTGGTGCTCCTGAAATTGAACTTTCTCATGAATACCTGGACGTTGTAAAATACAGAGCAGGAGAAAATGTCCAGCTTAGAGTTGGTATTATTGCTAAACCTCAGCCAACAATTGAATGGTACAAAGATGGAAAGGAGCTAGAATCTGAAGCTCAGTTGATGATTTCAAACACCACTGATTCTACCTGCATCTCAATAAAGGATGCTACACGCATAAACAGTGGAACATACGAACTCAAGATCAAGAACTCTTTGGGTTCAGCATATGCTGCTATCAGAGTACTTATTCAAGGTATGCTAAAAAGTATTGTCTAAGTGTTAAAAAATTATTATTTATATTTATGGCTTATTTTCTGTAATAATTATGTGCTCATTACTCCTAGATAAACCTGGCCCCCCTGCGGGAGATATTCAGTTCAAGAAAATCACAGCAGATAGTATAACTATCATGTGGAATCCTCCAGCTGATGAAGGTGGTGCAATGGTTACCCATTATATTGTGGAGAAACGTGAAAGTAGCAGAATCATGTGGTCTATAATATCTGAGAAACTGGAGGACTGCATTGTCTCTGTTTCAAGGCTGATTAAAGGAAATGAGTACATATTCCGTGTTCGTGGGGTGAACAAATATGGAGTTGGAGAGCCTTTAGAATCTGAGCCTGTCATTGCACAGAACTCATTTGGTAAAGCAGTTTGTTCAATCCTTGTTTAACATTGTTACAAATCTTTTGTCTCATGTTTAAAATAATCCCACTGTCGTTATTTTGTTTTATGCAGTACCACCTAGCAAACCCTCCAAACCTCAGGTGACCATGATTACCAAATCAACAATGACTGTGATATGGGAAAGACCAAGTCTAGATGGTGGCAGTGATATTGATGGATATTATCTGGAGAAGCGAGAAATAAAGAGCCTACAGTGGTTCAAGGTCATCAAAGATCCAATTCGTGATACCAGGCAAAAAGTCAGTAATCTCACAGAGGGAAATGAGTATCAGTATCGTGCTTGTGCAATTAATAAAGCGGGTGCAGGTCAATACTCTGATGCATCCATCTTCTATAAAGCATATGATCCCATTGGTAAGATTATTTTTACTAGTTTTATGTTATCATATTCTAAAATCTCATGTAAAATGCTTATACAGTAAGTCCCTGACCGAACATTTGAGTTATTAATTTCCACAGATATGAATGGACCACAGATCTGAGAACATTCGTAGATGCGAACAAATCGCTGAAGTAGTTCACGTGTATTGTACAAAAAAATAGACACTGCAGCGCACCAGATACCCATATTTACAATTATATACAATATTTTCAGTGTGTAAGTAGATGTATAATATGTCCAAAGTCCGGTATATTGTATGTGAGCGTTTTTTGGGTGCAGGAGAAATAAGTCAGCCTTACCAGTTCCAATGCATCAGTCCGGGAGCGCGATGATAGAAAATGCCTGTCCTGTAAAGCTGTCCTGTTGGTGAATAATCCTAATTTCGAAAAATCCTCAATGGGACAGAGTTCACAGTTCAATACAGCTAAGAGACAAAATGGTGTCCGTTCAAGCGTGCATGTAGCGTTATCCTCCCCCCACTGTCTTCCCGGGTTCCCTTTAAATGAAGTCAGCTGACCCCGCTGCATCACCAGGATTCTCCTTGCGATTTGGAGGTGCAGTCTAGAATGAATATAATGCGGAACCAAAACCTTAAACCTGAGTGTTTTTTTTTTTTTTGATGCTTCACATTGTATATTTGTGTAAAAGGTATATAAGACTCACTTTATCAAACTTACGAACGAATCTGACTTACAACCGTGCTCCCAGAACAGAACTTGTTCGTAATTCGGGGACTTACTGTGTTCATGGCACATTATAATTTTTTTTTCAGCAAAATATGTTTATTAGAAAAATGGTTACACAGCATATTTCTTTACCTTTTTCAGATCCACCAAGTGAGCCTACAAAACTTAAAGTTGTTGATTCAACCAAGACTTCAATAACGATTGGATGGGTGAAGCCTGTGTATGATGGTGGCAGTGAAATCACAAGCTACATAGTTGAGCAGAGGACAGCTGATGAAATGGAGTGGGTCAATATTACCTCCAAGGGTGAAGTAAGAACCACAGAGTATGTGGTGTCCCATTTAAAACCTGGAGTGCACTATTACTTCCGTACCTCTGCTGTTAACTGTGTTGGAGCTGGACGGCCAATTGAAATGATTCAGCCAGTACAAGCTAAGGATATTCTGGGTTTGTGTTTTTTTCTGTGTTCATAAAAACTGAATTTCCATAAAGAATGTTCATGCTTGGTTGGTTTAAGTCTAATTAGTTATGTATTTTCTCCCTACAGAGGAGGCTGATGTTGACCTTGATATTCCAATGTCAACTCAATATACAGCAAAGGCTGGACAGGACGTGGAAATTAGGGTTCCTCTAAAAGGCAGACCTGCACCAAATGTCACATGGCGAAGAGGAGATAGAAATATTGGTGGAGATGCAAAATACACAATTAATAACACAGAGTATTCAACAACACTTATCATTCCGAAGGTCACCCGCGATGATTCAGGCAAATATCTCCTTGAGATTGAAAATGGAGTTGGTGAACCAAAGAACATTACTATCTCTGTGAAGGTATTAGATTCACCATCTGCTTGTAGTAAGTTGGTAGTGAAAAATGTCACCCGTGGTAAACTCACTCTAAGCTGGGACCCTCCTCATATTGATGGTGGCTCTCCAATTACAAATTACATCATTGAGAAGAAGGATGCTAAACTCAAGGCTTACTCTATAGTTACAACAGAATGTGCAAACACATCATACAAGGTTGAAGGCCTATCAGAAGAGATTGCCTATTTATTCTGTGTGTCTGCTGAAAACGAAAATGGTATTGGTGATAAGTGTGAGACCATGGAACCTGTTAGAGCAACTGAGACTCCTGGTCCTGTTAAGAATCTTGTCCTGGTTGACTCAACGAATACATCTGTAACTCTAGCATGGACCAAGCCTGATCATGATGGTGGCAGCCATATTTCTGAGTACATAATTGAAAAGAGGACAGATGATGCTGTGAAATGGAACCTTGCTGGTACATGCAGATCTTGCAAGTATGAGGTTACAAATCTTACCGAACTCTCAGAGATTTTCTTCAAAGTGTATGCCAAGAATGAGAAGGGTTGCAGTGACTTTTCTCAAATTGGACCCATAACTGTAAAGGAATTCCTAATACCACCTGAAGCAACCCTTACTGACTATCCTAACGGTGAATTAAGTGTCAGAATTGGAGAAAATGTGAACATTGAACTGCCATACAAGGGTAAACCCAAACCTGCAATTCAGTGGATGAAAGATGATGTTCCACTGAAGGAAAGTGAACAGGTTCGCTTTAGACTATCAGAGAATAAGGCTAGTCTAATTGTGAGAAATGCAAGAAAGGAGAACGCAGGAAAATATACTCTGGTTCTAGACAACAGACTTGTCAAGAACTTCTTTGACATCAATGTCATCACTCTTGGGCCACCCTCTGCACCAGTGGGCCCAATCCGTTTTGATGAAATCAAAGCACAGAGCATTATTATCTCATGGGATGAGCCACAGGAAGATGGTGGAGGAGAAATCACCTGCTACAGTGTGGAAAAAAGAGAGGCTTCTCAAGTAGCTTGGAAAATTGTTTGTTCTAGTGTGGTCAGGACCATGTTTAAAATACCCAATCTGGTTAAGGGTACTGAATACCAATTTAGGGTGCGTGCAGAGAACAAATATGGAGTAAGCGATCCTCTCAACTCCGTGCTTGTTGTTGCCCAACACCAGTATAAGCCACCAGGCCCACCCGGAAAACCTGTTGTATTTAATGTTACAAGTGATGGCATGACTGTTTCATGGGATGCACCAAGCTTTGATGGTGGTTCTCCAATTACTGGTTACCATCTTGAGAAGAAAGACAGAAACAGCCTCCTTTGGATGAAAGTGAATTCCAGTGTAATCTCTGGAAGAGAGTACCGTGCCATTGGGCTCATTGAAGGTCTGGAATATTCATTTAGAGTGTATGCTCAGAATAATGCTGGCATGAGTCCAGTCAGTGAGCAAAGCAAGCACAAACTTGCTATTTCTCCTGTTGGTGAGTCTTATTTTTTATGTTCGCAAACAACTTCCATGAGTAAATGAAGTCAAACTTGTGTAATGTCAAACTTAATTAAAAATTCTTATCTACTTCATACATTTAGATCCCCCTGGCACACCCAACTGTATTGATGTTACAAGAGATTCTGTCACACTTCAGTGGCAGCCACCTAAACGTGATGGAGGTAGTAGGATTGTGGCATACAGTGTTGAAAGGCGCCAAGGAAGGGGGCGCTGGCTGAGATGCAATTTTATTGATATCAGTGAATGCCAGTTTACAGTAACAGGACTTGCTTGTGGTGACCGCTTTGAATTCAGAGTAATTGCCCGAAATGCTGTTGGAACAGTCAGTCCACCATCACAGTCTTCTGGCTACATCATGACCAAGGATGAAAGTGGTATGTATATTATTTTCAGATAAGAAAAACATATTCCAGAAGTCTTGGCACCCTCAGTAGGAAACTAAAACATTAAACTATAAGGAAGTGCTGCTCCTGTACAAGCCTTTAAAAAAGGTTGTTATTATAATAGTGGTGTTTATGTATATGTTTAAGCATTAAACTAAATTGGAGTTCTGAAACTGAAACGATCAAAGCTTTTTAGCTTCCTTTACAAACCTCCAATTAGTATTTTTATATAGTGGACAACTTTACTAAACTTCAGAAGCTTTTTCATTATGGTATTTTTAAATGATTGTACATTTTGGACTGTCAAATGCGTAAGTTAACAATCTTCATTCTCTTATGTCCAAAAATCACTTTGGTAATGGTAACCAAATATAAAGGGGTTTTACATATGTGTGGTGATTGTTGAAAGACAAAAATAGTTTCTAAAAACAATGCTTTTACACATTTTAGAGAAAAATCACATTTAAATTTTCTTGTAAAACGAACCTGAATAGATTTGCATTTATTGCTCTATATGTTGTGCCATGTACACAAATTGATGACAAATATCTTGTATTAAATTTCAGTTATCCCTGAGATTCAGTTTGGTGCTGAAAAGACTCTGACAATCAAAGCTGGGGAAAACATCAAACTTAGTTGCAATATTGGTGGGCGTCCTGTGCCTCAGGTTACATGGTATAAGGATGGGAGACAGCTTGACAAAATGCTTGTTGATATCACAACCAATATTGGATCAAGCTCACTGTTCATTAGAGATGCTGATCGTAATGACCGTGGAATCTACACCGTTGAAGCCAAAAACAGCTCTGGAACAACAAAGGAAGATGTTCTTGTGAGAGTACAAGGTATGTTAGAAAATTATAATTTTGTTTACATTGGAAGACTGAGTTTAAATACTTTGAAGTATAGCTGTCTGTGTTTGATTCAGATACTCCTGGACCACCTGAGGGTCCACTTCGCTTCACAAATATCTCTGCTGAGAAGGCAACTCTTTGGTGGAGCCCCCCAGAAAATGATGGCTGTGCAGCTATCACTCATTATGTGATTGAGAAGCGTGAGACTTCCCGCATTTCTTGGGCTCTTGTTACATCCAAGTGTGAAGCCTGCTCTTTCAATGCCACCAAGTTGATCAAGGGCAATGAGTATCAGTTCCGGGTTTCTGCTGTCAACATTTTCGGTGTTGGCAAAACACTTGAATCAGATCCAATTGTTGCAAAAATGCAGTACAGTAAGTGATAATTAAATGTTTTATTTAATTTTGTCAAAAATTATTTGAGCAGAACTGTACACTAAATTGTGTGGGTATTTTTTTAAATAGCTGTACCAGATGCACCAGGAACACCTGACTGCACTCATGTGACAGGAAACAGTCTTACACTTTGCTGGACAAGACCAAGACATGATGGTGGCAATGAAATAAAGCACTACATCCTTGAAAGAAGAGAAAAGAAAAGCTTACAGTGGGTAAAGGTTTCAGCAAAAAGACCAATCACGGAGCTCAGACAGAGAGTTACAAACCTGACTGAAGGAAATGAATATGAATTCCGTGTTATGGCTGAAAATGGGGCTGGTGTAGGGCCACCAAGTGGAGTATCAAGACTCTTTAAGTGCAGAGAACCTACCAGTGCACCAAGCGCACCAACTGTAGTAAGAGTCACTGACTCAACAAAGACGTCTGTGACCCTGGAATGGACCAAACCAGTCTTTGATGGTGGTTTGGAGATCATTGGTTACATTATTGAGATGTGCAAAGCAAGCCTTGAAGAATGGCACAGAGTCAATAACCAGACTTGTATCCATACAACATACACAGTTACCGATTTAGAACCAGGTGAAGAATACAAATTGCGTGTGTGTGCTGTTAATGGTGCAGGAAAGGGAGAGCCATCTGAGATTCCAAATGCAGTACAGGCAGTTGACAGACTGACATCACCAGAGATTGACATTGATGCAAATTTCAAACAGACGCATATTGTGAAAAATGGAGGAACGGTTACTCTTAGTGTTCCTTTCCGTGGAAAACCTACACCCCTGGCTACATGGTCAAAAGCAGATGGAGAAATTGGTGTGATGGTGGATATTAATACTACAGATACCTGCAGCACATTAACAATGGAAAACTGTAACAGATACGATGCTGGCAAATACACACTTTCACTTGAGAACAACAGTGGTCGTAAATCCATTACATTAACAGTAAAAGTGTTGGACACACCTGGGCCTCCGGGTCCTATCTCATTCAAGGATGTAACAAGAGGAGCATTGACTCTCATGTGGGATGCTCCATCCAGTGATGGAGGTGCTCGTATTCATCATTATATAATTGAAAAACGTGAGGCAAGTCGTTTAAGTTGGCAAGAGGTCAGTCCCATGTGTACACGCCAAATTCTCAGAGTGACCAATCTTGAGGTTGGTGTAGCATATTCCTTCAGGGTGATAGCTGAAAATCAGTACGGTATAGGTGAGCCTTATGAAATGTCAGAACCTATTATTGCCACTGAGGAGCCTGCACCGCCCAAGAGGCTGGACATTATTGACACTACATCTTCTACAGCTACCTTAGTATGGATGAAGCCTGAGCATGATGGTGGAAGCCGCATCACAGGATACATTGTTGAGACAAGAAAGAAAGGTTCTGATCACTGGGTTGTTGGTGGTCAAACAAAATCTTTGAAGATGGTCCTGGAGGGCTTGGTTGAGAACACAGAATATGAATTCCGGGTTAAAGCACAAAATGATACTGGAGTTAGTTATCCCAGAGATGCGCTGACCTCTGTTATCATCAAAGAACCTCGCATTGAGCCAACTGCAGATCTTAGTGGCATCATCAAACAACTTATTACCTGTAAGACTGGCAGTTCCTTTACTATTGATATTCCCATTAGTGGCAGACCAGCTCCTAAAGTAACATGGAAGCTTGAGGAGATAAAACTAAAGGAAACAGAGAGAGTTTCTATCAAGACTTCTAATGTGAAAACCACCCTACTGGTTAAGGATGCCAAGAGAGGGGACAGTGGAAAATATTACCTTACCCTAGAGAATGCAGCTGGGGCAAAGACCTTCAGTATTAATGTAATTGTCTTTGGCAGACCAAGCCCACCCACTGGCCCAATAGAAATCTCAGGAATAACATCAGAATCCTGTGTGTTGACATGGACTGAGCCTACAGATGATGGTGGATCAGATGTTACTAACTATATAGTTGAGAAACGCGAATCTGGTCAAACTTCATGGCAGGTTGTGAACTCAAGTGTGCAACGGCCAACCATTAAAGTCTCCCACTTGACAAAATACATGGAGTACACATTCCGTGTCTGTGCAGAGAACAAGTTTGGTGTTAGCAAGCCAATAGAGTCTCAAGCTATTGTGGCAGAACATCCATTTAGTAAGTATAATTACAGTTCTTTGATTTCCTATTAAATATGCTACTGTAGCATTTAAAAAATTATAATCATTGTTTCATCTTCCAGTACCACCAAGCCCACCTACACGTCCAGATGTGGTATTAGTATCTGCTAATGCCATTTCCATTAAATGGGATGTTCCATATCATGATGGTGGAAGCAAGGTCACTGGATATTGGATCGAGAAGAAGGAGCGCAATACCATTTTATGGACACGGGAAAATAAACTCCCATGTATTGAGTGTCATTATAAGGTCTCCAATCTTATTGAAGGTCTTGAATATCAGTTCCGTGTATACGCCATGAACATTGCTGGTCTAAGCAAAGCCAGTGAAGCTTCAAGACCAGTCTTAGCTTTGAATCCAGTTGGTATGTATTGGGTTATTTTTTTTTATATTTTCCTGGATTGTTGTTTATTAGGAACATAGTACTTACAGGGTGCTCCATTTCATTTTAGATCCACCTGGCAAACCAGAAGTGTATGACATTACAAGATCTTCAGTTTCTATTAAATGGTCTGTACCATTTAATGATGGTGGCAGCAAACTTGTTGGATATATAGTTGAACGTAAGGTTTCCACTGATGATGAAGAAGATCGTTGGTTGAAGTGCAACTACACTACTATCACAGACAATTTCTTCACTGTATCATCACTTGAAGAGGGAACACTTTATGAATTCCGTGTCATTGCTAAAAATTGTGCAGGAGTCCACAGTATTCCATCAGAATCAACAGGCCCTATTACATGCAAGGATGAATACAGTAAGACAAATTCCTGACGAATATTTGACTGGGTATGTTTAGTTGGTATTAATCTAATACTTGCTATGTATTTCTTTCAGCACCACCAAAGGCTGAATTAGACAGCAAACTTGTTGGTGAGACAGTAACTATTAGAGCTGGATCAGATCTTGTTCTGGACGCTGCAGTTGGTGGTAAACCTGAACCAAAAGTATGGTGGTCTAAGGATAATAAGGAGTTGGAGCTTGGTGACAAGTACTCATTGACATACACCAGCACAAGAGCCATGGCAATCATCAAATCATGTAACAGGAATGATACTGGAAAATATATATTGACAGTTAAGAATGCCAGTGGAACCAAAACTGCAGCTGTCCTTGTTAAAGTTCTTGGTAAGAACATATTAAATTAAAACACGTCTCACTAAAATCTAAATATTAAATACCTTGCTGATAATGTGAAATTACTTTTCCATCCCAGATACCCCTGGTCCTCCAGATGCTAAAATCACAATCAGTAGGATAACAGAAGAAAAATGCACAGTTTCTTGGAAGATACCTCTTGAGGATGGGGGAGCTTCTATCACACATTACATTGTTGAGAGACGTGAGACCAGTAGGCTCAACTGGGTTGTCATGGAAACTGAATGCAAGACCCTTTCTTGTGTCAGTTCAAAACTAATCAAGAACAATGAATATATATTCCGTGTCAGAGGGGTTAACAAATATGGAGCAGGAGTACCGCTGGAGTCTGAACCAGTTATTGCAAGAAATGCTTATAGTAAGTCCTTTGTATAGTTTGGAGTAATTCACAGATTTACTGAATTCAAAAATAAAAACATTTAAATATTCTTGCCTTTTTCAGCTGTTCCAACACCTCCTGGAGCACCAGAAATTACAGCTGTCGGAAAGCAACATGCCATTATTGAGTGGCTAAAGCCAGAGAATGATGGTGGTAGTGAAATAAAAAATTTCCTTGTTGATAAACGTGAGAAGAGCAGTGTGAGATGGACCAGAGTAAATAAGACATACACCATCTATGATACAAGACTCAAGATAACAGGCTTATTAGAGGGAAGTGAATACCAATTCCGAGTTGCAGCTGTCAATTCTGCTGGTTCAAGCGTACCAAGTGAAGCCTCTGAATATGCTCTTTGCAGAGATCCAACATGTGAGTCACTGTAACTACTGTTGCCTAACCATATTATTATGCCATATTTAGTTCATTATTAAGATTCTCATCAATTTAATTTCAATTGTGAAATGACTGTTTTCCCCCTTTAATATTACAGATACCCCTGCTCCTCCATCAACTCCACGCATAATAGATACTACCAAGCACAGCATTACTATGACATGGACCAGACCTATGTATGATGGGGGCTCAGATGTTACAGGTTATGTTGTTGAGATTCTAGAAGAGGGAACTGAACAGTGGTATAGAGCCACTCAGAAGATCCTGAAATCTACTGAATATACTGCAGCTGGCTTAACAAGCACCAAGAAGTACAGGTTTAGAGTGGCTGCAGTGAACGCAGTGGGCACTGGAGAGTTCAGTGAAGGAAGTATAGAGACTGCACCCATAGAAAGAGTTGGTAAGTTTTTGCTAGGTCATACATCATGTTAATATTGAGGACAAATGTAAAATGATTAGCACAAAAATACTGACTAGATTGTTTAGAGCTGTATATAGACTTTAGCTGTACAATCAGTATTCAGCATTTTACAGCAGTATTCAGTATATATTATATGACAAAGTCTTAATTCAGACGTTACATGAGATCTATGCAATTGGAATGGCATATCCATCCACACATACACCTATTTTCCTTGCCACTTATCCTGTGTACGGGATACTGGATCCTATCCCAGGGAACTTACTAGGGCGCAAGTCAGGAGATACCCATCAATCGCAGAGAACAAGTTCACTAACACACACACACACCCAATTATACCCTATGGGCAATTTGGAAACAGAATCGCATAACTTTTCCTATGTATATAATGATTAAAGTCTTCATATCATTAATCAACTACAAATACTGCCCTCAAATAATATTTAGAGATTTTCTTTTTATAATAAACAGACTGTTGAAACTGACATTTAGTGTTTTGGATCAGTAAATTCACTGAAATCTACTCTTCTCAGAAATTCCTGATATTGAACTAACTGAAGAACTGAAGAAAACAGTTTGCCTGAGAGCTGGCAGCACTTTACGTCTAAATGCATATATACATGGAAGACCATTGCCAGTTGTTACTTGGAGAAAGTCAGGCATAGACCTTCAGTCACGGGGATACACTGAAACAACAGAGAGCACTACAACTTTAATAGTTGAGAAGGTTCACCGTTATGATGCTGGAAAATACACAATTGAGGCTGAAAATCCTTCTGGCAAGAAGACAATTACCATTCTTGTCAAGATATATGGTAAGAACACAACATTGTTTAATTGTTTGTCTCTTAATTATTTTATTTTATTTTTATTTTTTTACAATTATTTCTCTCAATTCCAGATTCCCCTGGTCCATGTGCAACAGTCAAGGTCAAGGATTACACTAAAGAATCAGTTGTCATTACATGGGATGTCCCTACCGTTGATGGAGGGGCTCCAATCAATAACTACATTATTGAAAAACGTGAAGCATCAATGAAATCTTATAACACAGTGACAATGGAATGCAAGAAAACATTGTACAGAATCACTGGGTTAGAGGAAGGAACACTATACTTCTTTAGAGTATTGCCTGAAAACATATATGGTATTGGCGAACCCTGTGAAACCACAGATTCAGTGCTGGTGTGTGACATTCCATCTGTTCCTCAAGATTTACATATCATTGATGTTACAAAGTCCACTGTCACGCTTGGATGGGAGAAACCGTTTTACGATGGTGGCAGCAGAATTACTGGTTATGTTATTGAAACCTGTAAAAAAGAAACTGACCGATGGATGAATGTTGCTAGTGTAAGAGCATCAGTGTTTCAGCACACCGTAGATTCTCTAATTGAAAATGAGCAATACTTATTCAGAATCAAAGCTGCGAACAGCAGGGGGGTTAGTGAGCCCAGAGAATTGACGACACCTGTAACTATTCAAGAACAGAGAGGTATGCTATTATTAACTTATCATTTAACTTTAATTTAAACATAACTAAGCAAAAAGGTTAATATAACTGCACATTATAAATGATATTAAAATATTGTCTTTATTTTACAGTTATGCCAAAGATTGATTTGACCAGCATTCCTCAAAAGGTTGTAAATGTGCATGCTAGCAAGCCAATTGTTCTTGACATTCCTATCGCTGGAAGACCTGCACCAGCTTGCTCATGGTTCTTTGGTGGCATTAAGATGAAAGACAAGCTTGACCATATTAAAATCGAGACAACAACTAAGTACACTAAACTAACAGTTCGCGAATCTACTCTTGATGATACTGGTGACTATACTCTTGAAGTAAAGAATATCATAGGAGTAGCTACAGAAATCATTAAAGTCATCATTCTTGGTAAGAACAATATTCTACCTCATCCATTTTGTCTTCCACTAAGGATTTATAGTTTTTGCAGCACTGTAACTGAAACTGACCAAATGTACCCCATTTGCAGATAAACCTGCCATTCCAGTTGGGCCTATGAGAATTGATGAAGTTGATGCCACATCTGTAACATGCAGCTGGGTGCCACCAGAAAAAGATGGAGGTGCCAATATCAGTGGCTATGTAGTTGAGCAACGAGATGCCCATCGCCCTGGTTGGCTGACCATTTCTGAATCTGTCACAAGACCCACATTCAAATTCATTAGACTGACTGAAGGAACAGAATATGTGTTCCGTGTAGCTGCAACAAATCGTTTTGGCATTGGTTCATTCCTTCAGTCTGAAGTTGTTGAATGCAAGAGTGCCAAGAGTAAGCTCGCGCACACACACACACACACACACACACACACACACACACACACACACACACACGCATGTTATTATATTATATTATATTATATTATATTATATTATATATTATATTATATTATATTATATATGGTATTACTAATTAATAACACGTTCTGTTATTTTCAACAGCTGTTCCTGATGCACCAAGCATACCTGAAATATTTGATGTGTCCCATGATGGTATGACGCTCACTTGGAAACCACCAGAACATGATGGTGGTTCCTCAGTGGCTGGCTACATTATTGAGCGTAAAGAAACTAGATCTGACAGATGGGTGCGCATCAATAAGAATCCAGTGACAATGACAAGATACAGATCAACTGGACTAATTGAGGGTCTTGAATATGAGTATAGAGTGACAGCTATGAACTCCAGAGGCAGTGGCAAACCAAGTCTGAGCTCAAAACCAGTGATTGCGATGGATCCGATTGGTATGTGCAAAGGAACAGTCAAACATAGTACTAGCCTATGAGACAAATATTTAAAAGAAAAAATAAATAAATAAATAAATAAAGAATAAATAAATAAATAAAACATACACTGTTTCTTTTCACACAGAACCTCCAGGCATACCTCTGAATCCAAGAGTCACAGATACAACCAGGACATCTGTGTCATTGGCATGGTCTCCCCCTGTGGAAGAAGGAGGCGCTATGATCACTGGTTACCTGATTGAGATGCAGAAGGTTGACCAGATTGAATGGACCAAATGTAATACAACTCCAACAAAGATCTGTGAATACACACTAACACATATGCCCCAAGGTGCTGAGTACAGGTTCCGTGTGATGGCATGCAATGCTGGTGGACCTGGAGAACCAGCTGAGATTCCAGGAGTAGTCAAAGTCACAGAAATGCTTGGTAAGAATAGAAAATAGTGTTGTAAACTATGTCTGTTCTACGCGAGTGGCACTGTATATTAGTACTAAAACAATCTGCTTGAATATTTCAGAATATCCTGATTATGAGCTGGAGCCGAAGTACCTCGAGGGTTATATTGTCAGACAAGGTGGGGTTGTCAGACTTTCTGTGCCAATTAAGGGAAAACCATATCCAACTTGTAAATGGACAAAGGAAGGCCGTGATATTTCTCACAGAGCTATGATTGCCACCAGTGAAGAACGCACCGAACTGGTGATTAAGGAAGCTCACAGGGATGACACTGGAACCTATGATCTTCTGCTGGAGAACAAATGTGGAAAGAAAGCAGTTTACATCAAGGTTAAAGTAATTGGACCCCCAGATCCACCTGAAGGCCCACTGGAATTTGATGATATTCAAGCTCGTTCTGTAAGAGTGAGCTGGAGACCACCCTCAGATGATGGTGGCTCTGATGTTCTTGGTTACACTGTGGAGAGACGTGAGGTACCAAAGGCAGCATGGTACACTGTGGACGCTCGAGTGGTTGACAGTTCATTAGTGGTCAAGGGGTTGAAAGAAAATGTTGAGTACCACTTCAGAGTTTCAGCTGAGAACCAGTTTGGAATTAGTCGATCTCTAAAATCAGATGAATCAGTTATACCAAAGACACCACTCTGTACGTATATTTAACCTTTACACAACATGATTTATTTTTTTTATTACTAATATTATGAACCAGGTAATTTATACTGCTTTTGTGCTCTTTAAAAAGGTCCCCCTGAGCCTCCAAGTTTCCCTCCAGAAATTATGGATGTCACAAAAACATCTGTTGGTCTGTCTTGGTCAAGACCAAAGGATGATGGTGGTGCTCGTGTGACTGGATATTATATTGAAAGAAGAGAGTTGTCCACTGAAAAATGGGTGCGTCACAACAAGACTCACATCACAACCACAATGTATACTCTTACTGGCCTTATCCCTGATGCAGAGTATCAGTTCCGTGTGATTGCTCAGAATGATATCGGTCAAAGTGAGCCTGGACCTGTATCTGAAGCAGTTGTGTGCAAGGATCCATTTGGTAAGGAACATGATATTGAATATACAATTATATGATATTTATTATACCATACTGAAAGAAAATGTACAAAAATTTGTTGGTTTCTAAGGTCTAATTACTTAATTTCCTTACTTTATTAGATAAACCAAGCCAGGCAGGTGAAATTGACATCATCTCAGTTACCAAGGATTGCATCACCATCCACTGGCTACGCCCAGAGTCTGATGGAGGCAAAGAAATTCTTGGATATTGGATTGAGTTTAGACAAGCAGGTGAAAGTGCCTGGAAAAAGTGCAACAAAGAGCGTTCGAGGGACAGGCAGTTTACCATGGGTGGCCTCATGGAGGCAACAGAATATGAATTTAGAGTCTTTGCTGAAAATGAAACCGGACTAAGCAGACCACGTAGAACTGCCATGGGCATCAAAACCAAACTAAGTGGTATGTTCAAAAGATTAATCATTTATATTATTTCATTGTAGACATGAATGCATAAACAAGATATTTATTTACTTTCATTTGTTTTATATAGTTGGGGAAGCTCCAAGTCTGAAGGAAGAGATGAAAGATACTACCACTAATCTAGGAGAAACTGGAACACTGACTTGCCAGATTATTGGAAGGCCTCTTCCCGAAATAAAATGGTATAGATTTGGAAAGGAACTGACTCAGAGCCGTAAATACAAAATGAGCTCTGATGGCAGAAGTCATTCTCTAACAGTTTTAACAGATGAACAAGAAGATGAAGGTCTGTACACTTGCCGAGCCATCAATGAGGCTGGTGAGATTGAAACGAGTGGCAAGCTTCTTTTGCAGGCTGCACCCCAATTCCATCCTGGATTCCCTTTGAAGGAGAAATATTATGCAGGCTGTGGAACAAGCCTACGTCTCCATGTTGTCTATATTGGACGTCCAATTCCACAAATCATGTGGTTTTATGGCAAGAAACCTCTAAATCCATCAGATACTATTGTTATTGAAAACACAGAGCATTATACTCACTTGGTTGTAAGAAATGTTCAACGCAAGACAAACGCTGGCAGGTACAAGGTACAACTGAGCAACAAATTTGGTGCAATTGATACAGTACTACGAGTTGAAATCCAAGGTAAATAAAAGACCTACTTGTGTTGTGGGGTATATTGAGGGGTGTGAAATTGGACACCTAAGGTATATGTTTGTTTAACACTATGACTCTCATTTCAGATAAGCCTCTGGTTCCTGAAGGGCCAATTATTGTTGAAGCTCTCTTGAAGAACTCTGTAATTATAAGTTGGAAACCACCTAAGGATGATGGTGGTTCATTGATCACAAACTATATTGTAGAAAAGCGTGAAGCGAAGGAGGGAGAGAAATGGAATCTAGTGTCATCAGCTGTCTCCGGAACTACATGTCGCATTCCGAATCTAACTGAGAGTGCTGGATATTACTTCCGTGTTTCTGCCCAGAATCAGTATGGTATTAGTGAGTCACTGGAAATTCCTGCTGTCGTTATCATCAAGAGTCCATATGGTAAGTTGAATCCATTGATTTCATTGTGTCTGCATGCAAAAACATTACAAAACAAAGGAAAATATGCAATTTACATACTCACAATTTTGTTTTTCAGAAAAACCTGGAATCCCACCACAGCCAATAGT
Source organism: Clarias pachynema (assembly GCA_030014365.1). Lineage (NCBI taxonomy): Eukaryota > Metazoa > Chordata > Actinopteri > Siluriformes > Clariidae > Clarias > Clarias pachynema. The sequence continues at coordinate 29,226,169 of JAQMYL010000035.1, forward strand.
AACTTCATTCACAAAGGATTCCTGTGTTGTGGCATGGAAACCCCCATCCAGTGATGGAGGTGCCAAAATTAAGGCTTATTACCTGGAAAAGAGGGAGAAGAAACAGAACAAATGGATTGCTGTTACAACTGAAGAAATTCATGAGACAAGCTATACTGTCAAAGGACTTATTGAAGGCTTTGAGTATGAATTCCGTGTCAAGTGTGAGAACATTGGCGGCGAAAGTAACTGGAGCGAGATTTCAGAACCTGTCGTTCCAAAGTCAGACACAGCTCCTCGTGCTCCCTTCTTTAAAGAGGAACTGAGAGATATGTGTGTTAAATATAAAGCCAATGCAACCTTTGTTGCTAAGGTCATTGGATATCCAAATCCATTGGTAAAATGGTACAAGAATGGCAAAGAAATCTTACCAGATGGTGAGAAACTCAAGATTCAAGAATTCAAAGGAGGCTACCACCAACTTGTTATCAGTAATGCAGATGAGAATGATGTGGGTGTTTACCAAATTAGAGCCACAAATCAGGAAGGATCAATTTCTACAACTGTAACACTTGATGTGGAAGGTATGATTGCTGTGTATTTACATATGTGTTGCTACTAGGGCTGCACGATTTGGGAAAAATGTCACATTGCGATTATTAAGGTCAAAATTGCGATTTGCGATTGCGATACGATAAACAAGTGGTATGACTCAACTTGCTTGTTATCAAGGAAAATGCGCCCACATTACTAATAAT
>JAQMYL010000035.1:29265888-29278837 GCA_030014365.1 Clarias pachynema
AGTACAACTGCAATACTTTATGTTGAAGGTAATGGTGTTGAGCAAAAAATTAACCATTTTAAATTGTATACTGTATGTGGAAGATTTAAGCATAGTAAACCAAACTCCCTATATTTCTAATGTTTTGAACCATTAAATTGATAGTGTTGTAAAGTATCTTAAATGTTGATTTATTTTATTTGTCATATAGGTGCACCACTTGAAATTGTAAAGAACCTTGAGAGTACCGAAGTGCCAGAGTCATTTACAGGGGAGTTTGAGTGTGAAGTGTCCCGTGAAGATGCTCAAGGCACTTGGTACTTTGAGAACAAAGCGATAATTCCTAGCCTTAAATATGTTGTGTCCTCCCGTCGTGGTCGCCACAGCCTATTTGTTAAAGATGTGAAAAAAGAGGACCAAGGAAAATACACTTTTGAAGTGGGTGACCTGAAGACAAGTGCTTCCCTAAAAATGAAAGGTGAGTATTCTTGAAAGGGGCTCAAGATAATGAGGAAAACACTTTCTCTCACTCTCTGTATTTTTACCACAATCAAATTTTCTCTCTAGTGCGTCCAGTTACACTGATGCAAGGCCTATCTGACTTGACAATATGTGAGGGTGATATCGCCCAACTTGAGGTACGATTCTCTCAGGAAAATGTTGAAGGAACATGGATGAAGGATGGTCAGGCCATCTCAGCCACAGATAGAATTCATATTGTAATTGACAAATTGAACTATAAGCTTTTAATCGAAGATGCTAATAAAGATGACACTGGAATGTACTCCTTCGTTGTACCCAACCAAGACATTTCCACATCTGGAAAGCTTATTGTTCAAGGTAAATTTCATAAACAATATCTGGTGGTTGTACATACATGTTTCTCTGTAATATGGAAATATTTTAATGTATAATTATGAACTCTATATCTTCACAGCCATAGACTTTTTGGCGCCATTAAAGGACATTTCTGCAGTGGAGGGTACAAAGTCTGTTTTTGAGGCCAAGATTACTGCAGCTGATGTGAGCTCAGTGAAATGGTATCATGATGACAAATTGGTGATACCTAATGACAGAGTCCAAATGGTCGCAAAAGGTTCTAAACAACGTCTAGTGTTGAACAGGACTTATGCTTCAGATGAAGGACAATATAAGCTGGTTGTTGGTCGTGTTGATTCAACATGCAACCTGGCAGTTGAAAGTATGTTCTGCATAGGTTAAAGAATAGTAATTTGATGTCATACATGAATAACACACAAATGAATAATGGATAATAAATAACATTAATAATAAATAATGTTTAATTCTTGTGTTTATTAGAAATCAACATTGTAAAGCACATGGAGGACTGTGTATGTACAGAGACTCAGAATGTCACATTTGAGGTCGAAGTATCTCATTCTGGAATTGATGCTCTCTGGACATTTAATGGTCAAACTCTGAAGGCTGGTCCCAAGTACAAAATTGACAGCAAAGGTACCCACTATAGCCTCACCATCCTTAATGCCATGAAGGATGAGGAAGGAGAGTACGTCTTTGCTGCTGGAGAGAAGACATCTAGTGCAAAGCTTGTTGTTTCAGGTATTTATACAAGTATAGCAGCTCATTTTGTAATATTTAATATTAAAGGTAATTTGTGAACTATGTATCTATGTTGCAGCTGTTTACATTCTGTTTACATAATTTTAGGGGTAAAGATATGATTTCTTGTTTTTTTTGTTGTTGTTTTTTCGTAGGTGGTGCCATAAGCAGACCACTTTGTGATTTGACAGTAGCAGAGTCCCAAACTGCTGTATTAGAGTGTGAGGTTGCAAGTGAAACTGCTGAAGGACAGTGGCTTAAGAATGGACAGTCTGTTAGCTTCAATGACAATGTCAGGAGTGAAGACAATGGGACTCTAAGAAGCCTAGTTATTGATATCACCAGACCACAGGATATTGGAGAGTATACATACCAGGTTGCAAACTCTACAACATCTGCTAACCTAAGGGTTGAAGGTACATTCAAGTTTTACTATATACTGTAGGTGCATTGTGCTTTAATTATTCTGTCTTTTGGTTGTTCATAATTGAATGGCATTTTATAGCTGTTAGGATCAAAAAGACTATGAAGAACCAAACTGCCATTGAGACACAAGATGCTGTGTTCAACCTTGAACTCACTCATTTGGATGTGAAAGGGGCCCAGTGGATCAAGAATGGTGTTGAAATCATTCCGAGTGATAAATATGAAATCACCGTAGATGGCATGGTTCACACCCTAAAGATTAAAAATTGTAACACCCACGATGAATCTGTTTATGGTTTCAAACTTGGAAAGCTCTCTGCTAATTCAAGACTCAATGTTGAGAGTAAGTATTTGTCCATTAATGCTTTCACACAGATGTGTCCATGGAATGTTCTTTAATTATTATTTTTTTTTTTAAATCTCTCTTGTAGCTATCAAGGTTGTGAAGAAGCCCAAGGACGTAACTTCATTGTTGGGCGGCACTGCTTCATTTGAGCTGAGCCTATCACATGATGACATTCCAGTTAAGTGGATGTTCAATAGCCAAGAACTCGAGCCAAGCTCTAATATTAAGCTACTCTCAGAAAGAAAGGCCCACAAACTGGTTATTCAGAACGTGGAAGAAAGTATGACCGGAGAGTACACTGCTCTTATTGGACATTTACATTGCAGTGCACATCTGCATGTTGAATGTATGTAAACTTTTTACATTTTGTAAAGTAGGCATCCCCATGTAGTAGTATACAAGTTGAATAATGATGTCCATTTTAACATTTATTTAGCTTTGAGTGTCATAAACCCCATGATGGACGTTGAGATTCCAGAGACCCAGGTGGCCACATTTGAATGTGAAGTTTCACATTTTAATGTCCCGTCCATCTGGCTGAAAGATGGAATTGAGATTGAAACGAGCGAGAAGTTCGGAATTGTAGTGCAGGGCAAGCTACATCAACTGAAAATCATGAACGCTAGCATAGATGATGCAGAGGAATACACATTTGTCTGTGGAGATGACGGTGTCTCTGCCATCCTGACTGTTTACCGTAAGTCAGTTTACAGTTTTCTATGCTTATTTGTTACTTTAAGATGTGAATATAACATATACTTGCACCATTTAAAAATATTTCAGCCATAGAAATCACATCCATGCTCGAGGACCTCAGTGCTCAAGAGAGGGACACCATTACATTTGAAGTGACTGTTAATTATGAAGGTATTGGCCACAAATGGCTAAAGAATGGAGTGGTGATTAGATCCAGTGACAGATGCCAGATTCGTTCCAAACAGTTCACACACTCTCTCACTATCCAAAATGTGCATTTTGGGGATAGTGCAGAGTACAAATTTGTAGCAGGATCTGCTGAGACATCGGCAAAGCTGTTCGTTGAATGTGAGTTCTTAACTTCTATTTGGTATAGCCAATTTTGGTAATCCTTTTCGTTTCATCACAATGATGCACATTTTCTGCTTCTTAGCTCGTGTCATTGAGATTACAAAACACATCAAAGACATCAAAGTCACCGAGAAGAAAAAGGCCACCTTTGAATGTGAGCTCTCTGAGCCCAATGTTCAAGTCACTTGGTTAAAAGATGGACAGGAACTTGAATTATCTAACAGGTACTGCTAAAGGTGTTTTATTTTCCACAATACCATATACCCATTTGGAAACATGTACCAAAATAAATGTTGCTTGATATAATTTTAAATATTTAGGTTTAAAGCTACCACAGACAAATCCCTTCAGCGCTTGATCATCCAGAGCATTCGCATGTCTGATGCTGGTGAATACTCTGTGGTTGCCGGCTCAAGCATCTCCAAGGCTCATCTCACAGTAGAGGGCAAGGATGTTCAAATCTTTGAGCCTGCTGAAAAAGAAATAAGGGTAAGTCTAACATTATTATTACTTAACTGTAATAAGTACATGAACCCATGCATGCCCGTTTTTATAATCTTTCCTTCACAATCTAGGTGGTTGAGAATCAAAGAGCCACTTTAGAGTTTGAAGTCAGTGAGGAAGAAATCGAAGGTCGCTGGCTGAAAAATGGAGTTCAGATCCAATTCTCTCAAGAAAAGCGTTACAACTATGTGACTATCAGAAAGGTGCACCGCTTGACGATTGCGGAAACTTACCAGAGTGATGCTGGGGAATACACTTTTATTGCTGGAAAGAACAGGAGTACATTGACTCTGCATGTCAACAGTAAGTGTCTTTACCAACAGCTCATACAATTATACTATTCTCATACATAGTATGTCAAAGCTCCATGATGTCTCCAAATGTCTTCTTTATATGATGTATCTGTTGAGTCTGCCGGATTCCAGTACCATGTTTCTGGAGAGGGTAAGGGCATTTGTCTGAATGAGTAATGACTGAGTCATCATCAATCTACTCTATGGGACAAAATATTCTAGACAACTCACAGTTTAATAGACTCTATGTATTAGATTAGAAATGCCATATGTTCTGTACAATACATCCACATACCCTTTAACATTAATAAGTGAATGATAATAGCAAAAGCACACACACACACACACACATCTATGTGTGTGTGATGTTTGCTACAGTAATATCATTCACTTATCAATGTTACATGCTTAATTAGATTACCAGGCTGCTGGAACAAAAATCATATGAATTTTACCAGCCCAAATCTGGAGGACTGGGCTCCATCACAGTATGACTATATTCACATTACAAGCTTTATTGCTTTTTGCTCAAATCCACTTTCCGCTTTGAATGGTTCACTTTTGTGTTTGTAAGCGAACCATAATTGTCATTGGTGTGATGAAGATCTCTTTTATGAAAGTACACGCATGTGCACTTTTTCAACAACAATAACATTCATAGAAGAGGCATGTTGAGCAACCGTGGTCATTACATGTTTGCCACATTGATCTTAGCTTTAAAGCTGTTTTCTTTGGCCTTTAACTAAGTATGTTTATCAACCCAGCTATACCATTTAGCTACATGATTTTCAGTAGAGTCCTTACAGTTTTACCTGGAATTACTTACTTCCACAAATGCTGAGAAAATATTGCATCACCCCTCTACTGACTACAGTCACAATTGCTCTTCCAATTGCTCTTCTATTCTTTTTTTTTCTTTTCTTTCTAAACACTGGATGCTGACTGGTGGAATGCGCATGTGCAGTGAAGTTTGATGTGCACTGTTGAAGACACGCGTGTATCACAGAAGTTGCGCAATGGCTCATAGTAGTGTCACACGGCATTCTTCTTATCTTGCACTGAATGTCTTGCTGAAACCCTTGGACTGTCTTACGCCAAATCTTATAACTCTTACTACCATAAATGCACTGCTTTATCAGCATCTTCAACTCCAGTAGTGAATAAAAGAGACCTGAGAAAAGAGTCTTGGATACCACCATGTACTTTATTTAATTTATAAATGCTGAGTGTTGCAGGACAGTAGATGCGTGTCTTACAATAGTGGCTTAGTGTCAATGACTACCAGTGACAGACCAGCAACAGTTTTTGCTCATACGTCTGCTGCAATGCAACTGCATGGCCACATATCAGATATGTATCCTATCTGGGATCACATATAAAAATCTAACATGTTTAATCTAAATCTTAACAGCTCGGATATGTCTCATTTAGGAAAAGTGCCACTTTAAACCTGTAATGGGAATGTAGCATTATATAACTTACCTGCTCTTTCACAAGCCTGGTGGTTAAGTAATTATTTGCATTAGTGGACAGCAAAGTCACCACATTGTGCTGGACTTGGGCCTCCAGATGAACAACAACAACAACAACAATAAAAAAAACGAAAAAGACTGCAACACATCACCTTTTCACCTCTACCAACTTCACACTGCTCTAATGGCCTCTTCTGAATCAACAATAGACAATTTTAAGATTGACGTAATTGTTTAATCTTTTTTTTTCTTTTCTTTTTTTTTTTTCATTGCCCAGATCACAATGTGGAAACCATAAATAGGCAAAGTGTGTCAAGCAGTGAAGTATCTCTTTTGGAGGGGATCACTTCTCACACCTTTACTGAGACTCATTCTTCTTCATCTACTGTTCAAACATTTGAAATGGTGTCCACTATGGAAACATGCTCAACCTCTGTGAAAAGCATTAAAGTCCAACAACACGTTTCATCAGTGGAAGAATATTCCAGCGAACCTGCTTTGACTTTGAAAATGAATGATCTCATAGTCAGCCTGGGTGACATGGCGCAGTTCAACTGTTCTTTCACTGGGGAGCCTCTTACTGAAATTGTATGGGATCATAATGGAAGAACACTCACAAATACAGAGAGAGTACAATGTATGGATCACGAAGGGGTCTTGTCTCTTATCATACTAAATGTGCAACTCACAGACGAGGGAAGCTATGGCTGCACTGTTAAAAATGAAAACGGCGAGAATCGAACATCTGCATGGCTCACAGTAGAAGGTGCTTACAGGTTTTATTTTTATTCTGATGTCCATTTCAACCTATTCTGCTTAACGCTGGTGGTTTAATTAAACCGACATCATCACCGACAGTGTAATATCTTGTATAATCCTGTGAACAGTCTAATCTTTACCAAGCTTAGCCTAACAATATTATCATCAAACTAACATTTTCTTTTTTATCAATTCTAAAATTTCCTCTTACTGATAAATAATCCCTAATTTCCATAACTTTATTCTCACTCAGCTAAAGAAGCAAACTCCAAAGCAGAAACCCCCATCCCTTCTGACTCTGTCAGTAAATCTTCTAAAAGTGAAAACGAGCCCACTGCAAAGACATCTGACAAAGAAAAACAGGAGTACATCCAGACTATTGGATCGTTAAATACCTTCTCCCTGAGACATTACTATCCTGATGTGGTACCTTTGGTGGATCCTGTTATATATAAATCGATTCAGCCCGAGTTTCTTATGAAACTACAGCCCGAAACCACTGCACAGCAGCAAGACAAGGTTTCTCTTTATTATGTACTCCAAGGAATCCCCTCTTCATATGTGACATGGCTGCACAATCAGTCGATGGTTGAAGAGCCACGGTTGTACTCACTGAAGCATGATGGACCTTTGTGCTGCTTAAATGTAATGAATATTGGTCCCAAGCAAGGAGAAACTTATACATGCAAAATGATCAATGCTTCAGAAGACAGTGAGTGCAGCACCCAACTCGGGGTGAAGACAGGTTGGCATTTGCATGCTTTGCTTCTTCTTATTCTTTATGACTACACTCCTGTAGAAAATTCTATTCTTACTCTTAATCCATATAAGTAAAAATATAATATCTCTCAAAACATTACATCAAAAGAGAATCTGTAGAGAAATGACTGCTGGACATCCTTCAAGGGAGATTATATGGTTTATTACAGTTTGAATATATATATATTTTTTTACCTTAATATATGTATGTATGTTTATTTACCCTGGAATTTAAAATGGTGTATTTTCACTTCACAGTGCCAAGAGTTGAGGAACCTGTGTATGTGGAAGAAGTCAAAGGTAAAAGCAGATTTTCTACTCCTTATCGTTGTTATAATTGTTATGATTTGTCATGTATTTGATTAATGCACAAACTGTCATTGATTGTACTGTATATACTGTATGTGTGCTCAAAGCAGATTTGGGTAACAAATGACAAATTCTTCAATTACCTATACCTTTAATTTGTTTATTCAGTAAAACATTGCGTATTTATATATATATACATATAATCTACCTTTTGTGCACAGATTTTTCTAGCACAGCTGTGTGTACTGAAGAGGACTCTTACACCACAATCAAAACTTTTGAACTTGCGCCAGAATCTAAACTCTATTCAGAAGCATTAGAGAAAACAACGGAAAAGCCAGTTTTTGTAACCAAACTCTCCCCAGCCATTGTAACTGTAGGAAACACAGCTAAATTTACTGCAGTTGTAGCAGGATTTCCAAAACCTGTTGTTCAGTGGTGCCACAATGACCAAGTAATAACCACCTCGTCTGTTTATACGTTTGTGCAAGAGAATGAAGAATACACTCTGGTTATAAGCAATGTTAAAAAGGAATTAGAGGGAGAGTATATCTGCACTGCGAGCAACAAATTTGGCGAATCAACATGCACATCTTATCTTCATGTTAAAGTAAAAGATGCCAAAAGAGTAGAGGAGACTTTCAGTCAACCTCCACATTTTACAAAAGAAATTGAGACTGCGCATTGCCCAGTTGGGGGTCAGGCTGTTTTTGCATACACAGTTACAGGTTCTCCATTTCCTGAAATTCAGTGGTTCAGAGGTAGCCATCTCATTCAACCTAGTAAATACTGTATTATTGTTAGTAATGTTGATGGATCCGGCAGCATAAAAATAATGGAAATTCAGCAAAGTGATAGTGGCTTCTACTCATGTAGGGCATCCAATCCACTTGGAGAAGCATTTTGCAATGCAGAACTAATTGTCTTTCTTGATACAATCTCAACATCCCAAAAACATGAACAAGTTGGGTCAGTGGAGCAGAAAACATATAAAATGTCCAAGTCTGAACATGCTACTGAGTCCTGTTCGTACAGCGTAAGCATTTCTGGACATGCCACAGCTAGTGTGCAGGAAGGACGCCAGATTATTTATACCGCTGAAGACAGACAGACACTATCAAGTGATCAAGTAGATACTCATTGTGAGGTAGACATTACATCTGCAACAGTACACCGAGAGCAGGTATCTCACAAAATGTCAGTTCTGCATTCTGATGAAATGCAAGAGAGAGTAACTGTTGCTTTAACAGTGCCCCAACCAGCCATGGCAAAACTGGAGAAACAGCTCCACATGGCTGCCGTGACATCTGCTGTTCAAGAAGTCCAAGGTTTCACAGAAGATCACTCTGATCGTATCAAAAGTCCTGAGGTTTTAGAGGTTGAGCTTACTGAGGAACAGCCCTCACGGCTGATGTCTGCGATTTCTCAAAGTGTAACCCCTCTTACTATTGTGAAGGCTGACCCTATGACTTGCAAAGAAGGAGAAAGCATACATGCGATTACAGAACAAAAACATGCTCTCAATAGTCATCAGGTGGAGTCAAAGCTGGCCATCTTGAAGGAAGAACACAAAGACATACCTTACCCTGAAGAGGAGAAATCTTTCAGAGTTACAGAAGGGGTTAAGTTATTGTATTCTGCAATATCATCAGAGAACCTGCAAGTTACAGAGGCTCATTCTTCCATATTACCATCCTTGGAATTCACTGAACCTGTAGTCGGAATGGAAAAATCCAAACCAATATTTATGTCTGTAAGTGAAGAAAAACAAACACTTTTAAAAGAAAGCAATTTAGAAATGGATAAACCAGCTGAGGATGTTGCACAGTTATCCAAAGACCAAATGCTTAAATCTGCCTTTATTGCCGAGGAAATGCATACGCTTCATGCTGACAAAATCGCAGAAATCGCAGGTCTAGACAGTGCCGTTTCAGTGCATTCCCAGAAAGAAGAGGATCAGCTGCTTAATTTACAAATAATATGTGATCAAAATATTCTTCCATCTCAGGATAGATTTACTAGTGAGAAACCAAGACCTGAGCAAGCCGATGCCAGGGACAAGCCAACTCTTTTACAAACGTTGTGTCTGGATGACCAGACAGCTGTACATTATGAGCATTTATCAGAGTTTTCTTCTGGAAATTCTTCTAAAACAGAATATATAAAACCACAAAAAGAGGCTCCAGCCAATATATATCTTCAGTCTGTGCAGACAGAGACTGCTTTATACAAAGAAGGGTTACTTTCAGTAGAAGAACCAGATAAGCAGACAGCATTGCAGAGACAAGAAAAAATCCGTAAATACGCACTTCTTACTGAGGAGAAGTTAAATCTGACAGCAGATTCCTCCAAAGATATTGATGTTTCTGAAAAAGGCGAGAAACCTGAACAGAGAAAAGAACCGAAACCTTTAAATATTCTTCATGTGGTCTCAGAAACTATGCAGCTCCCAAAGGAAAGTCATTTGGCTAGTTGTGAAAAAGAGCATCATGCACTTATACAAAAGGAGGACCACTGGAATATTATGCATGCAATGTCAGTGCTAGACAAATATACATTAGAGGAAGGTCACACAGATAGTGTAACGACAATAGAGAAATTTACTTGCAAGGTAGGTTCAGAACCCACACCACTCATACAGACTGGTCATATTGAGGAACCGGCCATATCTACTGAAAGCTGTTCCACCCTTAAAGCTGCTGAGCAGGATTATGCTGTTCATATTCAAGAAGGCCAATCAGTGAAGCAGTCTATATTAATAGAAGAAAAGCAAACTTTAACGGGGGAAATATCTAAGGACATCAACAAATCAAAAACAACAGCAATAAACATTCTTACTGAGCCTTCAGGACCTCTTCTAGTCACGGAGTCTCGGGAAAGCAAAACACTTCCCAAGGAGCTCACATTTGTGATTCCTGCACCAAAACAACATAGCCTGGACATTAAACATCAATTAAAAAATGCATTACAGTGTGCCGTGGCCTGCGATCAGCCATTAATCCTGGCCGATGTCATAGGTAGTTTGAGAGCTGTAGACGTAAAGGAGGTCACGGTGCATAAGGAACCACAGCACACAATGTTCTCATATCTTATTACAAGTGCATCTACTCCAATGGAAATAACAATTGCTTTTGAGGGTGAATATCCTCAAATGGCTGATCTTAGGAGTGAACTTCAGTCTGCCTTAAACTCTATAATTTATCAGGAACACCAGGTCTTCACTTCTGAACAGCTTGAGCCAACACCAGTCCTTAGGCCCCAGCAAGTTCAGTTTAGAACATCTTCTTCAAAAGAGATGCTCTCAACAGTGACAGAGTCTGTACAGTTAACTGAAAATGTGGAACAGTTAGCACCAACAAAGACTCAATGTGCTGCTTTAAAGACTGAATCCAAAGAATCTTTCCAGCATAGAATTGCCCAGGAACAAATTATAGTACAAGAATCAAAACAGCACAATATTAAATCTCTGGCGGTTCAAGAAGAGAGAGATGTAGGTTTTGAAGAAATCACTGCTAACACGGCAGAGACACTATTTTCAATAGAAAAGTCTGCAGAAGTCCTTACTGAGAAAGAGAAAAGTGTAGAATTAATAAAAGAGAATGTAACACTGAAAAGAACAACAGAACATGGTTTGACCAAGAGTGTTGCTTTTGAATTGCCATTAGAAGATATTGTTGTTGTGGAGAATTCTATGGTTACATTTACTGTCCATATCAAAAATATAAACCAAGTTAGCTGGTTTTTCAATGGCAATTTGATCAAATCTGGCAAAGAGTTCAAAAGTACTAAACACCATGATACATTTAGCTTAGTAATCAACAAAGTTACTAAGGACAAACATGAAGGAGAATACACATGTGAGGCTGTGAGTGAAGGTGGCAAGGCTTCAACATCATCAAGACTCACGATTCATTCAAGAGGTTTGAATATGGAGTTGTATTTGTCACAATGACTCACCTAATCCTTAACAGTTTTCATTTTAGGTGTAGAAACTTTGGATAATTACTAATTAAATCCTAGGCAGAAACATAACCCACCTATTGATATTTAATCTATTCACATTCCACCTTCAACTTTCTATCACATTTTCTTCCCGTTTTTAAAAAAAAAATTTTAGTTATTTTTTTAATTATGTGTGAAAACTGTCATCATTTCACGGTCTTTTAATTCATGAAAATAACTATTGATGGATGTGTCATACTCTATCTCTGTTTTCCTGTTTCCTTTCTTGATTCCAGAAGTGGACGTTATGGCAATGTGTCGGTTCACGCAGCAATTTCAGAATATTCACCATTGGTTAAAAACAAAAGGGTCACATAATTTTAAATGATTTATTGTGTCCCCTTTGGAATTATAAAGTTGTATCTGACTATTTTTGTCTTATTCCGTGACAGCATATTAATAAAACATAATTTTATTTATTTATTTTTTAAGTAATATGCATTCTCTTTATTTGGAAAATATAAAGGCACATCACAAGTCAAAATCTCAAAATGATAGAACCTTATAATTGCAAGGGAATGATTTATAATTATATTATATTATTGCCATATCGACCATTCCTCTTCATCTCATGAATTCATCCCATACCATGAAAAATGGCTTCCTCATTTCTTTTAATTTCATTTCTTTAACATTCATGGCATCTCTTTTTCACAGTCACATGAGGACTACTGCTGTTTCTTTCCTATCCATGCCTGACTCAACTGCGCACAATCTCTAAAAAAAATAATAATAAAATAAATAAATAATCTGCCAGATAATTTATTTTCATTTTCTTCTCTTTATTTCACAAAATCTAGTGCCACCAGTATTAAGGAAAAAAATCCAGGACCTCGAAATCAAACTTGGCAGTGCTGCGAATTTCGAATGCGAAATAGAAGATGCTCCAGATGTGATCTTCAAATGGTTCAAGTCTAACACTGAACTCAGACATAGCGAGAAGATCAGGATCATCACGCTCCAAACCACGTCATGTCTAGAGCTTCTGAACTCAACCAAGGGAGACTGCGGGGTATACACCTGCCGTGCTTCCAACAAGCATGGCACTGATAGCTGCACTGCTAACCTGAGCATTATTGGTAAGTTGATTTGTTTGTTTAAATTAAAGCTTTGCATTAATAATTGGAGTTCAAGTGTGCTAAACACTGATTATTAAAGGTAAATATTCTTCAAATTGTATTTATGGTAAAGCTCATATATATATTTTTTTTCAGCAGCAGCTTGGTTGTTTAGTTCCTTTTTTATTAATGTTTTTCCCTTTTGATAGCATTGGACAAAAGATAGGGCTGGTGAGAGATATTTTATAATCAGCATTAGACCCAGTAACTTTTTTAATAACTCCAGATTCGTATTTTCTTATAATGTAAAAGCTGATGTGTATTATCTATATACCGTAGTAGCCTATGTTTGTAAAGGAAACTATTTTATCTTATCTTATCTTATCTTATCTTATCTTATCTTATCTTATCTTA
>JAQMYL010000035.1:29288071-29299072 GCA_030014365.1 Clarias pachynema
AAGGCTGAATGGCGAGTGACTCCGGAAATCCACTAGCCACATTGGCCAGTCAGCAAAAAAGTTAATGTCATGCCCTGGTATATATATATAATATTTATATTAATTGATCACTGCCCTTATCCATTATTTTCAGGACACCTTCCAAACAGAAAAGTGCTAAGGAGGACAAAGACATTGACATAATTGAGCTGCTAAGAAACGTAGACCCGAAAGAGTATGAGAAGTATGCTCGCCTGTACGGTATTACAGATTATCGTGGTCTTCTTCAAGCCATTGAGCAGCTGAAGCAGGAAAAGGGTGAAGGAAGTGGAAGACCGGTATATATATATTTTTTTCTGTTACAAAAGTTTGTTTATTGTATAGATTTTGTTTATTGTGTAATCATAAGTAAATCATATTTATTTATTTATTTATTTATTTTTAATAAGGAATATGAATGTAGCAGAGAATCTGATGAAGATTTGTCCAGGCTTGTAGCTGATTTGCAGAGAAGAATGGAACAAACTGAAGTAAGACTCTTTGTCAGCATTCAGTCCTAACTTACTATGACGATATCTATGACCATGTTTATGACTATGTACATTTATTTTCTTTTTGCAGCCCATTACCCTGCTTAATGACATCAAATGTCTAACTGCCAAAGTTAACACAGAAGCTGTGTTTGAGTGTGAAATTAAGATCAACTACCCAGAAATCATCCTGTCTTGGTACAAAGATTCAAAGAAGCTTGAGAACGGCAGCAAATATGACATTAAAGTAGTGGGTAATCTGCACTCGTTGAAGATCAAGAATGTCCAGACAAGTGACCAGGGAAATTACCGCGTGGTCTGTGGCCCACACATCTCCAGTGCCACACTGTCAGTCACAGGTGAGTCTTTTTCCTCTGTTCTCAGGTGCCATGTATTTAAATGTGTTAAGGGAGTTTTACAAACGTTGACAAAGGAGATGGGAACAAGCAGAATGCATGTCTTGGTAAGGAGCCAAAGCTGACCATAGTGCATGTATCATTTAAATGATCACAGTTTTTTGTTTTATTTCACTCTTGATTATTTGTATGCAAGTCTTAACCTCTTCACTTTGTTGCCACCACTACATTGTGGGTTTGGAGGAAGACCACAAAGCTAAGGGGCCATTTGGCACAAAAGCATCAGCCCCTGTCTTTATATAATTTTGTCAAACCTAGCATAAAGGTGAAACCAAACGTAGTTTAATAAACATGCGTTTATGGTGTAAACATTAAAAAAAAAAAAAGTATTTTTTTGTAATAGAAAGTTTTGGTCCCTAGACTAATCTCTTTGCTTTTTTTTTATTACTAATAAATACTGCATGTTTTCTCCTTTTCATAATACTCTTGAAGTGCTTGGCCCCAGGGGTCTAATCTTATTTGAAACTAAAATGATGGAGACATATGAAGGTATTTTATGGTATATATGGAACATGAAAAGACATGCAAGACAAAATTAATTATTCAAATCATATTTTATTTCCAGCTGATCAAATACAGTTCACTAAGCGCATTCAAAACATTTTGGTGAAGGAACGCCAGACTGCAACTTTTGAGTGCGAGTTGTCATTTGACAATGCAGTCGTCACATGGTATAAAGACTCTTGGGAGCTTAAAGAGAGTCCAAAATATGCCTTCAATTGTGAGGGACGACGTCATTTTATGATCATCCATAATGTAACATCTGAGGATGAAGGTGTGTAGAATTGAGTTAAAATCAACATAATTTAGTTTCAATTTATATCTTAATTAAACGAGTTAAACTCGGTTATATTCCTTGAAAATGTTTTAGGCGTATACTCAGTGATCGCACGACTGGAACCCATCGGTGAAACTAAAAGTACAGCTGAGCTGTACCTATCAGGAAAAGGTACAAATGAAAAAATTACAATAGAGTTCATTTGTTTAAAAATAACATTACAAATTTTTGGTAATGTGGGTTCTAATTCCCAATAACAATACTTTACATCCTTTTACAGAAATTGATCTAGGAACAATTTCCTATGGTGAGTATTTTCAAATTTAGAGACAGACTTGCTTAGTTGCTAAATAATTAAACAATAAAATAAGACTTCTCAATACATTTAGATGTCCCAGATACATCGATACAAGTGCCCGAGATGTCATCTATGATTAGTTTTAAAAGTAAGAGGGAAAACTTTAAAAAAAAATTTAATACATTTGATAAACAATACAATTCGGTCTAATAATGACTTCTTTAAAATTTTTCTCATTCAAAAGATGAGTCCACAGAATATTATCATTATGAAGAAAAGACTGAAGTAACAGGTACTCTTTAATGTTACTTCGCCCTTAATCTGATTATTCTTTTTTTTTAACCATCATAATCCTAATAAAATTTTCATCCCTCATTTTTTAACAAATCACGCCTAATTGGAATGATTAACTAATAATTATAACCAAGAAAGCAGCATACATTCATGTCCTCACATGGTGTTGGGTCTTTCTCATATTATTTAAGGATTCTATCTTTGACTAGCTCAAATAGAGTTATGTTACAGAATCTAAATATTAGTCTTTTTAATTTATTTTTCCTTTTAATTCCTAAGCTAATTATTTTCATTCACTCATTCATTCATCCATTCATTCATTCATTCATTCATTCTTGCTTCTCAAACCCGTCTCCGTGTTCTTGGCACATTTTGTTTGCTATGCTAGAAAATGTAAGTTGGACAATGCAAGAAGAAAGAGTAATTCATGAAGTCACATCAGCTCAAGGTATAAAAGGGCTACGATTTCACTAACTGAGATCGTAATGGTTATCCTAACTCTTTGTGTTAACCGTTGCTTAATTTTTCGTCTTCTTGATGTGTGAACTGTGTCACCCATCCCGCTGATCTTTTCCATTTGTTTCTCCTCATCACCTTTGTGAAATACTCAGTATCAGTTATTGCTCTGTTATACTAACTAATAAAGTTGTTTTTTTCCTTCCACCTATTGTATCTAATACTGTAAATTATCAGCATTGTCATCACACATTCCATATATGATGTCCTACACACCATGCTATTAAGGAATACTAAGAAATGTACTCATATCCTTGTAATATCTGTGCTCACTTGTTTTCTATTAGAACGGGAGAAGCCCATTGAAGAGATTATACCCAAAATGGGTGCACAAACAATGGAAGAAAAACCTCAAAAAGGTGAGAGAATTAAAACTTTTCTGACAATTTTTTTGCTATGAAAACTAAGAATTTATATTGTCAAAAACACATTAGTAAGTGTTGTATTTTAGCCACTGATAAACACAAGGATATTTTCACATTGTATTGTATTTTGTTTTATAACACATTGATAGTGTAGGGTAAAAAAACTGACAAATCAGCTCAATAACTTAGTGTTAGGAAATAAAACAAATGTGATGATATAAATAGGCACCTCCTGCATTATGTTACTAGAAAAATAAAAGTTTTATTTTTGACCACAGTGGTCTAGCATTGAGGACGTATAGGTTCATTATTACTGATTAAATTAATTATAAAAATAAGTTATAGTATTTGAATGCATTTTTTTAGAACCTGAGGTCATGCCTGTAGAGGAAACAGTCTCGGTAACGATTGTGCCTGAGTCAAAACAACAATCTACACCTAAAGGTACATTATAATTCTCCCTAGTATTATCCACATTTTTTGCTACACAGATTTACAGATGTTTCAGATTCTTCAAGTGTGAAATGTCTATATGTATCATAAATAAACACTTCTTTTAGGGAAATAATTTTACTAAATTTGATTTGCATATGATTATGTAAAACTTTCTTGTGTGTCTGTCCACAAAATATGTGGATTTTAACTGATCGTATAATGCGATTTGCATTTTTTTTTTGTTTGTTTCCTTCTTTACAAATCTTTAATAAGTTGATATTATTTTTAGTACTGTCTCTGCTATCTGTTAGTCCCATGTTTTGGACTCTAATAGCTCTTTATCTTATCTAAAGATGTCCTAAAACCTATGGTTCCCGAGGTACCTAAGCCTGGACCTCAGCTACCAACTGAAGCTAAAGTGGCACCAGTAGTTGTAGCCACCAAACCAGAGCCTAAACCTGAGGCTAAACCTAAACCAAAGGCTACATCAAAGCCTGAGCTTAAACCTGAACCTAAATCAAAAGGTACACAGAAGCTAAAACCTGAACCTAAGCCTGAACCAAAGCCTGCACTAAAGAGAGAGCTAAAACCTGAACCTCAGCCAGAACCAAAACCTGCCTTGAAGACAGAGTTAAAACCTGAACCTAAGCCTGAACCAAAACCTGCACTGAAGACAGAGTTAAAACCTGAACCTAAGCCTGAACCAAAACCTGCACTGAAGACAGAGCTAAAACCCAAAACAGAACCTCAGATTTCAGTTACAAAGAAACCTGAGCTCACATCAATAAAAGGTACCAAATCAGCTACCTGTATAGAATATGTCTGTGTCTGAATGTCTCTCCATCTTTTTGTCTGTCTTTTTTTGTTTAAAAACCAATTTCTTGTTTCTTTAAATACTGCTCTTCAATATTGCCTTTGTCCTTTATGTATGGTTTCTCTTGTCATGCTACTATTTCACAATATCTTCTTACTTTGAATGTTTGTTAAAAGAACTAGCTACCCCTGTGATGCCAGAAGCATTACCCCAACCAGAAGTAACTACAAAGCATGAAGAGGTTTTACCTCAAAAAACAGTCATTACACCATTAAAAGGTAACTGTGAAAGGGAATAAGTGTAAAATGTTAAATAATATATAAATTTGGTTTTTGCCATTTTGTGCTAAAACTTGTCCTTTTCTGTTGCTTTTGTGTGTGATAAACCCTAATTACTATTATGGAAATGTGTGTGTATTGTCTGTGTGTACCGGCAACCAAAGTTGGTTGTCCAAATTCTTCATTTCTTAATATTAACCTCTTACCAGTCTTTGAGAAATTATATTCATATACGTGTCATTGTCTTGTTTATAAGTATAACCAATATATCTTCTTTCCAAGCTTGTGAGATGGAGAAGACAACAGAAACACCAAAAATAGCACCAGAGAAAAAATCAGACCATGTACGATCAGTTGTCCTTGAACCATTAAAGGTAACAAAGCCAAAAGAGGAATTGTCTGCAGCACTAAAGACTGAGCCAAGTAAAGAACAAGAAACTGCAGTTGTTCTAAATAGAAAACCTGAGACTTCACCAGTTGTGCTTGAAGTGCAAAAGGCTGAAGTGTTTAAAATACCAGAACCGGCCTCTATAGAGCTGGTAGAAGTCCAAGTGGCTAAAAAGCCAGAGCCTACACCTGTGTCTTCAGCCAGTAGAAAACCAGAGCCACTTACAAAGTCTGAGTTAACTGCAATCTCTACAATAGAGCCAGTTGATAAAGAAGGGCCAAATGTTGTTCTCGCACAAGCTCCAAAAGTAGAGCCAGATGCAAACCAACGTCCCCCAGAGCTACCTCTGGCAAAACCTGAAGTCGTCCAGAAAAAAGAACAGATACCTGCTCCTGAAAAGAAGTCTCCCCCAAAGAGAGGTATAAATACCTAAATATTTTTGTTTTCTGTTCTTAGAACATTCCCATAAAAATATTCTTTTTTTTTTTTTTTTTTTGCTAAATGTCTTTAAACATCTTCAAAATTTCTTTTTAAGTGCCGAAATGACATTCTGTTGTGGATATTATTGATCTTAAAATTTGTGTTGTGTTTTTTTCTTCTTGTCTAATGTCATTTCTACTTTTACAAAGTGGTTGAACTTAAATATACAGAAGTTCCAACTGAGGAAGCACTTGTACCTCAACCTCAAAAGGAGTCTCCTTCCAGAGGTATGCATGACCAATCTTGGGGATTTGTCCTTAATATAATACCTAAATGTGTTTCTTGGATTGTTTGTTCTGTCTTTAACACAGTGTGTTCTTATCAACATGTAAACCGGTACTGATCATTTCAACAGAACACATTTACATGTATGGCAATTACATGTTGTCTTGTGAACATCTGCTTTTGTATGTTCTTATCACACCAGTAGATGGTCAAATCTTTAAGTTATTTAATGTATTTGCAGCTTCCAAAGGAGTCGAACAACATCAATATACAGCAATGGAAAGATTAGAGAAAATTTCTGTAACTCAGGAACTGATTTCAAGACAAGAAATATCAGGCGAAAGTGTTCTGTCATATCAGCCGGTGGAGACTTCATTGAAATTGGTTCAAATTAAGCAAGAAATGAAAGTGCCAAGTGAGAGTGAGCTAGTGAGGAAACCTCAAATTGAAATGGAGGTTACTCCTTCCAAAGGTACAGTATGCTTACTTGGTCTTGGGGGTTTCTCTTTAAACATACTTAAATGAGTAACAATTTTTTTTTCAACCTGTGAGTTTGAGTTAGTGTTGGAAATTAACCAAATTATAAGTAGCCTGAATGTTGAGTCATGGCAACTGGACTTCTTTTTGTTGTTTTGAAATGTTTCATTACTCATCTAAGTAGCTTTTTCAGTCTGAGAAAGGTTGCTTGGGGACCCATCTGTATTCTTCAAAGTGTTTTCTTACCTGAGCTTAATGCAACCAATGGGATGGACAATAAAGAAAGTGAGAATGGCGGGCAGTCATTGGTATGTGACGTCATACTGTACCTCCTACACTCCCTTGTGGAGTTGTTAGGTTTGGCTTCCCTGGTGGATGTGTGAAGTGTTTTTAATCTTCCTGTTGATGGATGAAATGGCAGCATAAAAAATGGGAGACATCATGCCAGAGACCTCTACACTTGTGAGAGAAGGATTTTTCACATTGGCTTCTTTCACTCTTCTTTTAAACAATTTATCTGGGTCCAAAATGTACATTGCTATCCTCAAATATATGTCCCCTATTCTTTATGCACACACATTTAATGCACATTGTTGAATTAAATCAGCAAAAAGGTCGATTTGCCATGACTTATGATTTCACTTGAGAATTTCCATCACCAAGTTTAAAGTATTTTATTAATAAACCCCAAAATGTATAAACAGAAAATGTAATCCTATTTAGACAGTGATTATGTAGTGATTTTTCAGAAGAACATTATTTACTTATTATATATACTGTGAAAGGCAGGCCATCAAGGCTTGCCTGCACGCTTAAATAAATACATGAATAAATAGTGAAATTTATGTATAAATTTATTTAAAACCTCTACAAATCCAGATCAAAATATTCTGAATGAGAAACGAAGTCCCTTTTGTCTACTGATGCATTTCTGATACCAGAATTATTAAGATAAAATCTGTTCATAGAAAAGTAGTATAATGTCTTTATTATCAGATGTGTGTTCCTGATTTTTTAATTCAATATGGTGACATCCTTTTTTTTATTATTATGAACCTTTTAGAAGCTCCAAAAGGAGTTGAAAGTAAAGTGGAATTATCTAAGAAAATCTTTTATGAAACCAAGAGCAAATCTTATAAGTCTGAAGACAGTTTGTTGACACAATCTAAAGTTAAAACTCAAGAAACACTAACTGAAGAAAAACCTGCTGCTAAACCTAAAGAAAGGATGGACCTGGCCACGGCCAGAGGTATGCTTTGTTGGGCTTGAGGGTTTTTCCTCTGTTATCTTCAATATTCTTCTTATTTAAAAAAAATAAAAAATAATAAAAGAACCTGAATTTTGAAATATAACCCTTTAAAATTCTTACTGTGCATTACACGAATATTCCAACAAATATTATGGAAGAAATATGTCTAATATAATGCCAAACACTTTTCATTTATCAGGTTAATTGTTATTACTAAAAAAGTTAAATGAGCAAAAAAGTGCTAATTTCAGAATTATCCCTATTTCTTTAACCAAAAAAATGCTAATTCATATATTACACAGAGATACCATATTGCAGATTAGTAAACAAACATTAATATGTTAAATAAATAAAAAATATGTTAATTATACTTTGGTCACTGCCATATGGATCAACTACAATTTCAGTGTTTTATCTTTAAAGATATTGCACCTTCCAAGAGATTTTCAGAAGAGTACTCAAAGACTGACTTTACAATGGACATATCTAAGAAAACAGAAGAGATCTCCTTGGTGGAGGCAGTGATTTCAAAAGAATCCTCATATAAAAGTCCTGAAGAGACTTCTCTAAAAGTAGCTAACGTTAACTTTGAAGAGATGACAACTGAGAAAATGCCAGAAACTAAAACTCATAAGCAGACAGTGATTGCTCCCATCCAAGGTACTGTATGTCTGACCTGGATGACTTTCTGTTTAGGATTCTGTTTAGAATTAGGTACACTGGATTAAAAAGAACTAGCTATAAGGAAAAAGGCAGGAAAAAAGTCCCCAAATATTATATATACAAATGGCAAATGTAAAATATTATCATCTTGATAAGCTCTACTTTGATATGTATTTAAATACTTAATTTAAGCGTATTAATAACTCAAATGGAATCTATGGGCACATAAGCAATTTATTTTCTTTATATTGCATGTGTGTGTTTAAAAGTTCTTCTTATATTGCCACAATGTTCAATCTTACAACATTATTTATTCTTTAAAATCTAAACAGCTCTAAAGAGAGTTGAACAAACCTTATACCAAATGGACAGTTCTGTGAAAAAAATGGAGAAGGTTACCGAAGTGGAGCAAGTCGAGTCAAAGGAAGAGCTTTCAAATAAAAGTCCTGACATTCCATGTCAGTCTGAAGAGCCTCATGAAGTTTATGTGGAAAATAAAGTGACTCAAGTTTTTAAACCAGAACATTTGTTGAGGAACGAGAGTTCGCCATCTACAGAAACAGAAACAAAGAAAGAGAGCCCTGAAATTAATTCTGAACCAATTATACAAGTGACACATTTAGAAACCAAGAAGAGCTCAGCGACATCTGCTGTTGTGAAAGAAGTTCCAAAGCTTCCACACTTGGTGCTCAAGAGTCATGAGTCACAAACTAAGCCAAAGTTCGTTGATAAATTTGTGCCAAAAGAAGCTATACAAGTACTACCCAAAGAAAGTGATATACAACTGAAAAAAGAGCTTAAAATGCCTACAAGAGGTACTTTGACAAACCTATATACTGTACATGTGCCTTCTTTGAATATCTACATTCTTAATGCACTTCATACAAAGTGCTCTTTGTCTTATCTTGCAATGCTTGCTGATTAGGCAAGCGAACTTATCTTATGTTCTTCTTAATTTGTTTAATCTGGTTCAAATATTTCAATGTCCACTCTTAATTTTCTAATACAACATAATGAAGTATGTGGTCTGTCTTTTTTTTTTTTTTTTTTTTAACACAGTACCTGTATGCATATTAACATCATATGATTGTGACAATGGCTTGCTTTTATTTAAAGTCCAAATAGATGAGGAGAAGCCAACACTAGAGGCACTGAAGTCAACAGTGACACCACAAAAAGTCTCTTCACCTCAAGGTAACTTTTTGTCTTCCATGTTGTCTGTTTCTTTCTCCTTGTTCTTTGAATATTCTGTAATGCAGCACATCTTTCAAGGCAAAATAGAAATTCTTGACTGCAACACTGCCATGATTTTAGTTAAAGAACCAACATTGGAGAAGAAAACCACACCTGAGGTACCAAAGCCAACAGTGGTGCCAGTTGAGAAAAAAGTCTCACCACTTCAGGGTACTGGCTTTTATCCCCCCTTCTTTATCCTTAATACAATATTGTATTGTAATTCAGAACTTCTGTCTATGCAAAATGTTAATTCTTGGCTGCAATATTGCCATGTTTTATATAAAGAGCCAACTGCGGAGAAGAAATCGACACCTGAGGCACCAAAGCCAACAGTTGTGGCAGTTGAGAAAAAGGTCTCTTCACTTCAAGGTACTGTCTTGCCCTTCATGTCTCCAAGGTTTTTATTTTATTTATTTATTTATTATTTTTTTCTTACTGCTCCCTGGTTTCTTCTTGTGTGTCTTTAATACAATGTGAGATGGCTCTGTTAGGTGTTCCCCTGCTTGTCTAGCTTGAAAATTTTATCAATTCTTGACTGTAGTATTGCCATGATTTTAGATAAAGAACCAACTGAGGAGGAGAAGGCAACACTTGATGCACTAAAGCCAATGATGGTGGCAGTTGAGAAAAAACTCGCTCCACCTCAAGGTACTGTCTTGGCTTTCATGTCTTATTTTGTCTCTGGTCTGTCCTTGTGTGTTCTTAATACAAAATAACATGACTGTGTTAGGTGTTCCTCTTAACGTCTAGTTTGTAATTCAGCACATGTTTTCGTGCATAAAATCAATTCTTGTTTCTGACATGGACATGCCTTTATTTAAAGTGGCAATTTTGGAGAAGAAGGCCACGTCTGAGGCACCAATGCCAACAGTGGTGCCAGTTGGCAAAAAAGCCTCTCCACCTCAAGGTACTAGCTTGGCTTTCATGTCTTTTTTTTGTCTCTGGTCTGTTCTTTTGTGTTCTCAATACAAAATAAGATGGCTATGTTAGGTGTTCCTCTTCATATGTAGTTTGGAATTTTTCCATGCATAATTCTGTCCATGCATAATTCAATTACCTGACTGGCATGCTATTCTTTAAAAAACGATGGTGAAGATGAAATCATGTCTTGATTGTTCTTCTATGTCTGTAGTAGATTTTGTGATCATTTTGATTTCTTCTTGTTTTGTGTGCTGAAATGTCTTTGTTTTATCTATATTTTCTATAAATATACAAAACATATGTAATTTATTTATTGTAACACCATTCCTTCATTTGAAGAGCTGACTGTTGAGAAGAAGCCCATAACTGAGGCACCAAAGCCAACAGTAGCACCACTTGAACACAAAGTTGCTATTCTTCAAGGTAGAGTATTATGTCCATATCGTCTATTTTTATCTCCGTATTTCGCCTGTTTCGTTGTTTAATTAGTATAATGTGTTTTGTATTTGTTTTGTTGCTTTTTAGAGGCTTTGTCTAGTATGTAACATGTTCATTTATGTAGCATGTAGGTCTGTCAATGCAAATTATATACAGTGTATATATATATATATATATATATATATATATATATATATATATATACACTTACTTTATATATT
>JAQMYL010000035.1:29299172-29309373 GCA_030014365.1 Clarias pachynema
TATATATTCAGTATATATTTATTGTGACAATGGCCTGCTTTAATTTAAAGAGCCTAATGTTGAGAAGAAGCCAACACCTGAGGCACCAAAGCCAGCAGAAACTATTCCTCAAGGTACAATATTTATTCCATATCTATTATTCTGTACCACTACTCTTCTACCTTTTATCATATATGTTACAACTATAATCTTTCATTTAAAGAGCCAACTATGGTGAAGACAGCAACACCAGAGTCACCAAAGTCAACAGTGGTGCCACTTGCACAAAAAGTATCTCCTTCTCTAGGTAGAGTCTCAGGTTTTTCTGGCTTTTCTTCTTCTTTTTCTTGTTCTCCTTCTTCTTTCTGTTGCAATCACTTTTGTGTTGTTTGAAACATGTGTTTCATGCATTATGTAATTCAGCACTTATTTCCATGCATTGTTGCATGATTATTCCTTGACAATTACATACTTTCATTTAAAGAACCATCTGCAGAGAAAATGGCAACACATGAGGTACCAATGCCAACAGAGACAGCAGTAGAGAAAACAGCCTCTCCGCCTCAAGGTAGAGTGTCTGTTTTATATTTTGTCTTTTGTATTTAGTTGTGAAAGTTGTCTTTTTTTGTTTTTGTGTCACCATTTTACTTGTGCCAGACTTTTTTTTTTTGTGGGTTGTGTAATACTAACAGTCTCTATGTTATAATTTGGCTATGTTTATATATCTGTACATATGAAGTTGCTAAATATTTATTATTATAAATCATTAACTATTATTATTATTATTATTATTATTATTATTATTAATATTATTATTATTATTTATGTTGTTATAGTTATTTCCATTTTTTATTTATTATTTGATTTTAATCAAATGATTTAATTAATTCAATAAAATATATATTTTCAGTGCAAAGTACAGGACAATGGAGCTATGGCAATAACTCTGTGACATATAACATTAGTGAAACCATTTAAATAATCAAGTTCTTCAAATATTCAAGGCATCATTAAACGCTTTACCATTAACCATTGTAACCATGTTTTTTTTATCATTTAAAATGTGCTAATCTCTGCAGATGATGGTCCTGTTCAAACTCCTGGTCCTGTCCAGAAAGGTATGTATATTGGTGTTCTGTGCATTGTCTCACTTGTCAGCCTTGTTCCTTTAGTTTAAATTCATCACGATGAAACAAGGGTTATAGTTGTGGAACGATTTCCATTTGTTGGCGATTAGTCAATTCTTCTTCTTATAATTTATTATCATAATATTACACATTACACAATATCATATTTATAGACACTTTTATGGAAGTATAAGGGTCATTGATACCCTAAATTGGCTAAATAGAAATGTAACTGATATTTGTCCTGTTGAGTGTTGTGTATTGTATTTTGCTGTCCTATGTCTTGAATACTGTACTGTTTGTGATGTTACATTTATTGCCTTAGAACAATATCTTAAACCCATTGATGTGCACGAGAAAAAGGATATACCAGTCTTAATAAAAGTTACAACAAGAGCCAAAGACCATGAGTCACAGTATAAAGTCATGACCCAGGAAAAAATTAGCAAGACAGAACAAGAGCAGCAATCTAAAATTCCAGTGGTGACCATTCAGGAAATCTCAAAGGCTGAAATCTCAAACACTGTGATGGAGGTTCAAATTCCTAGTAGCACTGAAATAAAAGAGGATGTTCAGAAACTTAAGACTGATGAAATAAAACATCAGGAGAAGAAACAGGAAGAACATGTGAAAACAAAAGAACAGAAGCATACTGAACCTGAAACTAAACTGCCATGGTCAGAACACAAAGGGGCTTTTAAGAAGGACAAGATGCCAAAAGAAGAGGGTTCTAAGACTCCAAGTCTAACTACCAAAAGAATATCCAATGGTACCAAGAAGATACCATTAACTGAACAGGAACATGAAAGAGTAGTGCTGAAACCACTTGAGAGACCTGATAAATCAAAAGTTGAACCTATGAAGAAAAAAGAAAAAACACCAACATCTACAAAAATAGAAGAAGCAGTGGCGCCTTTGACCAGCAAAGGCGATCATGAAGAGCCTGAGTTACTCACTAAAGTTAAAAGAATTCCAACAGAGAACAAAGAGTTGGAGAAACGTTCTTTTCAATTACCACAGGATCAGGAGAAATCAGAAAAAGATGAAAAGCCTGACAAAGAAGATAAAGTTCAAAGTCAAGCAAAGCCACTGACAATTAAGAAGGGTAAACACAGTCTCAAAGAATATAAAGAAAAAGAAGATGTTTCACTGAAACCAGTGGAACGCTTAAAGAAAGATCCCAAACTTGAAAAGATCTCACCAAAGTTTGAGAAACCCAACGATGAAAAAACTTCATTGGCCACAATAACTAAACCCAAAGAAAGCCCAAAAGAAATATGTAAAACATCTGTTCTTCAAATGAGTGGTTCTCTGCCAGAAAAAACAATGAAAGAAGAGAAGGAGGTAGAAGTGATGAGCACTCTTTCACCCAAAACTGAGCCCATTCCACTGCAGAAGAAGTCTAGTGCAACGGCTCCTAATAGAGTTTCACCTAAAGATCTAATAGAGTCTGTGACTCTAAAAAAGGTCCCAATCTCTTTCCAACCGAAAGCATCTCAGGAACCTCCTGAGAAAGAAAAAATTGCATTAATTAAAGAGTTATCTCCTGGAGCTGTGCAGCTGCAAAAGATTCCAACTCAACAAGAAGAAGTAGTACTTAAGGAAGAATTTGAAGATGAGAAAGGAGAAGAAGAAGAAGAAGAAGAAACATGGGGCTGGGAGCTTGTTCCTTCTGAAAATTATGAAGCAGAAGAGTTTGATATCACCTTGGAGGATGGAGCCATAGAAACTACAGGAGGCTCGGATGACAAGATAGGTGAGAGGGAAACCAAAACCTCACCATTGGTATTTCATGCCTTCCCTGGCCTTCAAAAATAATCACAAATAATATACATCCACTTCTTTAACCTTTAACCTTGGCATCATCTTCCTAATTGTTTCAAGTATGTTCCTTAATAGCTCTCTGTAGTTCCTTCATTCTTTTCATAAGTCCACCCACCCTTCTGAAGCAAAAGCTTTCAACATTTCATTTGTTTTGGTTTCTTTTTGTTGTCAATAATTGTCTGTACATGGGTGTCAGTTACTGTGCTTGTAAATGTCAGTTGTTGTCTGTCTTGTGTAAATGTATTTGTTTTTAAGTGTGTATTTTCTTAATCTTCACTTTTATTTACATCAGCTTTTTCAGTAATGTCTTGTTGAAAAAAAATATTTTAAAAACATCTTCTTGGCTTCCATCACAAATAAGTATAAGTAAAGGTTCAATATAGTTTAATCAACAATTACAAATTTGTGCTATTATTACAATATTTTAAACAGATGGAAAACCCAAGGAAGAGACACCAGCAGGCAGAGGAAGAGGGCTTAGACGTAAGGACAATGTTCTGATTGTGGCAAAAATATATCACATAAGCATTAATTAGCCCACCATGCTTCTATTAGTACTTTAACAATCTTCTTTCTAACACACCTTTCAGCACGCCAGACTCCATCTCCTGGTGATGCAGGACGTGGAAGAGGGCTCAGACCTGGTGGTGGTGGTGGTGGTGGTGACAAGCCTCCAGGAGAGTCACCATTTGCTTTCCAGCTTAAGGCTGTCCCTCTCAAGTTTGTGAAAGAGGTTAAAGATGTTGTATTGCTGGAGGCTGAGTCTATTGGTTCCTCTGCTGTGTTTGAGTGCCAGATTTCTCCTTCTACTGCTATCACATCATGGATGAAGGATGGAACTAACATAAGGGAGGGTCCAAAGTACAAGTTCACTTCTGATGGAAAAGACAGAAAATTGGCCATTATTGATGTTCAGCTTTCTGACAGAGGGGAATATACATGCGTTGCCAAGCTGGGAAATAAAGAGAAGACCTCCATGGCCAGACTTGTTGTTGACGGTGAGCAGAGTTTTAAACGTAGTCTAACCATATCTCATACTGATAAACAGTATCCCTGCATAAAGTTTTATTAACTAATTTACCTTTTGTTTAAACCAGAGCTGCCTGTTAAATTTATCAAGACTCTGGAGGAGGAAGTGTCTGTGCTCAAGGGACAGCCCATGTACTTGACCTGTGAGTTAAACAAAGAGAGAGATGTGGTCTGGAAAAAGGACGGCAAGGAGCTCAAAGCAGTTGCTGGCAAGGTTGCCATTAACATTATAGGATTGTCACATGCTGTGACAATCCAGGATGCAACTGAAGCTGATGCTGGGATTTACACATGCGAATGTGAAAATATAAAAACTCAAACATCTGTGAAGGTTCTTGGTACGTATAAGACTATTTTAACCCGTTACCACAATGTAAGTATCTTTTACATAATAACAATATAAATGTTATCCATTATCATTTAACAGAAATCATCAGAGACTGGTTGGTGAAACCACTGAGGGACCAGCATGTGAAACCAAAGGCCACTGCTACCTTCAAGTGCGAGCTCTTCAAAGACACTCCCAACTGGAAGTGGTTCAAGGGAAATGACGAGATTCCACTTGAACCCACAGACAAGACTGAAGTCAAGAAGGATGGAAAAGATATCATTCTGACTATAAAGAATGCTCAACCAAGTGATGTTGATGAGTATGCCATGGAAGTTGAGGGCAAACGATACACAGCAAAGCTTACACTTGGAGGTTTGTCCTTTGACATATAGTTTATTTTTATGCGTGTGTTTAAAGGAATTTATAATTAGGCATTTTTATGTCTCATGTTTAATTCCACTATAGAGCGTGAAGCTGAGGTCTTGAAACCCCTTGCAAGTGTGGAAGTTGTTGAAAAAGAGGAGGCCAAGTTTGATACTGAAATCTCAGAGGAGGACGTGCCTGGAGAATGGAAACTTCAAGGGCAGGTTCTCACGAGATCACCGGTAAGACCGGGTTGTATTTTCATGCTTTGTGACTGAAGACTTCATAAACTTTATTGCTTTATTCCAAATAATATTCAGATAGGTATTCAAATAGCAAATGCAGGATATTCAAATAAATTCAAATAAATCACCAAATCTTACATTTTGAAATTGTACACCTGACTATTTTTTAAAATTTGTTTTCCAGACATGTGAAATCAAAGCTGAGGGCACAAAGCGCTTCCTTACATTGAAAAATGTTCAGCTTGATCAGTCTGGTGAAGTTACATACCAAGCACTGAATGCCGTTACAAGTGCTATGCTTACAGTGAAAGGTAAAGCAAACATTGGAATGTTATCTTCCCAGCTAAAAATTAATTTTAATAATTTTCTTTTGTTATATATATATATAAGATATATTAATATTATATTACACTGAGCTCACTGTTGTGCCACACTTCCCAGAAATGGAATTGGAATTCACTACCCCATTGAAAGATGTTTCTGTGCCTGAAAAGAAACAGGCCAAATTTGAATGTGCTATCAATAAGGATGTGGCTAAAGTCATGTGGTTTAAGGGTTCTGATATTATTACACCTGGAAATAATTATGAAATCATTGATGATGGAAAAAAACACATTTTGATAATAAATAAGTGTGAATTTGATGATGAGGGAGAATACACCATTGAGGTGTTAGGCAAAACATCAACAGCAAAACTAACGGTAGAGGGTAAGTGGTTATCCTTCCTCTTTATGGTAATGATTGCGCAAAATCGGTACTTGATCTACAAATGACGAAACCATGGAATAACCCTGTGTAAGGAAATCTGTTATACAATGAACCAATGTTGTATGGCATCGTAGGTCTGAGGCTGAAGTTCATCTCAGAATTAAAGGATCAAACCGTAAAGGAAACCGAAACGGCTCGGTTTGACATAGAGCTCTCTCATGAGAATGTCCCAGTGACTTGGTACAAAAATGAAATTAGATTGCATCCAAGCCGAACAATAATAATACATGTTGAAGAGACAAAGCATATGTTAGAAATCAAGGAAGTCACACTAGATGATACTTGTCAAATAAGGGCAGAGGCTAAAGGAATATCAACCAAGGCTAAGCTTCTGGTTATAGGTAACACTTTTTCTTCCTATGTTTTCTTTATTTCTAAGATTTTTTAAAATGAGTGAAATCTGATAAGCATCTGTGGTGTTGACGGATCAGGCTAATCGATAGCTACTTGCTTTCATTCACTGCTAGACACATATGTCACACATTGGAATGTAGTACAAACCTTTGTATAATTGTCTGCGTACGATATTGTCTAATTCAACACATTTTTGCAGAGGGTGACGCTGTATTTATTACCAAGTTGCAAGACTACACTGCTGTTGAGAAAGATGGGATCAATCTTGACTGCGAGCTAAGCAAAGATGTTCCTGTCAAGTGGTTCCATAATGAGATCGAAATTAAGGCCTCAAAGATGGTTGCCATAAAGGTTGAGGGTAAACGAAGAATCCTCAATATTAAGAAAGTGGAACAGAAAGACAAAGGAGTATATTCATGTGACTGTGGAACAGATAAAACATCAGGAAATCTTAACATCGAAGGTGATGTTTTGAATTATTCACAAGTGAGCAATTTGGCATCCCTTTAGTACCACTACTTCTAAATACAGATTTCTCAATTTCAGACCGTGATGTGAAGGTGGTTCGGCCCATGTATGGAGTCGAAGTGTTCGATGGTGAGACTGCCCGTTTTGAAGTTGAAATCTCAGAGGATGATGTCCATGGCCAATGGAAACTGAAGGACGAAGTCCTCACTTCTTCAGCTGTAAGCGTGGGACTCTGTTCTGTTGATGCTGTTATTGTAGTTATTGTAAATAGCTAATACTAATTTGTTGTATATTTTTTTTAACAGGATGTCGAGATCATCGAGGAGGGTGCAAAACACAGACTGACACTGTATAACTGCAAAGTTGCCCAGACAGGAGAGGTGGTCTTCCAGGGAGGAAATTCTAAATGTGCTGCGAATCTTAAAGTAAAAGGTAGTGTTCTCTTGCAGTGCTCCCTTGTTATCTTCCTCAACAGTGACAAAAACAAAAAAAATTTTTACGAGCTATATTTGGAAATAAATAAAAATGAAATTGCTTTTGTGTTACAGAGCTGCCCATCTCATTCCTAACGCCTTTAAGTGACGTACAAGTATATGAGAAAGATGAGGCGAGATTTGAATGTGAACTGTCAAGGGTAGCAAAGACTTTCCGATGGCTGAAGGGCTCTCAAGAGCTGACGGTAGATGAAAAATTTGACATTCTGTCAGAGGAAAAAAGGTACACACTTGTTCTCAAATCGGCTGCCTTTGAAGATGAGGCCAAATACATGTTTGAAGCTGAGGATAAGAGAAGCTCTGCCAAACTGGTCATTCAAGGTGAAATAAATACAGATAATCACTTATAGCATATACATTTGTCTAGTCACTCCTTTATATATAACCTCTTCTTGATTTCATGCTTAGGCATTCGTCTTGAGTTTGTCAAACCAATCAAGGATGTTACCGTAAAGGAGCGTGAGACAGCAGAATTCAGTATTGAACTTTCCCATGAAAAAATTCAAGTAAGCTGGTACAAAAATGATGCCCGTTTGCACCCAAGCAAAGTGGTGCACATGTCTGAACATGGCAAGATCCACACTCTGTCCTTCAAGGAGGTGTCCATCGATGATACATCACTAATTAAAGTAGAGGCTCTTGGAAAGACCTCAGAGGCCATGCTTACAGTGCTTGGTAAATATGTTTGCTTGCATACAGTATGACAGTAAAGAGATTATAAATATTAATATTTGCAAGAAGATTGTTTATTTATTTATTTTTTATATATATTTTTTTTTTTCAGAGGGAGATGCTTATTTCACTTCCAAGCTCCAGGACTACACAGCAGTTGAGAAGGATGAGGTTGTGCTGAAGTGTGAACTGAGTAAACCCACTGCTGAGGTTAAATGGTTCAAAGACGGCACAGAGATTATCCCATCCAAGAATGTCGTTATCAAATCTGAGGGAAAGAAACGCATTTTGATTTTGAGGAAAGCAGAGAAGGTCAATATTGGTGAATATGTTTGTGACTGTGGCTCTGACAAAACTACAGCTAAGCTGAACATTGAAGGTATACATATATAAATATAATTAAACTCACGAATGAGACAAAAATGAACTATTAATAAATTTATATCTTTTTATCATATTATTTTGTTTTTCTCTGCAGAGCGTGACATTAAGATTATCCGTCCATTGTACAGTATGGAGGTCACGGAGACCAGCTCTGCTCGATTTGAGGTTGAGATTTCCGAGGAGGATGTGCATGGGCACTGGAAACTAAAAGGAGAAGCTTTGCACCAGTCTCCTGTAAGGACTTTATCACAAATAATTCATCCCCTGTTTTTTTTTTTTTCTATTAAAACTTCTTGTCAGGCTAAATCTTTACTCTCATTAGGACTGTGAAATTAAAGAAGAAGGCACCAAACACATAATGATTCTATATAATGTGCATATGGACATGGCTGGAGCTGTGGACTTTAGTGCTGCCAATGCTAAATCTAGCGCTCAGCTCAGAGTTAAAGGTGAGAGTTACAGTTTTTTGTATAAAAACACAGGCCATGCATGTTCTTGGACCTAAAATTGTATATTTGAAATTTTTGAAATGTAATACTTAATACTTATTGGTATTATTTCGACATGATAATCCTTAAATGGTGTGTCACGGTATCAGATTAAGATAAACAAAAGGAAATGTGGGGGAAAAAAATTGTCGTCACAATGACAAAAGTGGCATTTACATTTAGATCCATGGAAAAGACATCTTAAAATATGTTTGGACATTATGATCGGAAGGTCGGTGGTTCGAACCCCAGCATCGCCAAGTTGCCACTGTTGAGCCCTTGAGCAAGGCCCTTAACCCTATCTGCTCCAGGGGCGCTGTAAGATGGCTGACCCTGCGCTCTGACCCCAGTTTCCTAATTGGGATTGAGCAATTTCCCTCTGGGATTAATAAAGTTCTATAAAAAAAATAATAATAATAATAAAAAATAAATGAGGTGATTTGTTGAGTTTAGATAAAATAAACTCCTCTGTCGGAGCTCAGCTCCCTTATGGGGCCAAAGACACGTGACTGTTTCAGTGTTGGGCTTCATCAAGCAAAGACAACAACTAAGGCGATGTGAAATGACTGGAACTGGGTTAAACACACCCCGGGAGGAGGGCGCTGAACCCTCACTATGGGAATAAAATCATCAACACTGATCACTTAAAACCTGGTGGAGAAACCTGTGTTTAATAGTGAAAGTCAGAGCATTTATTTAAAAACACACACACACACACGCACACACACAGTGTGAGGAGACCTCACACGCCTGGGACTAAACAGCCGTGTGTCTATAAGAAAACCACTTGTTAGTGTGACTGGAATAAAGACTAGACTTTGGAGTGATAGAAAAAGGTCATGTGACCTGATGAGTCCAGACTGATCCTATTCCAGAGTGATGGGCGTGTCAGGGTAAGAAGGGAAGGACATGAAGCGATGCACTTTGTAGTACTGAGAGTACCTGAGCAGACCCTGAGGCTGACCAGTGAGTTATGTGTGTTATGGTGAGGGGTGGCCCCACAACCCCACCCCCCGGTCACAGCTCCGCCCACAGTGACGTGAGACGAGAGGAGCGTCTGGAGGAGAGTCGGGATGAGGGTGATGAGGTTCTATGAAGTCCAGTGATGAGGGCAGGACGGCTGTGGGCTTCTGGTCGCTCTGTTTGTGTTCTTCATGCTCTGACTCTGTCTGTTGTTAAGATCAGCTGAAGGAACGTCTCAGACACACACACATGAACTATACAATAACTATTTCTAGTTATTTAAAGTATTTTTAATTTCCTTTTTAAACAGGAAGTGGATTTCTGTCTCTATTTCATTTTGGTCTCAGATCTCTTTGATCTCTTACAACTGAACATTTGGTCTGATCTGTAGAGGACACAACGATGTGGAAGCGCATCAATGTTCAGGCTTCAGATACCGAGCGTTCAGCACCCTTTGTCTACAGTGTGTGTCTCAGGGTTTTCCTAAAAGGCTCATACAGGCCGAGAGGCAGCGATCAGATTCAAATTTTAGATTCATATTTTTATCACTCAAGGTCATGGACACCCAACCAGACTGGACAGGTCTGCGTGAGGGCACTCTGTCTGTCCCACCTTCCCTATGTTGAAGGGTGAGCAAAAAGTTTGGGGTCACTTGCAAATTTCTTTGTTTTTGTTTAGTGATTTATTTTCTACATTCTACAACAATACTGGG
>JAQMYL010000035.1:29311509-29402135 GCA_030014365.1 Clarias pachynema
TAGATAAAATTAAATTTATTAAAGAAATAGGAACAAATACTTTACTGCAACAGGCTGCAAAGTGCCTCAAGATACAATATTAAAATTGTTTACGTAACAACCTTTGTGTAAAGCTGCTTTGCGACAATGACAATTGTTAAAAGCGCTATATAAATAAAATTGAATTGCATTGAATTGAACTAACAACCTTAGCAGCAACCTCATTTCCCCTCTCTCCTGTTCCAACCACTCGGGTTTCGGCATCATCATTATACTAATCACCAGACTGATCATCTGTCATCATCTGCTCCTGTTTCTCACTGGTTCATGCTTTACAGTTAGATGTTTTTATACTTGAATGATGAATAGGTCACTTAAAAAAAGCTTAAAAAACAAAATACATTCCTTGACCATTTCTCTGGTCAGGTACAGTGACTGGACTGAAAATGCAAGAAACTTGCCAAACATGAGACATATAAAATGTCCATTAGGAAGACGAGAATACTATTCCTCAGGAATACATTAAAAATACAAGAATGTTTGGCTCTTTGGAAAGAAAATATTAAGAAATGAGGGGGGGGGATCAAAACATTTGCACAGTGTGCCTGTGTGTATGTATGTATTTGTGTGTACGAATAATTTATGGTGGAAATAAATTGTGGCCATGTGTGTCAATAGGTCCGCTGGTACAAAGACGGAATTGAAATTAGAAAGGGCAAGAAGTATGAGATTATTTCCAAGGGAGTGCAGCGTATTCTCATCATTAGCAAGGCCTCCTTTGATGATGAAGCTGAATATGAGTGCGATGCAAGAACCTTCAAATCCTCTGGCATGCTCACTGTTGTTGGTGAGTTTTGTTTACATTTTATTTATGTACCAAATTTTTTTTTACAATATCCAGACTAATGTAGTTTTATTCTTTTGCTTACAGAGGAAGAGGCTAGATTTACAAAGAACTTGGCTAATGTTGAAGGCACCGAAACTGCAAGTATTAAACTAATCTGTGAGGTCTCCAAGTCCAATGCAGAGGTAACATGGCATAAGGGTGACCAGGAATTGCCTGAGGGTGGAAGATACGAGCACATTGCAGATGGCAGAAAGAGAATCCTTATTATCCGAGACCTTCATATGGATGATGCTGGAGAATACAACTGCAGATTATCTAATTCACAGACTACAGCAACACTAAAAATCAATGGTAAGATATCTCTTATATATCTCTGACCTTTTAACCCAAACTAATGTTTTATGAATGATAGGAATTTGCTTTGACCATAACACTTCACTTAAAATATTTTCTTCATATTTCATTAGAATTGGCAGCTGAGTTTCTAGGAAAGCCCCAGAGCCAGGAGGTGGTAGAGGGTGAAAAGGCACAATTTGTTTGCTCAGTATCCAAAGAAACCTATGAAGTTAAATGGTTTAAAGGTGACCAGGAACTTCAAGCTGGGGAAAAGTATGATATTGTTCGTGAAGGTACAAGAAGTACTCTTATTGTTAAAGACTGCGAGCTAAAGGACGAGGGTCCATTTACTGCTTGCATTGACTCTGTAAAGGCTTCTGCAGACCTACGTGTGCTTGGTAAGTGTTTCTAAATGATTATTCACTTTTTGTACTTCAAATGTAGATGAAACTATGAATGTTTACTATTATTGTACTATCCTTTTTCAGAAAAACTAAGGATCATCACTCCTATCAAAGACACCCAGATGAAGGAAGGACAAGAAATTGTTCTTAACTGCGAAGTTAACTCAGAGAAAGCTAAGGCCAAATGGCTAAAGGAGACTGAGACTATGTTTGAAAGCAGCAAGTTTGTCATGGTACAAAGAGACACTATTTTCTCTCTGAGGATCAAAGCTGCAGATAAATCTGATGAGGCTACATACACCATAATGCTGACCAACCAGCGTGGTGAACAAGCCAAATGCTCTGGGAAAGTCAGTGTAAT
The DNA here is from genome assembly GCA_030014365.1 of Clarias pachynema. Lineage (NCBI taxonomy): Eukaryota > Metazoa > Chordata > Actinopteri > Siluriformes > Clariidae > Clarias > Clarias pachynema. Next base: position 29,313,437 of record JAQMYL010000035.1, read on the forward strand.
GGGTAAGCTCTCATTTTTTGTAAGATAACTTTGCCCATCGGGTTATCTAACATGAATGCTTAAGGAGTTAGAGTCAAAAGAATTGTTGCCAGCTAAACCATATTAATCATTGTAGTAATTATCCAATCAAATGCTCTTAGGTATTTCCTCATTTAAATCCAAACAGTGACTTTTTGGGGGGCCAGGTAGAGTATATACTTTGTGAGTGTATGTATGTATATACTTTTAACAATTTTGTCCTTTCTGCAGAGGAAGAGCTCCGTATCACAGATCCTCTTGAGGACTGTGAAACTGAGGAGAAGAAAACAATCAGCTTTACTTGCAAAGTGAACAGACCAAATGCGACTTTACATTGGGTAAAGGGAGGACAGGAAATCACCCTTAGCAAACGCATTGTTTACCGGGTGGACAAAAACAAGCACACGTTGACCATCAAGGATTGCACCATGGATGACGAGGGTGAATACACTGCAGTTGCTGGCACTGACAAGTCTTCAGCTGAACTGATCATCAGTGAGGCACCAACTGATTTCACCACTCAACTTAGAGACCAGACTGTTACTGAATTTGAAGAAGCAGAGTTTGTTTGCAAGGTTTCTAAGGAGAGGGCCACTGCTAAATGGTACAAAAGTGGTCGTGAAATCAGAGAAGGACCAAGGTAATGTATACTTTTTGTATGCTTCATTATAGAAGCCATAATAAATTGGTATTGACATACAATGTGAATTTTATCGCACAATAATTATTATAATTTTTTTTTCTATTTTGTCTTCCAGATATCATATGGAAAAGGATGGAAAGACATGCACATTGTACATTAAGGAATGCAGATCTGATGATGAATGTGAATATGCCTGTGGAGTAGATGACAAAAGATCCAGGGCTCGTCTCTTTGTTGAAGGTTATTTTTTATCCATACTTAATCAAAAGAAATGCATAAAAACACTGCAACAATGTTTCTACCAGTTCTGTTGAATTGTTCTACCATCATTTATCTCCTCTCATTTCCTCTCCAGAGATCCCAGTGGAAATTGTCAGACCTCCAATAGATATATCTGAGGCCCCAGGTTCAGACATTGTATTCGAAGTTGAGCTTAACAAAGACAGGGTTGATGTTAAATGGACGAGAAACAACATGATCATTGTCCAAGGGGACAAATATCAGATGATCAGTGAGGGCAAAGTTCACCGACTTCAGGTGTGTGAGATCAGGCCACGTGATCAGGGCGAGTACAGAGTTGTCGCCAAGGATAAAGATGCAAGAGCCAAGCTTGACCTTGCAGGTACAAAGTTTGTTGTTGTTTGTTTTTTAAGTTCTGTTCATTTATAGGAAAGATGTAGCTGCATATGGTTTATCCTGCAATTTCTTCACAATTCCTTTCTTCTTACAGCTGTACCAAAGATCAAAACCACAGACCAGAATCTTGTAACAGATGCTGGAAAGCCCTTCATGATGACAGTTCCCTATGATGCTTACCCTCGTGCAGAGGCTGAATGGTTCTTCAATGACATTGGTCTTCCAATGCAAAACACAGACACATCTGTGGACAAGACAGAATACAGGTTAAAGGACCCTAAGAGGTCAGACCAGGGCCGTTATAAAATTGTCATCAAAAATAAGCACGGACAGGGAGAGGCTTTCATCAATCTGGATGTGATTGGTATGTTAGCACACAAGAAAACCTAATAATGGAGAAAAAAATTTCAAATATATTTATTGTTCATATTGCTCACTGACTATATAGAATGCTATGACCTTCACAGTATTTTATAATTATCAACTTTAATTGTTAGATGTTCCTGGGCCGGTGAAGAATTTGAGAGTTGTTGATACCGCTGATGGTGAGGTCAGCTTGGCCTGGGATGAGCCTGAAAGTGATGGTGGAAGCAAGATTTTGGCCTATGTGGTTGAGCGACGTGATGTTAAGCGCAAGGCTTGGACACTGGCCACTGACCGAGCTGATATTCCAGAGTACTGTGTTGGTGGATTACAGAAAGACAACTTGTACTTCTTCCGTGTGTGTGCTCGCAACAGAGTTGGCAATGGAGAGCCTGTCTGTACAGATGAAGCTGTCCAAGCCAAAAATAAATTTGGTAAGCACCTTGTTTCCTTTAGTCTATAAATATGTTTATGCAGCTTTTTTTTCAAGAGGAGAAACTTTGATTTCATATCTTTTCCTCATTTCAGATGTTCCTGATGCACCTCAGAATGTCATGGTAGGAATTGTTAACAGGTTTGGTGCCACAGTGACTTGGCAACCACCTCTGTTTGATGGTGGATCTGAGATCACTGGTTATGTAATTGAACTACGTGATAGGACATCTGTGAAATGGGAGCCTGTACAGGTGGTCCGGGCTGAGGACCGCACAGCCACACTAAATGATGTTGTTGAGAATAAGGAGTATATCTTTCGCGTGAGAGCTGAGAATAGAGCCGGAGTTGGCAGGCCAAGTGCTGCCACTGATCCTGTCAAGATCATGGATCCCATTGGTAAATAGTTTAATTCTCTGTGAGAGCAGTGTTTATGTGCAGGTTATACTTCAGCTGTTCTAAAACTTATTATTTACTTATGTTACAGAGAGACCAAGCCCACCACTGAATTTCAACTATACATATCCAAAAAGAGATTCTGTTCAGCTGGCATGGGACATTCCACTTAACAACGGAGGTAGTATGATCACAGGGTATATCATTGAGAAATGTGAAGATGGCACAAGCAACTGGCTAAGGTGCAATTCCAGGCTCTGTCCAGACCTTTATTATAGGGTATGTAGAAGAAACAGGCATTTTAAAAAAAAAGTTTGCACCTAGAATTGAGTGGTTTAGTTAATTTATGTTTCTCTATTCTAGGTGTCTGGCTTGAAGTTTGGTCAGAAGTATCACTACAGAGTATCTGCAGAAAATGCAGCTGGAGTTTCTGATCCAGCTGAACAGATTGGACCACTCTTGGCAGATGACCCACACGGTAATCCTAAAGGCTAAATTTTTGCATCAGGTCAAATCTTTTTTAGCTAAATGTTTATGGGTTTATTGACATTGTTTTTGATCTTCTTAGTTGGTCCCACAATGGATCTAAGTGGATTCAAAAAAGGTCTTGAAGTTTTTGTCCCCAATGCTCTTACTATTCGTGTGCCCATCGCTGGATACCCCACACCCAAGGCAAAGTGGACTTTTGGTGATAACGAACTTACTCCTGGAGATCGCATCTCGATGGCTACAAAGCCTACATACACTGAGCTAGTCATTACCCCAAGTGTCCGACCAGACAAGGGAACATACATCTTACACTTAGAGAATGATGTGACTTCAGTCTCTGGAGAGATTGATGTAAATGTCATCGGTATGTCATATTGTAATTTGGAAAACACTCTTAATGATCGTATGATATATTTTTGACTTTACTGTACACTTTATGCTTCATATAATTTTAACAGTAACCCGTCTTTTTATTAAGCATCTCCAAGTGCACCCAAAGACTTCAAGGTTGCTGAGGTGACCAGGCATCATGTCCATCTTTCATGGGAAGCACCAGAGCATGATGGAGGAAGTCCTGTTATTGGTTATAACATCGAGAAGAGAGAAGTGTCTCGCAAAACATGGGTTAAGGTTAGGATGTTAATAATTTCTTTAAGAGTATTTATTCCTTTTGTGCTTTTGTGTATTTATTAGGCCCCCAAAATAAATGGTAATGAAACCGTACCGTCACTACCGACATAAAGCGAAATGAAAACACTCTACTGACTTACGAACTATTACAGAGGTGTTAACAATATGATAATGACCTCATATCGTCCAGTTAACAGATAACTGCTGAGCTATAGACATTGCCTACAGACAGAGATATGTCCTGCCTACCATCTCACATAAACAGGTATACTGTAGCATAATCCTGTTGAAATTAACACACATTTATAGCTGCGTGAAGACATCGATCACATGCAAAAGCTGCCTGCAATTGCACCTGCTGTATTAAACAGTGGGGGCAGTGATATAGCATTACCCAAAGAGGAAAATATATGTAATAATTTACAGTCAAATTAACATATTTGCATAGAGTTAAATTACATTGCGCTTTCTATATTCGTAAGACACTCAAAGACTAATGAATATGCAGGGTAAGGTGTATTGTGTATGCGCAGTGGGGGTGTTGTATGCACCCAAAACCATGCCCTTATTTTCAAAATCTCACTCCAAGCTTTCCTGAAATTTGGCAGCTATGCCAAAAATATTAAAATATTAAAAATATGGTGAATTAGTCATCAGACTTTATTATGAAATTAACAGAATTGATCAAACCACAGACATTTTAGATTAAAACATTTTTATTGTGTTGGACTGAATGCTGACAAACAGATAAGGAGGAGATAAAAAACGATAACGACTGCATAAATGCGCTTAAAAATCAGCAATGACTTGATAACGGTTGTTATAAATCAATACCAAGGCATTAACACGACTATTTGGGCATGCTCCAATTAACAAGACATTAATGAGAACAAAAACATGCTCCAGCTTTCTACCCGACATTAACGATGCTGACGAACACGTCAGAATTCATACCAAGCCCAAAAGACCATCCAGCCATTACCGTCCTCTACCAAGCTCTCGAGAGTTTGAAAGGAATTCGCATTGATCTAGATTCGGGAGCAAATTCAACTCAGTGGAATGGGGGTATTAGTCACTGGTTACCTTAGTATATACAGTTTAAATCAAATCAATGAAAGTAAGACTTAATCACAAAAATGGTATCTCTTTCAGGTGATATCTGGTGTGCAGGACCTTGAGCACACTGTGACAGATGTGATTGAAGGCAAGGAGTACTTGTTCAGTGTAACAGCTTGCAACAAATGTGGTCCTGGAGAACCAGCATATATTGATGAGCCAGTAAATGTTTCATCTCCAGCCAGTAAGTTATAACAGTATGAGAGGGAATAACCATAAGTGAATATTATTAATTTTCACAGAATATTCCTTAATTATTAACACAAATGTATGTAGTAGATAAGAGAGCTGGGTTTGTTTTCAACTATAGCTGTGCCAGAACCACCGGACAATCTGAAATGGAGAGATAAATCTGCAAAGACTATCTTTCTGTACTGGGAGCCCCCTTCACATGATGGCGGTGCACCTATCAAGGGATATATTGTTGATAAATGCCAGCGTGGCACTGACAAATGGGAGGCCTGTGGTGATCCAATACCTGAACTGAAGTAAGTGTCAGATATTGCTGATTTAAGTAAAGTATTTATTTGAATATAGATGCAAGTTTCAATCTATACATCTTATTTTCATATAGATTTCAGGTGACAGGTCTTCTTGAAGGCCAGTGGTATGCCTATCGTGTGAGGGCAGTGAATAGACTTGGAGCTAGCAGGCCATGCAAGGCAACAGATGAGATCCTTGCTGTTGATCCTAAAGGTAATTTTTATTTTTATACAATTTTTACCAAGTCATTGTCTTGGTACAACTTTCAACGTACTATTTTATGCTTACAACAAAAATGTTCAACCTCATTACCACAGAACCTCCAGTTATTCATCTGGATGCCAAACTCCTGGCTGGCTTGACTGCCAAGGCTGGCACAAAGATTGACCTTCCAGCAGATGTGCTTGGAAAACCAGACCCCAGGGTGAAATGGACCAAAGCTGACCATATCCTTAGACCAGATGATAGAATCACCATTGACACAAAGCCTGGCCACTCTGCACTCTCTATTGCTAAGACAACAAGGGCTGACACAGCTACTTACATCATTGAGGCAGTCAACACCTGTGGTCGTGCAACTGAAACAGTTGATGTCAACATTCTTGGTACAGTACTATATGATGAACTAAATAACAATATAATAAACCTTTTGGTCCATGACCCTTTTTATTACTATGACTTGTGGCATAAATTTTAGTTACTTAAGTAACAAAGTAACTATTATGCAACATTAGGTTAAGACCATTGATAATGCTAATGCTAAAGCTAACTGTAATATTAAAGATGCTGACAGATATATGCTGGAAGTCTCTTTCTTTAGTTTCTTTCCATCCATCCATCCATCCATCCATCCATCCATCGTCTTTACATGAAAATGGACAACCTTTTGCCTTTTCTTAAATGATAAAATATGAGCTTAGAGATATTGTTGATCTGGGTCACACTGATTTCTAACTTCTATTTTTAAAGATATACATAGACACATAATTAATATTTAAATTTTATTCTAATTGAACTGTAGAAAGTTCTGTGACATTAAGTCAGATATTTAATTCCTGCGTGTAATCAATTTCCTATGTGGCACTGATGTTGAGGGATATTTTAGTTTGATACTAAAAGTTGATAATATTTTATACTATAAATTAAAGCAATTTCTAATAGGTCTATTTGCTGTGTTTTTAACAGATAAGCCTGGTATCCCAGCTGCTTTTGATATTACTGACATCACCAATGAGTCCTGTTATCTGGCTTGGAATGCCCCCAGAGATGATGGTGGCTCTCCTGTAACCAATTACATTGTGGAAATGAGACCTTTGGATAAAGAGGAGTGGCAGAAGCTTTCTGCCACTGTCAAGCAGACTACTTTTAAGGCCTGCAAACTGGTGTCTATGAAAGAGTATGCTTTTAGGGTATCTGCTGAGAACCAGTATGGCATTGGTTCTCCCATTGAGCATGCTCCAATTGTTGCCAAGTACTCGTTTGGTAGGTATTTACCCAAATACAGTTTAATTGTTTAGTATTTTCAAATAGGTGCAAATGCTACTATGCTTTTTATTAATTTTATTATTTAGAGACTCCTGGTTCACCAAGTAGGGTGCAGCCCTCAGATATCTCAAAGGATGCCGTAACCTTGACCTGGTATGAGCCTGATGAAGATGGTGGAAGTCCAGTCACTGGCTACTGGGTTGAGAGGTTTGATCCAGAAACTGACAAATGGATCAAATGCAACAAGTTGCCAATTAAAGATACAACACTAAGGTACATACTTATTCACAAGCTAAATATGGACAACTAAAACTTGAATTACTTTTATGGTAATGCAAGAACAATATGCATGTTTAATGCAGAGTGAAAGGGCTGACCACAAAGAAAAAGTACAAATTCCGAGTTCTGGCTGAGAATCTTGCAGGCGCGGGAAAACCAAGTGCTGAAACGGATCCCATCTTGATCAAGGATCCAATTGGTATGTTGCAATAACACATCTGGTCAAGTTATTTGCTGTGATACGAAAAAAAAATCCTGAAAAAGCATATTATAATTCTTTTAATAGATCCTCCATGGGCCCCTGGCAAACCATATATCAAAGACATCGCAAAGACCTCTGCATTCTTGCAATGGACTAGACCAGAGCATGATGGTGGAGCTAAAATTCAGTCTTATATCATTGAGCTCCTCAAGAGTGGAACTGAAGAATGGGTCCGTGTAGCTGACGATGTGCCCATGACAGAGCACTTGCTGAAGGGACTAATGGAAAAGCAGGAATATTCCTTCCGTGTCAAAGCTGTAAATTCTGCTGGAGAAAGTGAGCCAAGTGATCCAAGTGATCCTGTAGTGTGCAAAGAAAGACTCTGTAAGTACAATTCCTTCTGCATGCTATCGAATTGCATAGACAGAAGCTAAAATAAAAATTTAACTTTAACTTTTAACTTTTGCACAGATCCTCCATCCCCACCACGCTGGCTTGAGGTGGTTAACGTTTCAAAGATTGACTGTGAACTGAAATGGACTGAACCCGAAAATGATGGTGGTTCTCCTGTTACCAACTATGTTGTTGAGAAAAGAGATGTAAGACGCTGGACCTGGCAAACTGTAGACACTACTGTTAAAGACACAATATACACTGTCACTCCACTTAATGAGGGAACACTTTATGTGTTCCGTGTGGCAGCTGAGAATGCTGCAGGTGTGAGTGAATTTAATGAGCTTGAGGACTCAGTTCTAGCAAAAGATACATTCAGTAAGTGCAAATGCTTATTTCTGCCACATAATTAATTCTATACAGTTTTAACTTAAACTGAGCAAAAAGCAGTTTATTAAAGACATTATTGTTTGTCTCTGTAGCGACTCCTGGACCTCCTTATGCTTTGACTGTGGTTTCGGTATCCAAGAGGCATGTTGACCTGAAATGGGAGCCTCCCAAAAGTGATGGTGGACGATCAATCACAAAGTATATTAGCATTATATATTATATATGCATATACATCATACACTCATTGCCATGTCATCAAGAACACATATACATGTATACATTTATGTAGTTATCAACTTAACACATGGCATCAGTTCAATACAAAACCATGCAGATACAGGTCAAAAGTTTCAGCTACTGTTCACATCAAACATCAGAATAAAGAATATATGTAATGTGTGTTATAATTTTCTAATAACATGGCCATACCCCCATTTACAGATATGTTATTGAGAAGAAGGAGAAAGTAGGCACTCGCTGGATAAAGTGTGGAAAGACAGCAGGGCCTGAAATCAAGTACAAGGTGACTGATGTTGATGAAGGTACAGAGGTACAATTCCAGGTCCGTGCTGAAAACGAAGCTGGAGTTGGCGACCCAAGTGAACCAACAGAAATTATTACAACTGAGGATCCTATATGTATGCTAACACTTTTTTCACACATAATATGGCACAAATGAGATTTTTTTGCTACAAGTACATGAATAATACATTATTCCATGGCTTGCTTTTAGGCCCGCCATCTCCCCCGATTGAGGTTAAGATCATTGATGCCAGCAGAGAGCACATCAACATTACATGGAGGGCACCAGAGAAGAATGGGGGAAGCCCTATAACCGGATATCATGTTGAGCTTGCTGAGGCTGACACAGATAAGTGGATGAGGATCAATGCTCGTCCCATAAAAGAGCTCAGATTCAAGGCGGAAGATGGCATAATTCCTGAGAAACAATATGTTCTCAGAGTACGTGCTATCAATGCTATTGGTGTCAGTGATCCCTCTGATATCTCAGACAAAGTCTTTGCTAAAGATCCAGACAGTAAGCATTGTGTATTTTTTCAACGCTACACTGATTTTAATAGTTTTCCTGTAAAATTCTGTATAACATATTTATATTAATACCCTTTTTTTTTCACAGGTGCACCAAAAATTGATTTAGACACTCAAGATGTTGTTATTGTTGAGGGTGAGAAGATGCATCTAAAGATCCCATATAGAGCAATTCCCAAGCCATCAATGGTATGGAAAAAAGATGAGGCAGAACTGAAGGCAGATGACAGGTTGACTCTGAGATGTGAACTCAACAGTATTCATCTTGAGCTTCTGAAATGCAAGCACGAAGATGCTGGTGTCTACACAGTTACTCTAGAAAACAGTCTGGGTTCAGTTACTGGAACAATTAATGTTAAAGTAATTGGTAAGACAGCTGTGTTTTTTTTTTTATTTATTTATTTTTTTTACATTCATTACGAAAATAACATCAATTAATTGAATGGCTTCCATCAATAGGTCTGCCTGGACAATGCAAGAGCATCTCCCCAAGTGAAGTCACCAAGAACTCCTGTAAAATAACATGGGAACCCCCAGAGAATGATGGTGGTAGCCCCATTTTGCACTATGTACTGGAGCGCAGAGAGGCTCAAAAGAAGACATTCATGCCTGCAATGTCTGGAGTTAATATACTAACCTTTGTGGTGAAAGACCTTATGGTAAATGGTGAATATTACTTCAGAGTTAAGGCTGTTAACAGAATTGGAAGTGGTGAATATCTTGAGCTTCGCAACCCTGTCATCACAGAGGAGCAGAAGCGTAAGTATAATCACCTTTTAAGAAACAACAATATAAACAAATTTTTAATTGTTTAGTTAATGCACTGCTCTTTGTATTTTGCTTTTTGAAATATTTCAGAGCGGCCTGACCCACCAGTTGAGGTTGAGGCACACAACCCTACCTCTCAGTCCGTTACAGTTACTTGGAAACCCCCACCCTATGATGGGGGCTGTCCAATTACAGGCTATATTCTGGAGAAAATTGAAAAGGATGGTGATAGATTTGAAAGATGTGTTCCAGACCTGGTGCCTGGCTTCTCCTATACCATCACCGGCTTGACAGAAGACAAGGAATATCAGTTCCGTGTTCGTGCAGAGAATGTGGCTGGGGAAAGTGACCCTTCCCGCAGCACTCCCCCAATTAAAGCTGCAGATCCTGTTGGTATGTGTAGTGACACAGCTTTAAATGAATAATTACAATACTTACAGTATATAAACAACATTTTTAAATGAATATTATTTCATTTAGATCCACCAAAGGTATCACTACATGCACGTATTGTATCTGGCCTGACCATCAAAAAGGGTGAGGAGATTAGATTGGATGCGCACATTTCTGGATCACCATATCCTACTGTGTCATGGTTCAGGAATGAGGAGAATGTCACGAAGACTGAAAAGAAGAAGCCAGAATTCGTTGTGAGAAGGAAAAAGAAAAAGCCTCTTTATCCAGAACCAGAGGAAGTGTTCCATCCTCCACTTGTAGATCGTCTATCATTTGACCAGAGCAAGAGAGGAGAGACTGCCATGATGGTGCGTGATGCCATCAGAAAGGATCATGGAAATTTCACCATCAGAGTTGAGAATACCCACGGTTTTGCAACTGCATCTTGTGTCGTCAATGTTCTTGGTAGGTTCTTGTGTTTGATAGTGTTCATTTTCCAGACTTGTTAATCTGTCATCATTTTGATTGTTCTAAAATGTGTTTGATATAAATCATAGACAAGCCTGGACCACCTGTAAACTTTGGATTTGATGAGATCAGGAAAGACTCTGTCATTTGTACATGGGGTGCACCACTTGATGATGGTGGCAGTGAAATCATTAATTATATCCTGGAGAAAAAAGACTTCACCACTGACGAAATCGGCTGGGTCACTGTTACATCAACCCATAAAGGATACAACTATCCTGTACCCAAACTCATTGAAGGAAAAGAGTACATTTTCAGAGTTACAGCTGAAAACAAGTTTGGCCGTGGACCACCATGCTATTCTGAGCCAGTTGTTGCAAAGAATCAGTTTGGTAAAACATGAGCACAATCATCATTTGTTCAAATTAAAACAAACAGTTCCATTGCATTTAAAAATCATTTAAAATGCTCAGGATCTTTATTTTTGAAATACCTTGTGTTTCCAGATCCTCCTGATGCTCCTAACATGCCAAGAATTGGAGAAGTCACTTCTAGCAGTGTTGCTTTGTCCTGGCATGAACCTAAGGACAATGGTAGCCCCATCTTGGGCTACTGGATTGAAAGACGTGAGGTCAACAGCAAGTATTGGACAAGAGTAAACCGCAATCTTCTCAGTTCCCTAGCACTCAAGGTTGACGGTCTTATGGAAGGCCTGGTTTATGTCTTCAGAGTTTGTGCTGAGAATCTTGCTGGCCCTGGAGAATTCAGTGTCCCAACTGATCCTGTGGTTGCCAGAGATCCAATAAGTATGTTTTATTTAATGTTACAAGAAATATGTTTGCTGAATGAAAACTAAAGAGAGAATAATTGTTACACCATTTTAACCAGATTGTAAATACCCAAAATATGTTTAATATTGATAACATTACATATTTTTGCAGTGCCTCCGGGTCCTCCTGTGCCAAGAATTGTTGATACTACAAATACAACAGTTGAAATTGCATGGATACCACCATTATACAATGGTGGTTCAGAAATTCTTGGATATCATGTTGAGCGTTGCCTTGTTGGGGAGAAAGAATGGGTTCGCAGCACTGAGTTCAGATGCAAGGAATGCAAGTACACCTTGACTGGACTGACTGAGGGAGCAGATTATAACATTCGTGTTTATGCTGTAAATGAAGGTGGTCATGGAGTTCCAGGAATGACTGAACCAGTTCAAGTGAAAGAGCCTGAAGGTATGAATATTAGGGGGGAAAAAATCATTATTGATGAATAGAAATAATATGTCTAATATGATGTTTATTCCTTAACAGAGGCCCCAGGAATTGTGTTTGATATCTCTGTAAGAAATGGAGTAATTATAAAAGCTGGAGAGACTCTCCGTATACCAGCCTATATTGTGGGCAGACCCATACCCGAGGTGAAATGGACGAAAGATGATGCTGAACCTGACAAAGACCGTGTTATCATTGAAAGTGCTGAAAAATCCAGCACTGTAAGCATCAAGAATGCTCTGAGAACTGATCATGGCAAATATGAGATCACAGGAACCAACGCCATCGGAACAAAATCTGCATTTATCAATGTTGAAGTTATGGGTAAGTCAGCGTCTTTAAATTCATCATATGCTTCTAATTTTGAATTGTCAAAATAGATTTCAAGTAACTTTTTTGTTGTTTAAAAGATGTTCCTGGACCAGTAGTTGATCTAAAAACAGCACATGTGAGCAAGAAGATGATCTCGCTTACTTGGGCTGATCCTATTGATAATGGTGGAAGTGAGATCATGGGATATATTGTTGAGAGAAAAGATGCCAAGATGCACATATACAGACAACCACTGGAAACTGCTTCATGCAAATGTGACATTGTTGGCCTTCTTGATGGTGAAGAATATATGTTCAGGGTGGTTGCAAGAAACAAGTTTGGACTTGGTGTCCCTGTTGAACTGGGACCTGTCCTAGCTGTTGATCCTAAAGGTAACAGCAAGAACAACTGATCTCTCATCTTTTTATCTTTTTTAAGTTAAACATGGTTACAGCAACAATGAGCACTTGTATCTGATATCTTAAATATCTGGAAATTCTAGGTGTCCCATCTGCCCCGGAGAGGCTTCGACACTCTGCAAGGACCAAGAACACTATTACCCTTACTTGGCAGGCTCCTCAAAGTGATGGTGGTTCTCCCATCAGAGGGTATTACATAGAAAAGATGCGAGAAGATGGTGATGCATTTGATGTTGCCAATCATCAGATCTGCAAAGATCTCACAATTACACTTGAGAATCTGAATGAGAACATGACGTATGACTTCAGAGTGAAGGCTGTCAATGAAGTTGGCGAGAGTGAACCATCCAGACCAATTAATGTCAATATTCAAGATGATGAGTGTATGTATTAGTTTTATTATTTTTATTGTCATAAAATTTATTTCGTAGTCCATACATTTAATTATGTTTGTGTTTTTTTTTAAACTCTTTTAGTTGCCCCAGTTGTGCGTTTGTTGAAGTATTTCAAGGCCAATACCATAACTCACAAGATAGGACCAGCCATTGAAATTCCTGTTGAAATCATTGGTTTGCCATTGCCCACCTATGAGTGGACAAAGGATGGAGTTGTTCTTGACAAATCAACTGAGACCATGACACTTGAATCTGAGGAGATTGACAGACAAACTATCAAAACCAAAATTTCCATTCCAGAATCTGTGAGAAAAGACACAGGCGTGTACAAAGTAGTTGCCACAAATACTCGTGGGACAAGCCAACAAATTGTCAGAATTGATGTTTTAGGTATGCCTCTTTTTTTTTTTTATAATATGCTGTACAACACCTGATAACACACATAATTTCACAAAAAATTGCACTCAATAACAAGTTCTTATGTACATGAAGCTCATTATGAAAGTAAGTACCTGTACAAGCAGTAAAAAACTCTTCAAAAAGACCCAAGATATATATTTTTAATAATAATCTCAAGGAAGGTTTCCCTTTTCAGTTCTTAGTTGTTTCCTTTTCCCCTAGATCGTCCCACACCACCACGAAACATTGTGATCTCTGATATCAAGAGTGAGTCTTGCTATCTCACATGGGATGCTCCGGAGAACAACGGAGGAAGTGACCTCACCAATTATATTATTGAAAAGAGGGATGCCAGCAAAAAGAAATCAGACTGGGAGCAACTGACATGCTGTATCATAGACAGGCGCTATGCGGTTAGTGTGTTTTGAACATGTTGTGTTTTAAACAATATCTTTATGAGGAGAACAAAATCTGTGATAATAAAAACACTGGTATTAATTCTGATCTTTGTAACACTTTCTTCAAGGTATACAAGCTTGAAACCTATGGCACTTACCAGTTCCAGATAAAAGCAGAAAACAAGTTTGGAGTGAGTGATGGATGTGAATCAGAGAAAGCAGTCCTCAAGGATCCATTTGGTCTTCCTGGTGCACCCCAAAGACCAAGAATCCTTAAACATAATAGTACATTTATGCTGGTAGCTTGGGATCCTCCAAAGGATAATGGTGGATCAACCATTCAGGGCTACTGGCTTGAAAAGAGGGAGAGAGGAGCTGTGTACTGGAGTCGGGTCAATAGGGCTCCTGTAACAAAGCCAGCTGTTAAAAACTTAGAGTACAATGTGCTGCATCTCATTGAAGGTATTGAATACCAGTTCCGTGTGATGGCACAAAATGCTGCTGGCATTGGACCACCAAGTGAAGCAACAGAATGTGTGTTTGCCTTGGATCCAAGAAGTAAGTAGATTCTGCTGCAGTAATTTTCAAATAAAATCGTGTGTTTGGCTGTTTTAAAATAAATTATAACTTTATTGTACAGATCCACCAAGCCAGCCTTCTGCACCTTATGTGAAAGACAAGACAACAAGCAGTGTATCGCTAGCCTGGGCTCCACCAGATAAGGATGGTGGAAGTCCCATCAAAGGTTATATTGTTGAGGTTCAGGATGAAGGCACAGATGAGTGGAGAAGAGTGAATCAACCTGATAAGCTCATTCTCACTCCATTTTACACTGTGTCAGAGCTCAAGGAGAACAAGAAATGTCGATTCAGAATTGTTGCTGTTAATGATGCTGGTGAGTCAGATCCAAGTGCCAGGACTGGTGATATCATCGTACAAGATATCACGGGTAAGGTTTTCCTGTACTATTTCATTTCATTTAAAAAAGTGTTCAACTTTTGCTGTTTCAATATAGTTTGCCTAATTAGTCTTTAAGGTAAAGCTTTTTGTCATTCAAATATTTATAATATTAAAACTTTGCAGAGGATCCTGTTATTACGTTGGAAGTCGCAGCTCCTGACCTGCTTTCTTGTCATGCTGGAACAACAATTAAAATCCCTGCCACCATATCTGGAAGACCAATTCCAGAAGTCAAATGGGAATATGACGGAGCTGCCCAAACAGAGACGAAGAACGAGCTGCATACGCTCCCAGTGGAATCTAAGGTAAAACATTGCTTATACTTCTAGATAAAAAACCCCTAATGCACTTATTATGAAATTAACAGTATTGTATTAAAATTATTCAACAGATCTCTTCGACTGACACTACAACAGAAGTAACTATCCCTGAGTGTAAGCTCAAACACTCTGGACAGTATATCATTACCGCCTCCAATAAAGCTGGTACTAAAGTGGTTAAAGTTCGTGTAACAGTACTTGGTAAGACAGATGTCAGTTGGTAAACAAATCTATGACCATGCAAGCAAAAACTATTTTTAAACAAAATCCTCTTTTTTAGACTTGCCTGGGCCTCCTAAAGATCTCAAAATCACTGACATTACAAGGAGTACATGCAGACTTTCTTGGAAGCCTCCAGATAATGATGGTGGTGAGAGAATCCAGAGCTACTACATTGAGAAAAAGACAGTTGAAGGAAAAGCCTGGACAAAGGTCAATCCAGCATGTGCTAGCCAGTCCTTGGTAGTCCCAGATCTTATTGAGGGACAAGACTACTTGTTCCGTATCCGAGCTGAGAATCGCTTTGGTATAGGACCTCCATTGCAAACCTTCCAAAGGACAAAAGCAAAGGATCCCATCCGTAAGTATTACATTTCAGTGACCTTCTCTTTAAATGCCAATTTGTTATAACTTTTGTAAGGACTGCTCATTCCAAAGTCTGTATATTTGCAGATCCCCCCGATGCACCCACAAGAGTCAAAATTGTTGACGTATCCAAAGGGACAGTGACTTTAACATGGAAGCCACCGAAAAATGATGGTGGATCTCCTGTAACTCACTACATTGTTGAACGACTTTGGTGGGATTCTAGTGGAGAGCAGAAAGAGTCATGGAGACAGTGCAATAGACGTGACATTGAGGCCACAACCTTTAAAGTGGAGGACCTCAATGATGGTGCTGAGTATGAATTCCGTGTCAAGGCTGTAAATGATGCTGGTGCAAGTAAACCATCTTCTACTGCGGGACCCATTATTGTTAAGGACCAGACGAGTACGTAAAACACACTTTTGCATTTGCATTATGCAAATTAATCTTGTAATCTGATTGTATTTACTTGATGTTTGTTGTTTGTTTATCATTTATAATTATTACTCAGAATTACTTGGTATTACTGCGTATGAATTTAAACCCCAAATTTTGTTATTTAACATTAAACAAATGTTTTCTTTTGTCTAGGGGCACCTTCCATTGAGCTCGAAGAATTTTTGGAAGTTGAGCAGTGTACAGATATTAACATTGTTGCTAAAATCAAGGGATGCCCATTCCCCACCCTTACCTGGCAGAAGGCCCCACCCCACAAGAGTGATGCCAAGGTTGATGTGGAATATGATGAACATATCAATAAGCTTGTCACTGATGATAGCTGCACTCTGCTGATCCAGCAGGGCAAACGCTCAGATACTGGTCTCTACACACTCACAGCCAGCAACAGCTTAGGCAAGGTCTCCAAAGAGATGAGACTTAATGTTTTAGGTAAGTCTTTCAGACATCCAATCATTTACTGCTGGTATAACTACACAAGTCTTGGAATGTGCATGCATACTTTGACATCTATGTAATTAATCACCAAATTTTTATTATCAGGACTTCCTGGACCTCCTTCTGCACCGATCAAGTTTGAGGAGATTCATGCTGAAAATATTACACTGTCATGGCTACCACCCATAGATGATGGTGGCTCCAAAATCACTAACTACACTATAGAGAGACGTGTTGCTAATAGAAAATCATGGATTCCTGTCCCAGGTGCACCTAAAGAGCGTATATTCACAGTTGAGAGTCTAATGCCCGGTCATGAGTATGTGTTCCGCATCAGGGCCCAAAATAAATATGGAGTTGGTGAACCTCTTGACAGTGAACCAGAGATTGCTAGAGATATTTTCAGTAAGTTGTTATGCTCAAACAAAAAGTCATTAAAAAGACATTAGCTCAGTTTTGCTCTATTATGACTTAATTTATTACATCTTTTATAGCTGTTCCTGGCCAGTGTGAGAAACCAACACTATCCAGCATTACAATAGATTCAATGACTGTAAACTGGGAAGAGCCAGACACGGATGGTGGTAGTCCAATTACTGGCTACTGGCTTGAGCGCAAAGAGACCACATCTAAACGCTGGAACAGAGTCACCCGTGATCCAGTCAGGCCCATGCCTTTTGGTGTTTCTCATAAAGTAACAGGACTTATTGAAGGTTGTCAGTACCTGTTCCGTGTTACTGCAATCAATGCTGCTGGATGTGGACTCCCAAGTTTACCATCTGACCTGACAATTGCCAGAGAGCCAATTGGTGAGCATCTACATTTTCATGTATCCATTGAGCAGATTATTTTATGTGATGCATGCTACATTACAATAGAGCAGGTGAAAGTTAAGAGCTTTGTCAAAGTGATAGCTTGGTGGTACAAGAATATGAACTCACAATCTTTTGATAAGTAATTCAGCACAGTAAAGGCTGAGCTTTCCCTTCTCTACAAGGCCATTACAATAGTAATTATTTTATTTGGTTGATTTTCTTAGGCATTTAGTTATATATTTCTGCTTTTCCATAGCTCCTCCTTCACCACCAACTCCCAAAGTTACTGACTGGACAAAGACAACAGCTGACTTGGAATGGATTCCTCCTCTGAAAGATGGAGGCTCAAGGATCATTGGCTACTATGTTGAGTACAAAGAGGAAGGCACAGAAGCATGGGTTAAGGTAGGCAATAAAATCAAGTACCTCCTACTACATGTGATAAGATACTGTTCAAATAAACTGTATTTTATATGCTTTTTATTATTCATATTAATATTATTAATTATAATTAATTTGTAACATTCTAGGCCAAAGAAAAAGAAGTCAGAGGAAGAAAATTTGTAGTCACTGGGCTGAAAGAAAATGGATTTTACAAGTTTAGAGTTTTGGCATTGAATGGTGCTGGGCTTAGTGAACCAGGAGAAGTTGCTGAAGTTCTTGAAATGAAAGAAAAAATAAGTAAGTTCAATTAGTGAAAGTAGAGAAAATCCTCTTCATTTATTATTGCTATTGCATCTATTCATTGTGAAAGTTTGAATATACTTAATTTTTTCTTAACATTTGTAAAATCGTTGTTTTTTATATTCCAGTTGCTCCCGGAATTGAAATGGATGTCTCAATGAAAGAGAGGATTATTATTCATGTAGGTGGTGTGATTCGCATTATAGCATATGTATCAGGCCATCCTACACCTGAGATCACATGGAACAGAGATAATGGAGTTGTCCCTCCAGAAGCTGTTGTTGAGACCACATATATCAGCACTTCATTAGTAATTAAGAATTGCATGAGGAAGCAACAAGGTGTTTATACCTTAACAGCAAAGAATGCTGGTGGAGAGGTGAAGAGGACTGTTATTGTCGATGTTCTTGGTAAGCAGGAGAATTTAGATATATATATGTAGAAGCAATAATGTTCACACATCTGTAAGTACTGTAATTTATCAGACATTGTTACATTTCTCTTTTTATTCTCTTCCCCAGATGTTCCTGGTCCAGTTGGTATCCCCTTTATAGCTGATAATCTTACTACTGACTCATGCAAATTGACATGGTTTTTCCCAGATGATGAGGGTGGTTCTCCTATATCTAACTACATAATTGAGAAACGTGAAGCTGAACGCAAAGCTTGGACAGCATGCTCTTACAGTGCAGCTAGGCAAAATGCCATCGTTAATAATCTTACTTTAGGAAAAGGTTACATGTTCCGAATTGCACCTGAAAATGCAGTTGGAGTTGGTCCATTCCGTGAAACTGCATGTGAACTCTTCATCAAGGAACGTCTAAGTAAGTTGTTGTACTTTATTATATTATAATAGCATATTATACATTAGACATAAATCTATCTGAAAATGTGAAGAAATTTTGGAAGAAACTACAATCGTAGTTTAAAAATATACATATACGTTGGACCTCGGATTGTGAGTAACCCAGTTTGCAATTGTTCTGCAAGACGAGCAAAAATTTGTAATAAAGTCTTGGTTTATGAATACTGAGTGTCACGTGATCACAACTGAGCTAATGTTCTTTCTCACGGAATTGTGGGTAATCATTTCCCCTGTTCGATCAATGGTATAATCATAATGGTGTGTGTGTGTGAAACTCAAATAAGAGAGGAGGAAGGATTACTGTTTAAGACGAGAAGAGGGAGAGGGGAGGGTCTCATTCTTCCTCTCCGCTTACTTTAGCTTCACACACATACACAAACACCCACCGACACACACACACGCACACACGCACACAGCACCTGCATTATTAGCTATTAGCAAAGACTAATAGAAACACTTGTATGTCAGGATTTTTTTTTTTCAAGGGTAAAGTGCAGGCTAATTTGTTTTATTTTTACTTTAGATTTTGTATTAATTATTTTTATGTATTTATTTTTTTGGGCTGTGGAACGAATAATTTGAGTTTCCATTATTTCTTATGGGGAAAATTGATTTACGAGTGTAAAGCTTACGGAACGAATTATGCTTGCAATCCAAGGTTCCACTGTAAATATATATCCGTCTTTTATTTTTATTAGGTGTACCAGACCGTCCAGAAGAAGTTGAGGTTGTTGCTGTCACTAATAACTATATTAGTTTAACATGGAAGCCACCAAAGAATGATGGTGGATCTGATGTGACGTCCTACATACTGGAGGCACGCACGATCGGCAAGGACAAGTTCATGAGATTGACCAAAGAGAAACTGATGGACAGGAGATTCACCTACGATGGTCTCATGGAGGGTGACGCTTATGAATTCCGTGTGAGTGCAGTCAACGAGATTGGTCAGGGCAAGCCGTCCTTCTGCACCAAAGCAATCACATGCAAAAATGAGCTTGGTATGAATAATTCAGTTTCACTCAAAGAGCAAGTACATGTGAATATTACTATAAAAATATTTATTTGGGTGCAGCTGATTAATTACTTATGATTTATTTCAGAACCACCAACAATTGAAATAGACTTCCGTGACAAAGTTATCATTCGTGTTGGAGAAAGTTTTGCCCTGCAAGGGCGCTACTCAGGCAAACCACCTCCTTCTATTACATGGTCGAGAAATGATGAAGTGCTGAAGCAAGATCAACATGTTCAATTCAAAAATACGCTGACCACCATGTGCCTTGGCATTATCAAGGCTCAACGTGAACACAGTGGCCGATATTGTGTTAAAGTTGAAAATTGTACTGGGTCCCGCAAAGGCATTTGCAATGTCATTGTTGTTGGTATGTTGTTTTTTTCTTTCTTTCTTTCTCACTTTCTTGCTTTCTATAGTTCGATATAGTTTTTAAAAAAATATATTTACTATAAATTATATCATTAGTGATATCTTATGTGGATACACATTTCAGATCGTCCATCGCCACCTGAAGGTCCGGTTATATTTGAGGAAGTTCATAGAGATCATATGATAATTTCTTGGAAGCCTCCACTTGATAATGGTGGATGTGAAATTTCCAACTATATAATTGAAAAGAGAGATGCTAACAGGGACATGTGGACCACAGTAACATCTGCCAGCACAAAAACCACCTGCAAAGTGCCCAAGCTGGCGGAAGGCCGTGTATATATCATGAGAATCAGTGCTGAGAATATGTATGGCATCAGTGACCCACTGGAGTCAGAAGAAATGAAGGCCAAGGATCGTTTCAGTATGAAACATTTTTGCCTGTGAATGTATATTTTACACATTGTATTGTTTAGCTTTTTATTGAGAAGTTTAATGTTAATTATTTTATAGGAGTACCTGAGGCACCTGATGAACCTACAGTTAAAGAGGTGTATCATGACTCAGCTCTGGTGCTTTGGAACCGGCCACGTGATGGTGGCAAGCCCATTACTAACTACTACTTAGAAAAGAAAGAGCCCTCTGCTAAGAGATGGTCCAGGGCAACTAGAGAGCACATCTACCCTGCTACACAGTTCCGGGTGCAAGATCTCACTGAAGGCTGTGAATATGAATTCCGTGTCACAGCAGAGAATGAAATTGGTATTGGAGACCCTAGCCCTCCTTCTAAGCCAATCATAGCCAAGGATCCTATTGGTATGTGATTCTTATCCTTTCAACAACACGTTTAAATCATATGACATAAACAGCAAATTAAATAGCAATGTAGTGGCTAATAGCCATTAGCTTATTTTGAAATTTACAAGATCTTTCTTAGGACCCTACTCCACATTCTCCAATTTTTCTCCCAAACTGCTATAAACTCAATATCTTAGGAACTCCTAGGGAGATTGTTAGAGTTTGATCGCGGTGTGGTTCAGGAAATAAAAAACAATCTTTTCCAATGACCATACAATATGTCTTCCAACATGTTGTGTAAGAAATGAGAAGCTAGTTACTGTATTAGTTAGATATAAAGAACTGTTGCCAGCTAAAACATATTATCTACTGCATTAATTATTCAGTTACTCTTAAGTATATGCCTTTTTTTTGACCATGCCGTGTACATAATAACCCTTTGTAGTTAATGCCTAGACAATTTGTAGGTAAATAGGGTATGTACAATCACAGAGACAAGTGACTTTTGTCACAAGTAAGAATTTTGATTCTGGAAAATTTGGCACTCTCTCTCACGAACAATTTGGGAATGTGTGAAAGAGGCCATAAAGGTGTGCCTTAATTGCTTATTGTTTAGGAATTTTAACAAAAGTATTAAAATTTGAATCATGTATATTTCGTTCAGGTAAATGTATATACTTTTTCTAGACTGTCTAAATGACTTAGGTTTAGGTGTCCTTTAAAATGAAACAAACAAACCAATTAAGCACTTCCATTATCTTGTAATTTGTAAACCACTTGTGAAATTTCTATTTATTGCATCTAAATAGGACACTGTTTTAAAATGTAGTAGTACATACTATTCAGTACGTTTTCAGTAGACTAATATTTTGATTGCAATTCATATAAAAATGTATATAGTTTTCCTATTTGTGTAAATTCATTAGCACATTTACTTTTGCAGTTCGTCCGAGCCCACCTGTTTTACCTCAGGCCATAGACAAAACAAAAGATTCTGTGAGTCTCTTATGGCGGGTTCCTCGCCATGATGGTAAAGGCAAAATCTTTGGATACCTTATTGAGTATCAGAAGCCTGGAGCAATTGAATGGATCCAGGCCAATGACAAACCAGAGTCATGCCCTGATACCAACTTTATTGTGAAGAACCTACCAGAGGGTCAAGAATTCAGTTTTAGGATTATGGCTGTAAATGCAGCTGGAAAATCCGACCCTGCCAATGTAAAGGAACCAGTCAAAGTACACGACAGACTTGGTAATAGTATTTTTTATTTTTTTTTAGCTATTCCATAAACATACAAAAAAGTAGCATTCCAAAACAATCCTAATTATTCACATTTTGTACTCTTCTTATTTGCAGAGGAGCCAGAGTTGTTATTAGATGCCAATATGTCACGGGACCATCTTGCTATGATTGGAACAGATATCACACTAAGTGCTGTGATTAAGGGCATACCAATTCCTACTGTGTCCTGGAAGAAAAATGGTGCTGATGTTCCTGCTCATTGTCTTATTGAAGTCACAGAAAGAGGAAGTAAACTTCAAATGAAAAAATGCACACGTGCTGATTGTGGAAACTATACTATAACCATTCAAAATGCAGCAGGCACAAAGACGGCAACATGCACAGTGCTTGTTCTTGGTATGAATATTACACACACACACACACACACACACACACACACACACACACACACTTACTTGTTCTCTTCTTAATTTTACTTTGATCTTTTATGCAACGTAGATAAGCCTGGACCACCAAGAAAGCTTACAGTCTCTGAAGTTACAAGTGAGGCAGCTTATGTAACATGGCAAAAGCCAGAGGATGATGGTGGTGCTGTGATCTCTCACTATATTGTGGAGAAAAAAGATGTTGCAGCTGAGAATTGGGTACCAGTCTCTGCCTCGTCCAAGAAGCTTAGCCTCATGGCTTTATATCTAATGGAAGGTGTTCAGTATTTATTCCGTGTGGCAGCTGAGAATCAGTTCGGAAGAAGTGCATTTGTTGAAACCAACAAGCCTGTCAAAGCAGTTGATCCTCTCTGTAAGTATTAATTAAGAAAATGTTTAAGATTATCTTTATTCACTTTGCTGAAATTATAGTGGGGGTGTTATTTCTATCATTGTCTCTAAGTTTGGATTTAGTTCCCTTTCAAGTGGAATTAAATGAATACAATTCTGTTCCATTTTACTTTTATCAAGACAGCAAACCTTGTTATGGGAACACCTTGAACTGAATTTACTATGTATATAAGCATATATAAGCAAAAAGTAATGTCATTAACACAAAACCTGACGTATTATACTTTTTTTTTTTAGATCCTCCTGGCCCTCCTAAGAATTTGCATCATGTAGATGCAGAAAAAACTGAAGTATGGCTTGAATGGGAGTGGCCTGATCGTACTGGTGGAAGTGAAATCACAGGATTTATTGTTGAGCATCAAGAAGAGGGGGCCACTGATTGGACCACATTTAAAACTGTCAGCGATGCCAAATGTCATGTCACTGGACTTGAAGAAGGAAAAACTTACAGATTCCGTGTAAAATCACAAAATGCAATTGGCATTAGTCGACCAGATACCAGTGTGCCAATTACTTGCCAGCAGAAGTCTTGTAAGTGTATTTGTAT
Source organism: Clarias pachynema (assembly GCA_030014365.1). Classification (NCBI taxonomy): domain Eukaryota; kingdom Metazoa; phylum Chordata; class Actinopteri; order Siluriformes; family Clariidae; genus Clarias; species Clarias pachynema. The sequence goes on from JAQMYL010000035.1 coordinate 29,337,208, forward strand.
GTGATTTTTTTTTTATCACAAATAATGTTAGATATTATTTACAACTAATTTACATAGAAGCATCTATGGCTATATTCAGTGTTGTGCAAACTCACAAGAGCTAGCCCAAAGTGCAGTTCATATACATTAAAATGAACGAGTTCATGTTCATAGCTCATAATTAAAAAATTTTAAAAGATGCAACAAGAAATGTGCTGTTATATTATATTACCTTTTATATCATACCATATATTATATATTATATCATATAATATTATATTATATAAAATGCAGTGAACAAAACTGCCATCATTTTCACTATTATATACAGGAGTACATTTTACTGCATTTTTTTTTTTTTTTTACAACTCAGCCATAGCGATGAACAAGACTAGGCTGATGGAGAGCCCTATAAGCCCCTCCCAATAACAACATTAAAGTGTTACACAAATAACACAAAAGTGTTATTTTCACTTAGCACAAGGCGAATTAGTATGCATGCGCTCAATTTCTCATTCTCTCTCTGTGCTCATTTGTTCACAGTCAAAACTTAGATTTTCGTGATATTGTATATGATTGGCCTGCATGAGGGAGTTGCTATCAGTGTGAAGGATGTCTGTATTAACAATATTAGGAAGTCTTTGCTGCTCACGTTAATCATGATAATGGCATTCATGTTCACATTATTTAGTTCACCATTCAATGAACAGTGCTCTTTAAGTGTGGCCATACACAACACTGGATATATATATAATATGAAATATTTTAGTTTATGTAGTTTGCCACTAAGAACCACAAGTTCACACCTCCATTGTTCTGGTATCTGCCCAACATGGTATATGCTGTATTGTATATATAAATATACATTATAATTTTTTTTAAATTTTTTTTTTAAACAGTGGCACCATCTATTGAAGTTGATGTAAAGCTCATTGAGGGTATTACTGTAAAGGCTGGAAGCACAATTGTACTTCCTGCTATCATGAAAGGAATACCAATTCCAACACCCAAGTGGCTAAGTGATGGCAATGAGCTCAAAACGGAAGGAAAATACAAAATTGATACTGAAGGAACTTCAACAACTCTAAGAATTGCTGATTGTGCAAGGACAGACAGTGGAGAATATATACTTACTGTTTCAAATCCAGCAGGAAGCAAGTCAGTTGCTCTTCATGTAACAGTACTTGATCTTCCTGGTCCTCCAGTTGGACCTGTCAACATCCTTGATGTTACTCCTGATCACATGTTTATCCAGTGGTATCCACCTAAGGATGATGGTGGCACACCACTGATCAGCTACATTGTTGAAAAGAAGGACGTCAAGAAGGCTTGGGAGGGATGGTCTGTTGTGAGTTCTGGAAGTACCAGCACCAAAGCTAAGGTGCCACGTTTAGCGAAGGGTCGTGAATATATTGTCCGTATTCGTGCTGAGAACAAGATTGGCATTGGTGCTGAGCTTGAAAGTCCTCCAACAATTGCCAAACATATGTTTAATCCACCTGGCCCTCCAGGACAACCTACATGTTCTGATGTTACAGAAAATGCTGTGACATTGTCATGGACTGCACCAGAAACCGATGGTGGAAGTCCAGTTACTGGCTACATTGTGGAACGCAGGGAGTTGACTGGTAAATGGATTCGTGTGAATAAAACACCAGTCTTGGATATTCGCTACAGAGTCTCTGGGCTTTTTGAGGGCAACATATATGAATTCAGAGTTTTTGCTGAAAATGTTGCTGGTGTAAGTGAGCCTTCCTATCCATCAGACCAAATAAAAGCCACCCGCCCAATTGCTCCACCTGGACCTCCAAGTAATGTAAAACTGAAGGACTGGAGCAAGTCATATGCAGATTTGGTGTGGACCAAGCCGAACAGAGATGGTGGTAGCCCTGTTTTAGGTTATGTTGTTGAATGCCAGAAAGCTGGCTCTGCACAGTGGGATAGGATCAGTAAGGACCTTATCAAGACCTGTGCATTCAGAGTCCCAGGACTTATGGAGGGCACAGAGTACAGATTCCGTATAAGAGCATCTAACAAAGTTGGGGATGGAGAGCCACGAGAGCTAACGGAGAGAGTACTTGCTAAAGACATCCTTGTACCTCCAGAAATTAATGTTGATGTTACTTGCCGTGATCTTGTAACAGTTCGGGCAGGCCAAATCATCAGCCTTGTTGCCAGAGTTAAAGGCAGACCTGATCCTGAAATCACATGGAATAAGGATGCAAGAGCCTTAGGCAAAGACAAGCGTACAGAGATGATTAATAACTTCCCTCTTGTTGAACTAGTCATTCAGGATGCTGTAAGAGGAGATTATGGAAAATATGCAATTCAAGCTAAAAATAGCAGTGGCCAAGCACATGCTTCAATCATTGTTAATGTACTGGACATTCCTGGAGCTTGCCAGAACTTGAAGGTTGCATATGTGTCCAAGGACTCCTGTATGGTGTCTTGGGAAAATCCAGAGGATAATGGTGGCACTGAAATTACAAATTACATAATTGAGTGCCGTCAACCTAGTCAGAGAGGATGGACAGTTGTTTCATCTGATTGCACTAAACGTCTTGTGAAGGCTCCACTTGTTGAGAACTGTGAATATTTCTTCCGTGTTAGTGCAGAAAACAAAATTGGTGCAGGACCACCAACGGAAACAAAAACAGCAGTTCTTGCTGTTGACCCAGTTGAGAAACCTGGAGAGCCAGAAAATTTCCATATTGCTGAAATTGGAAAAACCTTTGTCTTCCTTAAATGGAAGAAGCCAGAAAATGATGGTGGTAGCCGCAATCTTGCTTATCACGTGGAAAAGAAACCAAAAGAAGCAGTAGAATGGGAACGAATCCACAGAGGTGCTATTAAAGAGACATATTTCATGGCAGACAGGTGCATAGAAAACCAAATATATCAGTTTAGAGTACAAACAAAAAATGAAGGAGGAGAAAGCAATTGGGTGACTACAGCTGAAGTTCTTGTAAAGGAAGAACTTGTAGTTCCTGAGATACATGTCAAGTTGGAAGGTGTTCTAGTAGTTAAAGCTGGAGATTCCATTCCAATTGAGGCAGAGATTAAAGGCAAACCACAACCAGATGTCAAATGGGCTAAAGAAGGTGACACTGGAGATATAAATCGAAGTCCTCGACTACAGGTTGACACTGGTGTTAACTTCTCTAAATTTCTGCTTACCAATTCAAAACGAACAGATTCTGGAAAATATACTGTCACTGCAACAAATGCTGCTGGAACCTGTACTGCTGGGGCTAAAGTGAATGTTCTAGACAGACCTGGACCTATTAGAAATCTCAAGGTGTCAGGCATTTCAGTGGATAGATGCAAGTTGGACTGGGAAGCGCCTGAGGATGATGGTGGATGTGAAATTTATAACTACATTATTGAGAAATGTGATACAAAAAGAGGTGTCTGGTCAATTCATTCTTCAGCTGTTATAAAAAATTCTGCAAATGTAACTCGTCTAATTGAAGGAAGTGAGTACATATTTAGAGTAAGGGCAGAGAACAAGATGGGAACTGGACCTGCTGTACAAACAGAATCTATTATTGCAAGAACCCAGTTCAGTAGACCTGGTGCGCCCGATGCTCCTGAGGTGACCAAAGTTGCAAAAGATGAAATGACAGTTGTATGGTGCTCCCCTGATTATGATGGTGGAAAACCCATTACTGGTTATATTCTTGAAAAGAAAGAAGAACATGGCATTAGATGGGCACCGGTTACTAAAGCTCCCATTAGTAATACATGTTTGACTGTAACGGGATTGTTGCCTAATCATGATTACCAATTCCGTGTGAAGGCTGAAAATGAGATTGGAGTTGGTGATGCGAGCAAGCCATCTAGAACATTTACTGCACGGGATCCTCTTGGTATGCTTATTGCACCTTGACATTTAGCCAAATATATACCTGTGTACTTTTTTTTTTTTTTTTTCTTAATTTAGTAACTATTCTTCTTTTGCAGGTCCTCCTGGTCCTGTTGGAAACTTGAAGGTGACTGATAGTTCAAAGACATCAATCACTCTTGGTTGGACAAAGCCTACACATGATGGTGGTGCCCCACTCATTGGATATGTAGTTGAGCTCAGAGTCAGGGGTTCAGGCAAGAAGGGAGATGATGGATGGAAAAGGTGCAATGTAGCTGCCCAGCTGATTGGAACAGAATTCACAGTCACAAGTCTGGATGAGAATCTTGAGTACGAATTCCGTGTTTCTGCACAAAACCAGATAGGTTTGAGCCAACCAACCAATCTTGAGGGAGCTGTTTCTCCACGAGATATTTTTGGTGAGTTATTCAGAAAAAGTGCTAACAACTATCAGAAGGTCTCTAGTACTGCCCCCGAGTGGCAGGGGTAACGTGCTGTCCCTATCATCCAGAGATCGCAAGTTTGAATCCTGGGTGATGCTGTAGCCTAGAGAGAGCTGATTGGCCAAGCTCTCTCAGAGGGGTGGAATGGGAAGCACATAGTGACCTGTTACCTGTTACAGCTTATACAACACACTTAGCACTCTCACACCACAATCATGGGTCTACAAACAATCATGAGTATCAGTGAGCTCATGCAAGCGGAAGTAGCAGATAGCGCTGTGCTCTGAATGTGTTAGGTTGCCCCCAATGGAGTGTGAGCGCTAAAAAGATGCAGTTGGCTGGTGACATGTGGCTCATAGGAAACATAAAATATTCTTCATAGTAGCCTTAAAGTGGAAGTCCCCCTACTGACGGGTGGAAATTGTACATGACTAAATTGAAAAATCGCGAAAAATACAAAGAAAAAAAGGTTTCTCCCGTACTATGGTCTTCAACTTTGTATATGTTTATGTGTTTATTTTTGGTCTTCCCTCAAACAGAGGCCCCTGAAGTTTCTTTGGATGCTGAGCTCAAGAAAGGTCTTACTGTAAGAGCTGGCTGCCCAATAAGAATAGTGGCAACCGTCAGGGGACGCCCACATCCCAAGGTTCTATGGAGAAGAATGGGAATTGATAATGTTGTCAAGAAGGGACATGTCGATCTCATTGACACAATGACATTCCTTGTCATACCTGATACCACCCGTGATGATTCTGGCAAATACTCATTAACTGTAACAAGCCCAGCAGGAGAAAAAGCTGTATTTATCAATGTCAAAGTACTTGGTAAGTAGAACAGATGCTTTGTCTCTATAATTTTAACAAGTTTTATTTCCACTGACATTTCACTGTTTTCAAATGATTTGGTAGACACACCTGGACCAGTTGTCGGTCTGGAGGTCACAGACATTACAATGGTATCTTGCGACCTCTCATGGACCCCCCCTGAAAACGATGGCGGCAGTGAAGTAACTCATTATATTGTGGAGAAGCGTGAAATAGATCGCAAAACTTGGGCCACAGTTAAAAATGACATTGGCAAAACAACCTTTAAAGTCAGTAATCTTGTACCAGGAACAGAATATTACTTCAGAGTTACTGCAGTGAATGCATTTGGTCCAGGTGTTCCAAAAGCCACACAGAGATCATATCTGGCTTCTGATCCTATCAGTAAGTATCATGTATATTCAAGTTTCTTAAAGTTGTTAGAACTTCTGGAATTGTTTTTTAATTATTTGTTGGCCCTAGGTAAACCTGATCCACCTCAGAAAGTTGATGTTTTGGAGATTACTAAAAACAGTGCTAAGGTGGGCTGGGTAAAACCAATGAGGGATGGTGGAGCTAAGATTGATGGCTACATAATTGACTACCTTGAGGTTCCTGAACCCAAAATAACCAAGGAACCAGTGGTGCGTGAAAGTGAAGTGGAGCCTGGTGCTGAACCTGTGCCCCCACCACCACCAGTGGTGAAGAAGGAAGAAGTAAAGGAGGAAAAGAAAGAATGGACACCATATACCACAGTGAAAGATTTATGTATCTCTGTTGTTGGGCTGAAAGAGGGAAGGAAATACCGCTTCAGAGTAGCTGCACGAAATGTCATGGGAGTTAGTTTTCCCACTGAAACGAAAGAAGCATATGAGATTAAAGAACAAATGTGTAAGTTACTGCATTCAACATTTATATAAATAAAAACTGTCCCATAAATATATTGTTAATTTGAAACACTTTATAAAGTTATTTATTTGTTTGTGTGTTTGTTTGTTTGTTTATTTAGTGGAACCCAAGATTATCATGCCAGAGTGTGTCACTGCAAAAGCAGGAGCAAGACTAAGAGTTGAGGCTCTTGTATCTGGGAAACCAGAACCTGTGTGTCAGTGGAAACGAGGAGACAACAATGTGGTCCCCTCAAGCCGCCTGGCAGTACACAAATCCCAGAACATTTGTGTGATCATAATCAAGGATGTCTCAAGAACAGATAGTGGTCAATACAGCCTTGTTGCTGAGAATGCTGGAGGAAAAGTGGAAGAAGTTATGAAAATTGTCATTAAAGGTTAGTATTTTTCAATAAATAAATCACTTAGCTGCCAGTTTATTAGGTAAACACTCTACAACCTCAACAAACTGGCCATTTTATCATTTTTATCTTATACAGTATGTACAGTGCTATGCCACTTTAGGTCATGGATAGTCATATAAGCATTTTACTGCATGTCATACTGTGTATGAGTGTGTATGTGACAAAAATTTGAGTGGCACAGGTAAACTACTATCAAACTATTTTATAAACTAACAAAATATGTTTATATAAAATAATGCTTTTCGCAGATATTCCTGGACCACCTGAGCCTCCATTTGAAATAAGTGACATTGACTCTGATGCCTGCTCACTGTCTTGGAACAATCCACTTGAAGATGGTGGTAGCAACATTACTAACTATGTGATTGAGAAATGTGATGTAAGCAGAGGTGACTGGGTCACTGCTCTTTCCAGCTGTGGCAAGACTGGGTGCAGACTTGGCAAACTTATTCCTGGAAAGGAGTATATGTTCCGTGTTCGTGCAGAAAACCGATTTGGAATTTCTGATCCAATTACATCTGAAAGAATGGTAGCTAAATTCCCCTTTGGTAAGTTAAAAGCAGGACAATTGTTCGTAATGACATAATTGTTAGTAAAACAAATGTTGTATGACCTGATACCTACTGGGCTTTTTTTTTTTTCAGGTGTTCCTGGTGAACCCTTGAACTGTCGCATTACAAAAATAAACAAGGACTGCATGTTTGTGGCTTGGGATAAGCCAGAGTCAGATGGTGGAAGCCCAATTACTGGATATTACATTGAGCGAAAAGAGAGAAATAGTCTCTTATGGGTTAAGGCTAATGATTCAGTTGTACGAACAACTGAATATCCTTGTGCTGGTCTAATTGAAGGTTTAGAATACACTTTTAGAGTTTCTGCTATTAACCGTGCAGGACAAGGCAAACCAAGTGCAAAGACTGACTTTTTTACTGCAAGAACACCAGTGGGTAGGTCCATGTAAAATATTTGTTAATATTTGTAATTTGTGTTACATTATTCTAAATATGCATTCATCTCTGCCACTACAGATGCCCCAGGAAAACCAGAGGCACTTGATGTGGCCAAAAATAAAGTTACACTGGTTTGGGCCAAACCAAAAAATGATGGCGGGAGCAAGATCATTGGATACTATGTTGAAGCCTTGAAGATTCCTGGAGACAAATGGGTGCGATGCAACACAAGCAGTCAGAATGTACCTCGGGAAGAGTACACTGTATCTGGATTGGATGAGGGTTCCCAGTATCAATTTAGGGTTATTGCAAAAACAGCCATTAACATTAGCAGGCCATCTGAAATCAGTGACCCTATTCTGGTTTCTGCAGAGAATGGTGGGTTTTTTTATGATCAGTTTTACTTTTTAGTGCAGTTAAATATTGTTCCATTCTTTAGACATTTTTTTGTTTACAGTGCCACCCAGAATAGAACTGGCAATACAGATGAAGAAGATGGCGCCAAAGAAAGCTGGATCAGATATCTGCCTTGAAGCTGAAGTTTTTGGCAAACCAATGCCAAAGGTTACATGGAGCAAGGATGGAAAAGTATTGATCATGGATAAAGACATGAAAATGACACAAAACAAACACCTATTTTGTCTACAACTCCCTCCAGTTACAAAATGCCATACAGGGGTGTACAGCATTCTTGCTGAGAATGCAAGTGGCTCTAAAACAGCAGACATACAGCTTACAGTTTTGGGTTTGTATAATGTATTAATACACCATGCATTTCATTAATTGTTTGCATAATATTTAGGAAAATATTATACAACTAGGGCCATTTCATATGACGTATTTATTTTCCATTTTCCAGACGTGCCTGGTCCACCTGCCTCTATTAAGTTAGAAGAGGTACTTTCTGATCATGTAAAACTGAGCTGGACAGCTCCACTTGCAGATGGTGGTTCGCCGATTACAAACTATATTGTGGATAAGCGTGAGTCAAGCCGGCCTAATTGGGCTCAGGTTTCTGCCAAAATCACCCGTGATACAACTCAATTTTGTGTAGAAAGGCTGATTACGGGTCATGAATACCAGTTCCGTGTACGTGCTGAAAACCGTTATGGAGCTGGGGATGCCATCCTATCAGATCCTGTTGTTGCAAAGGACCCTTTCAGTAAGATATCTACATTCATATATTCAAAGATAATATATACATAAAAATGTTTTACCTGTATTATCTGTTACAAAATATACACTATTATGCTTACTATCAACAGCTGTTCCTGGACAATGTGATCCACCAATCATTACAAATATCACAAAAGATAAAATGACTGTAAGCTGGAAAGAACCTTCTGATGATGGCAAATCTCCTATTCTTGGATATATTGTTGAAAAACGTGACACCAGGGAAATACTCTGGACCAAACTAAATAGGAAACCATTACTCGAAAGATCACATGAAATTGTAGGTCTTTCAGAAGGGGCTCAGTATGAGTTTAGAGTTATTGCAGTTAACAAAGCTGGTATGGGAAAACCCAGTGAACCATCAAATGCTGCTACTGCAGTTGATCCAATTTGTAAGTTACACTTTTCATTCATGTCACATCTAAATGCATCTATTTATCAATTGTAACGTCTAATAATGTCATTGACAGATCCTCCTGGACCACCAGTTTCCCCCAAGGTTACAGACACAAGTGACAGTACTATAAGCTTATCCTGGACTAAACCTGCAAATGATGGTGGAAGTGAAATTTTGGGATATCTAGTTGAGTGCAAAAGAACAGATGCAACAGACTGGATACGATGCAATGTCCCAAAGAACCTGCAGGACACACACTATGTTGTCACTGGACTCTTGGAGAAATCAGAATATCAACTACGTATCAGTGCTGTGAACAAAGCTGGCTTCGGTCAGCCATGTGAAGTCCCAGATAAGCATGTTGCAAAGGATATATTTGGTATGAATTTAAGACTACTTTTTTTTTTTTATTACAAAAGATATTTATGCAATTATTATTATTATATAAAACAACATACACAGAATATACCTGGCACATATTATAACATAAAAATGCAATAAAAAATTATCTTAATTTCAGTTGCACCTGAGGCTGAACTTGATGCAGTGTTGAAGGACACATTGGTTCTTCAGGCTGGTGCCCGAATGAAGCTTCATGCCAAAATAAAAGGCCGTCCTTTTCCAAAAGTTACGTGGGCTAAGATGAATACCAACATAAAGAACAGACAAGGAATCGTCATTAAAATCACAGACAATGACACAATGGTTTTTGTTGAAAGAGTTAATAGATATGATGCAGGAAAATACATTCTTAACCTTGACAGTGTCAGTGGCATGAAGATGTACACAGTTGTTGTTAAGGTTATTGGTAAGTTCATGGATACGAGTAAAATGGTTCCCAATTAGTTCTACTAAAAGAAAATACTTTTATATGACAAATATTTTACTGACATTATGTTTGCACCAAACAGATACTCCCGGCCCACCACTAAACCTGATGGTGAAAGAGACAACAAAGGACAGTGCATCCATCATGTGGGATGAACCACTAATTGATGGTGGAAGTGAAATTACAGGTTACATAGTAGAAAAACGTGATGCAGAGAGAAAAGCATGGTCCACAGTTTCCAGCTCTGACAAAACATCTTTTATGATTGAGGGACTGGAACCTGGTAGATCCTACAACTTTAGAGTCAAGGCTCTAAATAAGTATGGTACTGGTGAGCCTGGTGAAACAGCAGATGCTATCAGAGCCTCCGGTCAGTAAATACTTTTTAAGACTGTATCTTTAACATAGCTAAAATACTATGTAAATACTATGTTTCATAGAAAAAATGAAATACATTTTTTCATTATTTTTCTTATTTTTTCAGAGCAACCTGGACCAGTCATAGACTTTAAGCCCTTGCTAGTAACCAGAGATTCATGTACTCTTTCTTGGAAGAAACCTGTTAGTGATGGTGGTAGTCGAATAATTGCATATGTGCTTGAAGTTCTGAATGGTGAGGACAAATGGAAGGAGCTTCTAAGATCGAAGAACATGCAATATAGTGCTAAAGATATTGTTGAAGGAAGAGAATATAAATACAGAGTAAGGGCAACCAATGATGCGGGCGATGGTCCAGTGAAGGAGCTCTCTGTTGTCGCAAAGGATTTGATTGGTGAGATTACATAATGTATTAATATTATATAATAGAATATTAAAGGTGCCCTATTATAGTCTAGAATGAGCTTTAAAGGTCTCTAAAATGGGTATCTTAATGGTTCAGCTGAAATACTGTACCACTTAGAAAATTCTGACATCTCTGAAATTTCTCACTGTTTTAATCCTACTTGAAGAACTGTTTTACTGTCTATAGCTTTAAATGCAAATGAGGTACTGCCCCCCTCATTCTGAAAATAGTTTTACTGCGTGCTTGGAATGATGAATGATGTCATACCAGGCAGAAAATTTGAACTGCATGTTCAAGCAAATGGACAATGTAATTTTTCATATTCTGTCTGTGTACACACATTGAAGATCTAATGTGACCTAAAATTTTGTATAATAAGTGCCCTTGAACTTATTTACCATATGTAATTTCCCTTTTTCTGTTTCTTTGTTTAGTTTATCCCAGCTGTGATTTACGAGATTTGCCAAACTTGAGCTACATTGCAAAAGAAGGAAGCACTGTTCGACTCAAGATTCCCATCCTTGGTAAACCTGTCCCAACAGTCACATGGAAGAAGGGTGAAGATGAAAATTTGACTGACACTGGAAGAGTTTGTGTAGAATCTACTGCTGTTAATACAACTCTCTTGATTCGTGACTGCCAGAGGAATGATGCTGGAAAATACACCATCACTCTTCGTAATAGTGCAGGATCAAAAGACTCCTCTATCTTTGTGAGAGTTGTTGGCAAACCAGGAATTTGTACAGGACCTATCAAGTTTAAGGAAGTAACAGCCGATGGAGCTACCTTAAAATGGGGTGTTCCTAAAGATGACGGAGGGTCAGAAATTACGAACTACATTTTAGAGAAACGGGATTCCATTACCAATATGTGGGTAACTGTCTCCTCAACCGTGGAAACAAATAGTCATAGAGTGTCTGGTCTTCATGAAGGAACACAATATATCTTTAGAGTTTCTGCAGAAAACAAATATGGAGTTGGAGAAGGTCTCAAATCTGAACCTATGATTGCTAAGCATCCATTCAGTAAGTTCACTTAAGCAATATTCTCCATAATCACTATTGCATTATACAATTAAACCTAATTTGTCATTTATATTTTACTATCAGATGTCCCTGATGCTCCTCCTCCACCCCAAATCTTGAGTATGCGTCATGAATCGGCAACTTTGGCTTGGTCTGATCCACGAAAAACAGGCGGTTCACCAATTACAGGTGACAAAAAAAAATCAATCTAATCTAAAATCATTCTAATCTCATTAAAATATCCAGAAAAAGTTAACACATATTCAACATTTTAAAAACATCTTCATTTGCTAATCCATAATTACATGAGAAATATGTATTTTCAGGATATCATGTGGAATTCAAGGAAAGAAACAGCATGTTATGGAAAAGAGCTAACCCAGCACCTTTAAAAATGAAAGACTTTAAAGTAAAAGGTTTAACTGAGGGCCTGGAATATGAGTTTAGAGTGATGGCTATAAATTTGGCTGGGGTTGGTAAGCCGAGTTCTCCAACTGAACCAATGGTGGCCTTGGATCCAATTGGTGAGTAAGACCTACTACTTATTGAAATGTCTACTCTATTCAGGTTCATAATATTATGTTATATTTGTATATGGCATGGCTTATTTTAGATCCTCCTGGAAAACCTGATGTAATCAGCATCACAAGAAGTACTGTAACCCTTCAATGGACCGAACCTCAGTATGATGGTGGACATAGACTTACAGGTTACATTGTTGAGAGACGTGACCTTCCTGCCAAGGTCTGGGTGAAAGCCAACCCTGTAAATGTTGTGGAATGTGCATATACTGTGTCCAACTTGCAGGAGGGTTGCAAGTTTGAATTCAGAATCAGAGCCAAGAATGCAGCTGGGGCAATAAGTCCACCTTCTGAACAAACAGATACCCTTATGTGCACAGATGAATATGGTAATGCTGTTTTCTATGTTTTTATTCTGTGTAGGATTAACACATATTTGTGTCAAGTACCAAGATAAAATAACTTTGTCATTATCCCACAGCGGCACCAACCATTATTATTGACCCCACGGTAAAGGAAGGACTTACAGTCAAAGCTGGAGACACAATAGTCATTACAGCAACAAGCATTTTAGGCAAACCTGCACCAAGTTCAGTCTGGTCAAAAGGAGGAAAGTACTTCAAGCCATCAGATATATGCCAGATTGAAACCACTCCCACATCCTCTACTCTGTTTATTAAATATGCAAGCAGAAAGGAGTCAGGGGAGTATACCATTACAGCAAGCAATCCATTTGGTGTTAAAGAAGAAAATGTCAAAGTAACAGTGTTGGATGTTCCTGGGGCCCCAGCACCAATTGAATCAAGTGGCATATCATCAGAAAAGGTTACGTTGACCTGGGCACCACCTAATGAAGATGGTGGATCTGCAATTAAATATTACATTTTAGAAAAGAGGGAAACAAGCCGTCTTCTGTGGACAATTCTTGCAGAAAAGGTTATTGACTGTCATTTTGTTGCAAATAAACTAATCCAAGGGAATGAATATGTATTCCGTGTATCAGCTGTCAACCATAGTGGAGCTGGTGATTTTTCATATTCAGAGCCTGTGAAGATGGTGGATAATTATGGTAAGGAGCACTATAAGTTAAAGATGAATTGTGAACATTCCCTCTCTGTGAAATCAGTCTAAACTAAAACTTTGTTACTTATAGGCCCTCCAGGCCCTCCAGCAAGACCAGAGGTGGAAAATATCGGAGCCAAGACTGCTACAATTAAATGGAAGAGACCAGCTGATGATGGAGGCAGTGATATCACAGGTTACATGGTTGAGAAAAAGGAAAGAAAGGGCATAAGGTGGTCAAAAGCATCAAAGAAGACTGTACCTGACATTCATTTTGAGGTTCAAGGCCTCACAGAAGGAGAAGAGTATCAATTCAGAGTAACTGCTGAGAACAAGGCCGGCTTTGGGGAACCCAGTGAGCCATCACAACCTGTTAGAACAAAGGTCATGGCAGGTAAGTAACATCTGTAAAAGTTAGCAATGGGAATGTGATTAGCAATGGTATGTTCTGGTACTGCTTACCACTAAAATATTCAGTGGCAGTACACAGTACTGGAAAGAGGGAAGAACAGCTGCTTGCCATGGATGCACATTCAGCAAGAAAACACATCTGCTAAAGTTTAAGCAGATTAATTACTAATTTGACACAGTTAATTAGATTCAGCTGCTCCCGCCAAGGGGTCGCCTCGGCGTACCATTTTACGCTGTATTCCCTTTCTGTTGCAACCCTCCCATTTTATCCCGGCTTGGGACTGGCACTGCATCCATTAGTTGGGGTTTGGTCACTGGCTGAGAATCGAATACGGGCCTTCCACATGGCAGACGAGAGACCTGCCACTGAGATTCTAATATTGAATAAGACAGATAAACTTACGAAATTTACTGGACTGTTCACCACTTTTTATTCTCCTCACCTTTTTCTATATAATACAGGCAAGATTTAAGAAACTTTCACAAACACAAAAAAACCACAAACACATCCTCTAAAAAATATTAGGCTGGTATATTCTGGTACTGATTACCACTAAAATATTCAGCGGCAGTACACAGTACTGGAAAGAGGGGAGAACAGCTGCTTGCCATGGTTGCATTAGGCTGATTCATTGATTCATGAGGAGTTATAGCTTTTTTTTTGCTAAATTGAATGAAATTCACACACATATAAACAAAACTATTTAAATGTAACGTTTCACAATTTGTCTTTTGTAAAACCCTTGCGTCTCAAAGAAAACATGTTCAAAATATTCATCAGTTTGTAATGCTTCCTGTTTTATTTGGGGAAAAAACTTAATTGCAATTTATTTTTCTTTCTTTCTTTATTATTATCATCATCATTATTATTATTATTATTATTATTATTTATTTTTATTTTTATTTTTTTTAGCTGCACCCGGACCCCCAGTCAACCCAAGAGTCACGGATACAACAAAAACCACAGCTGAACTGCATTGGGGTAAACCTGTTAATGATGGTGGCATGCCCATCACAGGATATACTGTTGAGCACAAAAAGGACGGGGAAGAGGCATGGGTGAAAGATACAACTACACCTTTAATTATCACAGAATTTGTTGTTCCAAACTTGGAAACTGGAGCAAAGTATCATTTTAGAATTAGTGCCATGAATGCAATAGGAGTTGGGGAACCAGCACAAACAGTAGACCTCATTGAAATAATTGAACGTGAAATAATTCCAGACTTGGAACTTGATGTTGAATTGAGAAGAACACTAGTTGTCAAAGCTGGAGGATCTATTCGCATATTTGTTCCAATTAAAGGGCGTCCGACTCCATCTGTGACTTGGACAAAGGAGGGATCTGCACTAAAAACCCGGGCGAACATTGACTCTACAGAGTCTTACACTCTTTTAGTCATTCCTGATTGCAATAGACATGATGCTGGAAAATATGACTTGACATTAGAAAATGCGGCTGGAAAGAAGACTGCCTATGTGAATGTTAAAGTTTTGGACTCTCCCGGGCCTCCTATCAATCTTAAACCAAAAGCCATTGACAAGGAAAGCATTACACTTCAGTGGGAACCACCTCTTATTGATGGTAGCGCACAAGTTACTAATTATATCGTTGAAAAAAGAGAAGCTACCCGTAAAGCATATGCTACAGTAGTAACGAAATGTCCCATGTGTTCTTTAAGAATTCCAAATTTGTCAGAGGGGTCAGAATATTATTTCAGAGTATCTGCAGAAAATGAATTTGGAATTGGTGAAGCAGCAGAAACCGTAGATCCTATCAGAGCATCTCAAGCACCAAGTCCCCCTGAAATTGTCACAATTACTGATGTTACCAAAAACTCAGCTAGTCTTACATGGACAAAACCAAAGCATGATGGTGGAAGCAGAATAACTGGGTATGTTGTTGAGGCTCAGAAAAAAGGAACAGACCAGTGGGCTCATGTAACTACTGTTAAGTCTTTAGACTTTACTGTAAAGAATTTAAATGAAAATGAGGAGTATGTATTCCATGTCATGGCTGTTAATTTATCAGGCAGAAGCCATCCTCGTGAAAGCAAGCATGTTGTTATAAAAGAACAAAGCACAGAACCAGAATTTGACTTGAGGGGTATCTGCAAGAAGACCATCATAGCAAAGGCAGGGGATGACATAAAGGTTGAGGTACCAGTAAGTGGGCGTCCTAAACCAACAGTAACCTGGCAGAAAGACCATCAACCTCTCAAGTTAACACAAAGGACACTGGTTGAAAATACAGCTACTTCGAGCATCTTGACTATAAATGAGTGTTCTAGAGCAGACACTGGAGTGTATTCAATTACTGGGAAAAACATAGTTGGTTCAATTACTGAAAACATCATAATTAAAGTGCATGATGTCCCTGGGCCACCTAGGGGACCAATAAAATTAGACAAAATATCTCGTGATTCAGTTGAGTTCTCATGGGATTTACCAGAAAATGATGGTGGGGTACCAATTAGTGGTTATGTTGCTGAAATGAGGGAAACAACTACTCAGAATTGGACAGAGCTGTCTTCAATAATCATTCGAACAACATATAAGGCAACTCGTCTAACAACAGGCATGGAATACCAATTTCGTGTAAAGGCCAAAAATAGATATGGAGTAGGACCTCCAATTACATCAGAGGCTGTAGTTGCAGCTTATCCATTTAAGGTTCCTGGACCACCAGGCACTCCCAAAGTTGTCGAATTCACAAAGGACACAATGACTGTTGGCTGGAATGAGCCAGTAAATGATGGAGGAAGTGAAGTTATTGGATATCATGTTGAAAGAAAAGAGAGGAACAGCATTATCTGGCACAGAATTAGCAAAGCTCTTGTGGTAGGAAATCTTTTCAAAACAACTGGGCTGGAGTCTGGCACTGCGTATGAGTTTCGCGTGATGGCTGAAAATGTAGCTGGAATTGGGAAACCAAGCAAATCATCTGAACCCATGCTTGCTCTTGATCCAATTGATCCACCTGGTTGCCCTATACCAATCTATGTGTCTAAAAATGCAATTACAATTCAGTGGACAAAGCCAGAATATGATGGTGGGTTCAAGATTACAGGATATATTGTGGAAAAAAGAGATCTACCATCAGGGCGCTGGATAAGGGCCAACTTTACAAACATTATAGAAACTAACTTTACTGTTAGTGGTCTAAACAAAGATGCGTCCTATGAATTCCGTGTACTTGCAAGAAATTCAGCTGGAGCTATTAGCAACCCATCAGATATATCAGATCCAATAATTTGTAAAGATGACATTGAAGAACCAAAAATTATGGTTGATGCCAAATTTAAGGATGTTGTCCTTGTTAGAGCAGGAGAAGTCTTCAAACTTGATGCTGATGTTACAGGCCAGCCATTGCCATCTATGGTATGGACCAAAGATGAAAAGGACATTGAAAATACTTCTAAACTACAGATGAAAATTACAGACCTTACTGCTTCCTTGGTAAACAAGGACTCTCTTAGAAAAGATGGAGGTCAATTTGTTCTAACAGCTACTAATGTGGGTGGATTTGCTAAACATATATTCAATGTTAAAGTCCTTGACAGACCAGGACCACCTAAAGGACCTCTAATGGTTTCAGATATCACAGCAGAAAAATGTGTGCTTACATGGGCTCCACCAGAAGATGATGGTGGGGCAAACATTGAACGCTATGTAATTGAAAAACGTGAGTCAAGCAGACTTGCTTGGACAAGTGTGGCAACAGACTTGCAAGTTACACAATACCAAGTAACAAAATTACTCAAAGGAAATGAATACATTTTCAGAGTCATGGCTGTTAATAAGTATGGAGTTGGGGAAGCACTTGAGTCTGACCCAACAACTGCAGAAAACCCTTATGTTCCACCTGACCCTCCACAAATGCCTGAGATTACAGCTGTCACAAAGGATTCAATGGTGCTTTGCTGGGGAGCTCCTGCGAATAATGGGGGAAGTGAAATCACTAACTACAGCATTGAGAGAAGAGACAGAATTGGTTTACGCTGGGTAAAATGCAACAAAAAGAAAGTAACTGACTTACATTTCAAGGTTACTGGACTTGTTCCAGGACATGAATATGAATTTAGAGTTTTTGCAGAGAATGTTGCTGGGGTCAGTGGACCAAGTCCCTCAAGTCCCTACATAAAAGCCACAGACACATTGTTTAAACCAGGCCCACCAGGTAACCCAAGGATCTTGGACACAACAAGTTCCTCAATCACACTGGCATGGAATAAACCATTATATGATGGTGGTTCTGAAATCAGTGGATACATTATTGAGTCTTGTATGCCAGGAACTCAAGAGGAGGAATGGACGATTGTCACTCCTAAAGAGGGCCTTAGAGCAACATCATTTACTATCACAAACCTTAAGGAGAATCAGGAATACAAAATAAATATATCTGCCATTAACAGTGAGGGTATTGGAGAAGCAGCACCTGTTCCAGGTTCACCTAAAGCGGAAGAGAGACTCCTGCCACCAGAAATTGACCTTGATGCTGACCTTCGTAAAGTTGTGAACATTAGAGCATGTAACACTTTAAGACTCTTTGTTCCAATTAGAGGAAGGCCAACTCCAGATGCCAAATGGTCAAGAGAGAATGATGAACCTTTGGATAGAGCTACAATTGAGAGTACATCATCTTTCACATCATTGGTAGTTGAAAATGTGAACAGATTTGACAGTGGTAAATATATTTTGACTGTGGAGAACAGCTCTGGAAGCAAATCAGTTTCTGTGGCTGTTAGAGTTCTAGATACACCTGGTGCCCCACAAAAACTTCAAATAAGCAAAATTACCAAAGAATCTGTATCACTAATATGGGATCCCCCATTAAATGATGGTGGCACCAAGATTAAAAACTATGTTGTTGAGAAACGTGAGGCAACAAGAAAGGCCTATGCTACAGTTAATGCTATTTGTCATAAAACAACCTGGACTGTTGATCAACTTCAAGAAGGATGCAATTACTACTTCAGAGTACTTGCAGAGAATGAGTATGGCATTGGTATCCCTATTGAAACCAGTGAATCTGTCAAAGTATCAGAAAAACCACTTCCTCCAGGAAAGATTACACTTCAAGATGTTACAAAGACGAGTGTCACACTGTCATGGGAGAAGCCTGAACATGATGGAGGGAGTAGAGTGGTTGCATATGTTGTAGAGATGCAGAGTAAAGGAAGTGAGAAATGGACACAGGCCATGATTGTGAAATTACCTGAGGCAGTTATTTCTGGGCTTACTCCTGGTGAGGAGTACATGTTCCGTGTTTCAGCTAGAAATGAAAAAGGCACCAGTGATCCTCGCTATATTGGTGTTCCAGTGATTGCCAAAGACCTTGTAATTGCCCCATCTGCCAAGTTGTTATTTTCAACATTTAGTGTTCTTGCTGGAGAGGATTTGACAATAAATATTCCATATATTGCTCGACCTAAAGCTGCAGTCTCCTGGGAGAAAGATGCTATACAACTTAAGCAAACAAGTAGGGTTAACTTCTCTTCCACAGACAACCAACTGAATCTTGTAGTCAAAGAGGCCTGTAGAGATGACGTTGGTCAGTACAGCATCAAACTCTCAAACACAGCTGGTGAGACATCAGTGAATATAGGAGTAGTTGTTCTTGACAAACCTGGCCCACCAGTTGGCCCAGTGAAATTTGATGCAATAACATCTGACAGTGTCACTATTTCATGGAAACCACCAGTGTCTGATGGAGGCTGCACCATTAAGAACTACCTGGTGGAGAAAAGAGACACATCCACAACAAACTGGGTAGTTGTAGCAGCAAATCTAGCTAGAACCAAGGTTAAAGCTGGAAGACTAAAAACCGGAACTGAATATCAATTCAGAATTACTGCTGAGAACAGATATGGCAAAAGCCCTCTGCTTGTCTCAGAGTGTGTTATTGCACAATATCCATACAAGCTTCCAGGACCACCTGGAACACCCTTCGTCCATTCTTCAACCAGAGATAGTATGGTTGTGATGTGGAATGAGCCAGTTATTGATGGAGGAAGCACAATTTTGGGTTACCATCTTGAACGTAAAGAGAGAAATAGCATTCTCTGGATCAAGCTTAATAAGAGTATAATCCAGGACACAACCTACAAGACCACAGGCCTTGATGAAGGCCTTGAATATGAATTTAGAGTGTATGCTGAGAACATTGTTGGTATTGGAAAGGCAAGCAAAGTATCAGAGGGACATGTTGCTCTAGATCCTTGTGATCCTCCTGGCACACCTGAAGCAGTTAAAATTACAAAGAATTCTATCACTATCGTGTGGACTAAACCCGAGTATGATGGTGGAAGCAAGGTCACAGGCTATATTGTTGAAAAGAAAGAATTACCTGAAGGACGCTGGCTTAAGGCAAACTTCACAAATGTTATTGAAACAGAGTACACTGCCACAGGTCTCACAGAAGACAAGAAATATGAGTTTAGGGTTATTGCAAGAAATGCAGCAGGAGTTTTTAGTGATCCTTCATATAGCACTGGGCCCATTGCTGCAAAGGATGAGATTGAACCCCCTCGCATCAGCTTAGACCCACATTATACACAGGCAATTGTCGTAAGTGCGGGAGAATTGTTTAAGATTGAGGCAGATGTACATGGAAAACCAGATCCAACAATTTACTGGATGAAGGGAGATCAAGAACTTGGAAACACCATACATCGTGAAATTAAAAACACCACCAGCTTTGCATGCTTATCTGTAAAAGAGGCCAAGGTTTCTGATGGTGGTGAGTACACTCTGCTGCTAAGGAATCCAGGTGGTGAGAAAGCTGTCAAGGTCAATGTCAATGTTTTAGATAAACCTGGGCCACCAGAGGGTCCAATACTCATTAAAGGGGTTACCAGGGACCAATGTTGCCTTTCATGGAAACCTCCAAAACAGGATGGTGGAAGCAATATCACTCATTACATTGTTGAAAGAAGAGAGACGAGCAGACTTATCTGGACACTTGTTGATCCCAAAGTTCAAGCTGAATATATGAAAGTAACAAAACTTCTTGAAGGCAACGAATACATTTTTAGGGTTTTGGCAGTGAACAAGTTTGGAGTTGGTGAAGCACTTCAGTCTGATCCAGTTCTTATTAAAGATCCTTTTATGCTTCCAGATGCTCCAAAGGCAATTGAGGTTTCTGATATCAAGAAAGACTCAATGGTACTAAGTTGGGAGGCGCCTTCAAGTGACGGTGGCACTCCTGTCACTGGATATATAATTGAAAAACATGACAAGGAGGGAGTTCGATGGATCAGATGCAACAGGGAACATGTCACTGACCTAACCTTCAAAGTCACTGGACTCCTTGAAACTCACCTCTATGAATTTAGAGTTGCAGCTATAAATTCTGTTGGGGTTGGTGAGCCTAGTTCAGCAACAGTATTCTATAAAGCTCTGGATCCTGTGTTCAAGCCAGGTCCTCCACATAATCCTAGAGTGATAGACACAACCAAATCATCTGTGTCACTTGCATGGGGGAAACCTATTTATGATGGTGGATGTGAAATCCAAGGATATATTGTTGAATCATGTGAGGTGAAACCTGCTCAGGAAGTTTCAGAAGATGTCCCTATGGCTGAAGAATGGACTATGTGCACACCAGCCACTGGTGTAAAGTTAACATGTTTTACTGTGGAAAATCTAAAAGAAACCCAGAAATACAAGTTCAGAGTATGTGCAGTTAACAAAGTTGGGGTTGGTGAGCATGCAGATGTTGCTGGACACATTCAACCGGAAGATAAGACAGAGGAGCCAGATCTTGATATTGATTCTGAGTTTAGGAAGCTTGTCAGTATTAAAGCTGGAAGATCGCTCCGAATTTTTGTTCCAATTAGAGGACGTCCTATACCACAAATTAAATGGGAGAAGGATGACTGCCCCATTAAAGAGACCGCACAAGTTGAGGTCACATGTGCACATACTTCTCTTGTGATTGATAACATATCTAGAAATGATAGTGGAAAGTATACCGTGATTGCAGAAAACTCATCTGGTGTTAAGTCTGCAACCATCGCTGTGAAAGTGCTCGATACTCCTAGTGCTCCAGTTAACATTAAAGTGCAGGAAATTACAAGAGAGTCTGTCACGCTCTCATGGGAACCTCCTGCCTTAGATGGAGGAGCTAAGATAAAAAATTATATTGTTGAAAAACGTGAAACTACAAGAAAAACATTCTCAGCTGTTGTAACAAATTGCCATAAACTGTCCTGGAAAATTGAACCACTTCAAGAGGGCTGTTGTTACTATTTTAGAGTCCTTGCAGAGAATGAACATGGTGTTGGAGTCCCTGCAGATGTTACTGATCCTCTGAAAATATCAGAAGTACCACAGTGCCCAGGAAAATTAAGTGTTGTTGATGTTACAAAAAAAAGTGTATCTCTTGCTTGGGATAAACCACTGCATGATGGTGGCAGCAGAATTCTTCAGTACCTTGTGGAAATGCAAGTGAAAGGAAATGACAAATGGTCTGGCTGTGCAAATGTGAAAACCTTAGATGCTGTTATTAATAATTTGAACCCAGGTGAAGAGTACACTTTCAGAGTAATTGCTATTAATGAAAAAGGAAAGAGTGACCCAAGAACACTTGCAGTCCCCGTACAAGCAAAGGATCTGGTTATTGAACCAGATGTTAGGCCTGCATTTAACAGTTACAGTGTTCTTGTTGGAAAAGACCTGCAAGTTGAAATTCCAATTTCTGGGCGCCCTAAACCAAAGGTCACATGGATAAAGGATGGTGCATCACTTAAATTTACAACAAGAGTAAACATTTTAAATACACCACATAGTACAATTCTTAGCATCAAAGAAGCTGCCAGAGAGGATGGTGGTATGTATGGAATAAACGTCTCAAATGATGTTGGGCAAAAAGATGCAACAGTTGAAATAATCACTCTTGACAAACCAGGACCACCATCTGGCCCTGTAAAATTTCTTGAGGTTACAGTATCAAGTGTTACATTATCATGGGAACCACCAAAATACACTGGTGGGTGCTCAATTTCAAACTACATTGTACAAAAAAGAGACACTACTACGACAACATGGGAAAATGTTGCAGTTTCTGTAGTAAGAACAACCCTTAAGGTCTCCAGACTCAAAACTGGCGCAGAGTACCAATTCAGGATTATTGCTCAAAACAGATATGGCAAAAGCTATGCTTTAGATTCCACAGCTGTTGTTGCTCAGTACCCATACAGAGAACCAGGCCCACCTGGCACTCCATTTGTGTCATCTTTATCAAGAGATCACATGGTTGTTGAGTGGCATGAACCTGTTTCAGATGGTGGCAGCAGCGTTATTGGATATCACCTTGAAAGAAAAGAGAGAAACAGTATTCTTTGGACAAAGATAAACAAGACCTTGATTCAAGAAACTAAATTCAAAACCAGTCCTTTGGAAGAGGGAATTGAATATGAGTTTAGGGTCTATGCTGAAAATATTGTTGGTATTGGTCGGTGCAGCAAAATCTCAGAGGAGTACGTGGCCCGTGATCCATGTGATCCACCTGGCACTCCAGAAGCAATTCATCTTAGCAAGAATTCAATAACAATCCAATGGACAAAACCAGAATATGATGGAGGAAGTGTGATAACTGGTTACACTGTTGAGAAGCGTGATCTGCCAGAGGGACGCTGGGTGAAAGCTAGTTTTACAAATGTCATTGAAACCCAATTTACTATTAGTGGGCTAACAGAGGGAGCTAAATATGACTTTAGAGTAATTGCAAAAAATGCAGTTGGCACCATTAGTAAGCCATCTTTCAACAGTGGACCTATTGCAGCACTGGATGAAGTAGAACCACCAAAGTTTTCAGTTGATCCTGAATATACTCAGACCATTATTGTGAATGCTGGAGATGCATTCAAACTTGATGCAGATGTCCATGGCAAACCAATACCTACGATGGAATGGTTCAAGGGTGATAAAAAGCTTGAAAACACAATTAGATGTGAGATCAAAAACACTGTCACCAGGGCTATGATAGTAGTAAAGGATGTACTGAGGCATGATGGTGGACACTATACTCTTCATCTCACCAATGTTGCTGGCTCACAAACTGTTGCATTCCAAGTAAAAGTATTGGACAAACCAAGTCCGCCAGAAGGGCCTCTTAATGTCACAAGTGTATCAAGCGATAAATGTACCTTGTCCTGGCGTCCTTCTCAAGATGATGGAGGAAGCCCGATCACTCATTATAATATTGAAAGACGTGAAACAAGTCGCCTTGCTTGGACCATTGTTTCTGGTGTTTGTAAAGCCACAGTGTTCAAAGTGACAAACCTTCTTGAAGGCAATGAATATATCTTCCGTGTCATGGCTATCAACACTTATGGTGTAAGTGAGCCAATTAATAGTACATCTGTAATTATGAAGAATCCGTTTACTGTCCCTGGATCACCGCAAATTTTGGAGGTGACTAACATTGCTAGAGATTCTATGACTGTATGCTGGAGTGCACCAGAGAATGATGGTGGAAGTGAAATTATTGGCTATATCATTGAAAAGAAAGATCGCTCTGGAATTAAGTGGACCCGATGCAACAGACAAAAAGTTACAGATGTATGTTTCAGAGTGCAAGGCCTCATAGAGGATCATGAGTATGAGTTTAGAGTGTCTGCTGAAAATACAGCTGGAATTGGTGAACCTAGCTTGCCTACATCATACTACAAAGCTTGTGATCCTAAATATAAACCCGGCCCTCCAACACATCCTCATGTAATTGACACCACAAAAAGCTCCATTTCAGTAGCATGGGGAAAGCCTCTTAATGATGGTGGAAGTGCTATTCAAGGATACATTGTTGAGATATGCAAAGCTGAGGAGGATGAATGGACTATGTGTACGCCACCAACTGGCCTACGTGTTAATAAATTTGAAATAACCAAACTAACAGAAAAACAGGAGTATAAGGTTCAAGTATGTGCTATCAATAAATTAGGTGTGGGTGAGCCTGCGGCTATTTCTGAGCCTGTGAAACCAGAGGATAGACTTGACGTTCCAGAAATTCACCTTGATTCAGAGTTGAGAAAAGGTATAGTTATTCGGGCTGGAGGATCATTTAGGATCAATGTGCCTTTCAAAGGACGACCAACACCAGAAATTAAGTGGACAAAGGATGAAGGGGATTTATTAGAAAAGGCCATAATTGAGAAGAGTTTACATTTTACACAGCTTTCAGTTGATTCATGTGACAGAAGAGATTCTGGAAAATATACAGTGTCCCTTAAGAACAACAGTGGCACTGCATGTGAATTTGTGTCTGTAAAGGTATTGGATACACCAGGAGCTCCACTTAACTTAGTTGTAAAAGATATTAAAAAAGACTCTGTTGTACTTGTTTGGGATCCACCACTTATTGACGGAGGTGCAAAAATAAAAAACTATGTTGTTGATAAGCGTGAATCTACAAGAAAAGCATATGCCAATGTCACAACAAAGTGTAGCAGGACGAGCTTTAAGGTGGAAAACCTGGCGGAGGGGGCTTTATACTACTTTAGAGTTATGGCTGAAAATGAATATGGAATTGGTCTGCCAGTTGAAACCAAGACTCCATCAAAGGCCTCTGAAGTACCTCTACCTGTAGAAAAGATCATGTTGACTGATGTTACCAAAGTAAGTGCATCCCTGGCCTGGGAGAAACCAGAACATGATGGTGGAAGCAGAATAGTAGGCTACTTGATTGAAATGCAACCCAAGGGAACAGAAAAGTGGGGTGTAGCCACATCTGTCAAAACATGTGAAGGCACTGTCACTGGGCTGACAGCTGGTCAAGAGTATTTGTTCCGGGTCATTGCTTATAATGAGACAGGAAAGAGTGATCCAAAGCTTCTTGCTGCCCCTGTCGTTGCCAATGACTTAACCATTGAACCAAGCCTTAAAGTACAGTTTAGCACATACACTGTAAAATCTGGTGATGATCTTAAATTGGAAATACCTGTATTTGGACGTCCCAAGCCAAAGGTTACTTGGTTAAAGAATGGACAAGCTCTTAATGTAACATCGAGAATTAGTACTTCAAACACACCAACTTCAGCCATTTTACAGATTACCAAAGCCAATAAAGACGACTTTGGAAAGTATACAATTAGTGCAATGAACAGCGCTGGAACTATTGCAGAAGAAATTGGTATTATTGTCCTCGATAAGCCTGGTCCACCAACTGGCCCTATTAAAGTGAATGAAGTGAGCAATAGCTTTGTGACAATCTCATGGGAACCTCCATCTTACACAGGAGGCTGTCAGGTAAAGCACTACATTGTTGAAAAGCGAGACACAACCACCACAACATGGGAAGTTGTAGCTGGAGCAGCTGCCAGAACCTCGCTTAAAATAACAAATTTAAAAACTGGTGCAGAGTACCAGTTTAGAGTCTTTGCTGAAAACAGATATGGTAAGAGTTCCTCTTTGGACTCTAAAGCAATTGTGGTTCAGTATCCATACAAACCTCCTGGGCCACCTGGAACACCTTATGTAAAATCTGCCACCAAGGATCAAATGATAATTGAATGGAATGAGCCTGTCATTGATGGTGGAAGCTCAGTAATTGGCTACCACCTGGAAAGCAAAGAACGAAGTAGTATCTTGTGGACAAAGCTGAACAAAACTCTCATTACTGACACCATGTTTAAGATAAGTAATCTTGAGGAAGGAGCTGGTTATGAATTCAGAGTATATGCTGAGAACATTGTTGGGATTGGCAGAGTTAGCAAGGTTTCAGAAAGCTTTGTTGCTCGTGATCCATGTGATCCACCTGGTACTCCAGAAGCTATTTCTATTTCAAAGACCCATGTGGTAATACAATGGACAAAACCCCAATATGATGGTGGCAGCAAAGTGACAGGATACGTCGTTGAAAAGAGAGATTTGCCTCAAGGCCACTGGATGAGAGTCAACTTTACGAATGTGATTGAGACTGAATTCACAATCACTGGCTTAACAGCAGACCAACAGTATGAATTTAGAGTAATCGCAAGAAATGCTGTTGGTACTTTCAGTGAGCCATCTGAAAGCACCGGTCCAATAACAACAACAGATGCAATAGAACCTCCAAGCGTTTCAATGGATCCTAAGTACCAGGACGTCATTGTTATCAGTGCTAGGGAGAATTTAGTTCTTACAGCAGACATTCATGGAAAACCCATTCCTGATGTTCAATGGCTAAAAGAAGGAAAGGAAATGGTTAAGACACTACGTATTGAAACAAAAACTACACAGAAATGTGCCAGTATTACTGTGAAAGACTGCACACGATTAGACAGTGGCCATTATGACCTTGTTTTGAGAAACAGTGGTGGCGTAAAAACAATTCCTATTACTGTGAGGGTCCTTGATAGACCGGGCCCTCCAACTGGACCACTAAATGTAACTGGTATAATGTCTGATAGATGTGATCTGATTTGGACTGAGCCCTCTCAGGATGGCGGTGCTAATATTTCTCACTATATTCTTGAGAAAAGAGAGACCAGCAGGTTATCATGGACTCTGGTTGATTCAAATATTAAGACGACAAGTTACAAGGTGACAAAGCTCCTGACAGGTGATGAATATATTTTCAGAGTAATGGCTGCAAATAAATATGGGATTGGTGACCCACTGGAGTCTGAGGCAATAATTGCACGTAACCCATACAAGCCACCAAGTGCACCGTCAACACCAGAAGCAAGTGAGATCACAAAGGATTCAATGATCATATCATGGAATGCCCCAGAGAGTGATGGAGGAACTGAAATTATTGGTTATCATCTGGAGAAACGTGACAAAGATGGTGTACGATGGACCAAATGCAACAGACAGAAGCTTTCTGACTTGTACTTCAGAGTAACTGGTCTTTCAGAGGGTCATTTCTATGAATTCCGTGTGGCTGCTGAGAATGCTGCTGGTGTGGGAGCTCTAAGTGACTTATCAATGTTCTGTAGAGCAATTAATGCAGCAACTCCTCCTGGTCCACCACATCATCCTAAAGTAACAGACCATACAACTTCCTCTGTCTCTCTGGCTTGGGGTAAACCAGCTACAGATGGTGGAGCATATATTAAAGGCTATATTGTTGAGATGAAAGAGGCATCTGCAGAAGAATGGACCACATGTACACCTCCAGCTGGTATACAGGCAACATGCCTAACAGTGGAAAACCTTAAAGAAAATGCTGAGCATATTTTCCGGGTGTGTGCCATTAATTCAGAAGGAGTTGGAGAACCTGCTGATGTTCATGGTTCTGTGACTACTATTGAAAGAATTGAGACTCCAGAGCTTGAACTTGATGCACACCTTAGAAAAGTTGTCTCTGTTCGCGCAGGTGGTTCACTTCGTCTGTTTATTAAAATTAGAGGCAGACCTGATCCATCTGTCAAATGGGAGAAGGAAGAGGGGGCTTTAACTGACAGAGCCCTGATTGAAACTACTAGTTCATACACCATGCTTGTAATTGACAATGTCAATAGATTTGATAGTGGAAAATATGTTCTAACACTTGAGAATAAGAGTGGCACAAAGTCAGCATTTGTAAATGTGAGGGTGCTTGACTCTCCAAGTGCGCCACAGAATTTTGATGTCAAAGAAGTTAAGAAAGACTCAGTGACTCTCTACTGGGAACCTCCTCTTACTGATGGGGGTGCTAAAATAACTAATTACAATGTGGAAAAGCGAGAATCTACAAGGAAAGCTTACACCACCGTCACAAGCAACTGCATTCAAAATTTCTTTAAGATAGAAGATCTTCAAGAAGGAGGAATATTCTACTTCAGAGTTTGTGCTGTTAACGGATATGGCTTTGGTCTGATGGCAGAAACAAAAAATCCGGTCAAAGTTGCTCAGGTCCCTATGGCCCCAGGAAAGGTGAGCCTTGTGGACGTTACCAAAAACAGTGTGACTCTTACTTGGGTGAAACCTGCACATGATGGTGGTACTAAAGTGATTTGTTACCATGTAGAGATGCAGGCAAAAGGTACAGACAAATGGGTTACGTGCTGTACAGTGAAAGTTCCAGAAGCTACTGTGTCTAACCTGTCACCTGGTGAAACATACTCTTTCAGGGTAATTGCACTTAATGAGAAAGGCAAGAGTGAA
The DNA here is from genome assembly GCA_030014365.1 of Clarias pachynema. Lineage (NCBI taxonomy): Eukaryota > Metazoa > Chordata > Actinopteri > Siluriformes > Clariidae > Clarias > Clarias pachynema. The sequence goes on from JAQMYL010000035.1 coordinate 29,365,837, forward strand.
CCCCAAGAACTTGGTGTGCCTGTTCGTGCTAAAGACATAGAAATAGAGCCCTCAATTAATCTGCTGTTTAACACTTACAGTGTTAAGGCTGGAGATAATCTTACTGTTGAGGTTCCCATAAGAGGCAGACCTAAGCCAGTGATTTCATGGAAAAAGGATGAGCTACCTCTTAAGCAAACAACTTCTCTCTCAATAGAAAACACCATGACATCAAGCAAAATTGTAATTAAAGCAGCTTCTATTGAGCATGTGGGAAAATATGAAATCACCTTAGCTAATACAGCTGGCACCATTTCCACAGATATTAATGTTGTGGTTCTTGATAAGCCAGGCCCACCAGCTGCAGTACGCATTGATGCTGTAACTGCTGAATCCATAACCCTATCATGGTCTCCCCCTGAATATGATGGAGGATGTTCCATTAATAACTATATTGTTGAGAAGAGGGACACCAACACAACAGTTTGGCAGATTGTTTCATCAAACATTGCCAGAAATTCAGTCAAGGTATCTCGACTGACTCATGGTTCTGAATACCAATTCCGTATATATGCAGTGAACCGATATGGAAAGAGTAAGTCAATTGACTCTCCTGGAATTACAGCAGAATATACATGCAAGCAACCTGGACCACCTGCTACTCCCCGTGTGGCTCATGCTACCAAGGCATTCATGCTAGTGACATGGAATGAACCAGTTAATGATGGAGGTAGCACAGTTCTTGGATATCATTTGGAACGCAAAGAGAGAAGCAGTATTCTGTGGACTAAGGTAAATAGGGTTCTTATCAAAGATACTGAATTGAAAGTAACTGGCCTTGAAGAAGGTATGTTCTATGAGTACCGGGTATATGCTGAAAACATTGCTGGTATTGGAAAAGTCAGCAAAGTCAGTGAACTTATAGCTGCTAGAGATCCATGTGATCCTCCTGGTCAACCAGTGGTTACAAGCATTACCAAATCTTCTGTCTCTCTCTCCTGGACAAAGCCTGAATATGATGGGGGGGCAAAAGTTACAGGTTATGTCATCGAACGTAAAGATCTCCCAGATGGTCGTTGGATAAGATGCAACTTTACCAATGTTCCTGAAACATACTTTGATGTTACTGGTCTTACTCAAGATCAACGATATGATTTCCGTGTAACTGCAAAGAATGCTGCTGGACTGTTTAGTGAGCCATCAGATAACACCGGTCCTATCACAGTCAAAGACGATGTAGATCCACCACGAATTATGATGGACATCAAGTTTAGAGATGTTTTTGCTGTGAAAGCAGGAGAGACCCTAAAGATCAGTGCTGACATTGCTGGACGCCCACTACCAGTGGCATTGTGGTCAAAGGATGGAAAAGAGATTCAGCTCTGTACAAGAATTCAAATATCTGGAACAGATACGAGCACTATGGTAGTAGTAAAAGATTGCAAAAGGAGTGACTCTGGAAAGTATACCTTAACATTACAGAATGTTGCTGGTACAGTATCAATGCCAGTGAAATGTGTGATACTTGATAAACCTGGACCTGCAGCAGGACCTTTGTCAGTAACTGAGCTCACTGCAGAGAGCTGCACATTGTCATGGGGACCACCACAAGAAACCGGTGGTGCAGAAATCACACATTATGTTGTTGAAAAAAGAGAGAGCAGCAGTTTGGCATGGACAGTTGTACATGGAGAGGTGAAAACTGGAACATACAAAGTGACAAAGCTCCTCAAAGACAATGAATACATATTTAGAGTTTTAGCTGTAAATAGATTTGGACTTGGTGAACCTCTTGAAAGTGAGAATGTCAAAGTCATTGACCCATTCACCTTTGCAGCAGCACCAACAAATGTTGAAATAGTGAATGTCTCCAGTGAGGAGATGACTGTAACTTGGGCTAAGCCTGCTTCTGATGGAGGCAGTGAAATATGTGGCTATGTGATTGAACGACGTGAAAAATCAAGCCTTCGATGGGTCAGAGTCAACAGGGAGCTTGTAAAAGTTGAAAAAGCTGTAGTGTCCAAAGTAAGAAAAGGAAGTGAATATGAATTTAGAGTATTCGCTGAGAATGCTGCAGGTTTAAGTCCTCCTAGCGAGCCCTCTGCTCCAGCTGTGGCAAATGATGCTTTACTTGTTCCATCTCCACCATCTAAACCAAAGGTTCTTGATTACACGAAGAGTTTGATTACAATTTCATGGAACAAGCCATTGTCAGATGGTGGAACACCAATCCTTGGATACAGAGTGGAATACAAGAAAGCAGGGGAGGAGGAATGGGCTGTTGCCATTCAGATGACCAAGAGCACTGAGTATACTGTTTCTGGTCTTACAGCCGATCTAGAATATGTATTTGCAGTTAAATCAATAAACAAAATAGGCCTAAGTGAGCAATCTCCAATTTCTGAACCACAGTCAGCAACAGATAGAAAGGAGGAACCAGTATTCGATGTTGATATTGAGATGAGAAAAATGCTAATTGTCAAGCATGGCAATTCATTTACAATGAGAGCACCATTTAAAGGAGTACCAGTGCCTTCAGTCACATGGAATAAAGAAGGCATTGACCTCAAATCAAGAGCTACAATTGAAACAACAGAAAAATACACATCCCTAACTATTGAAAAGGCAACAAGAAATGACTCAGGACAATACACTGTTACACTGGATAATGGTGTTGGAACTGCAACTTTGCCAATTGTTGTCAAAGTTCTTGATTCCCCAGGACCACCAGTTAATGTAAAGGTAAAAGATGTGACAAAAGATTCTGCCACAGTGACCTGGGAAGTCCCAGAGAATGATGGGGGTGATGCTGTGAAAGCCTACCATGTTGAAAAACGTGAAGCTACCAAAAAGGCCTGGGTGTGCGTAACAAATAATTGTCACAATCTAGTCTATAAGGTAGAGGACTTGCAGGAGGGTGCAGTCTACTACTTTAGAGTCCTTGGAGAAAATGAATTTGGCATGGGTGTACCTGCTGAAACTAAAGAGGCGACTAAAGTAACAGGTAAGTTTTTCTTCTGCTTTGACTTTTACATAATTAGTTTTGTTCTTTTCTACTATTTGTATTCTTACATTAATTACTTACATTATTGTTCCAATAGAAATACCAAGCCCACCTGCCAGACTTGGAGTAGCTGAAGTTACAAAAGACAGTGTAACAATAGTATGGTCAAGGCCAGACTTTGATGGAGGAAGCAAAATTACAAGCTACCTGATCGATGCTCTGGAGAAGGGACAGCAAAAGTGGGTGAAGTGTGCCACTGTAAAAACCAATACCCACACAATCAAAGGTTTGCGAGAAAATGCAGAGTATTTCTTCAGAGTTCGTGCAGAAAATCATGCAGGACTCAGTGATCCAAAGGAAATGATGATTCCTGTGATTGTAAAAGATCAACTTAGTGAGTGTCGTTTCATTTATGTTTGTTTTTCTACTTCTGTTAAATGAAAATGTCCAAATGTGAGTAAATCTGCCTTTCCATTGCAGATGCCCCTGAATTTGATATGAAGAACTTTCCACACAACACTGTTTATGTGAGAGCAGGATCAAATTTGAAGTTTGAGCTTCCTCTGTCTGGCAAACCCTTGCCAAAGGTGGCAATGACAAGAAACGATGTTCCAGTGAGATGTGGAAAGAGATTTAGTTTTGAAGTAACACCTGAGAGTCTCAATATCAGCCTCAAAGAAAGTATTGCAAGTGATGCTGGAAGATATGACATTGTTGCGTCCAATACCAGTGGAACAACCAAGATCTTCATTAATATACTTGTGTTAGATAGACCAGGTCCTCCAGTTGGTCCAGTGATTATCAGTGATGTTGGAGAAACATCATTGTGCCTAAAATGGTTACCACCTCTGTATAATGGCGGTAGCCCAGTGACCAACTATGTTGTGGTCAAACGTGAAACAAGCACACCAGCTTGGGTAGAGGTGTCATCTACAGTTGCCAGGAATGCAATCAAAGTCACCAAATTAACAAAGGGTGAAGAATACCAATTTAGAATTAAAGCAGAAAATCGCTTGGGTATCAGTGATCACCTTGACTCTCAGACTATCATGGTGAAACTTCCATACAGTAAGTACTTGTTTTACAGTATTCTATATCTGTTGCTACAGTAATAACACAAGTCTAACATTTGCTGTTGATTTTAGCAATCCCTGGGCCACCATCAACACCATGGATGAGCTTTGTTTCAAGAGAAAGCCTCACTGTTTGCTGGCATGAACCTGTAGTAGATGGAGGAAACCCAGTATTTGGATACCATGTCCAAATGAAAGAAAGAAGCAGCATTCTGTGGCAAAAAGTAAACAAGACAGCAATCTCTGCTAATCAAATCAGAGTGACAAAACTATGCCCAGGTATGATTTATGAATTCAAGGTTGCTGCAGAGAATGCTGCTGGCATTGGTAAATTCAGCAAGACATCAGAGGAAGTACTTGCCATTGATGCCTGTGGTAAGTTCTTGAGATAACATTATCTAACATTTATGTTAAATTAACATAACGTTTACTACACATTAATTTTCTGAACACTTTTATTTTAGAACCTCCAGCAAATGTAAGAATCTCTGAGATAACAAAGAACTCAGTTAGCCTTGTCTGGCAGAAGCCTCCATTTGATGGCGGATGTAAGATCACTGGTTACATTGTTGAGAGAAGAGAGGCTCCAAACGGCAGATGGACAAAGGCTAACTTTACCAATGTCATTGAGACAAACTTCACTGTGTCAGGCTTGACACAAAATCAGGCATATGAATTTAGAATCTTTGCCAAAAATGCAGTTGGGTCTATGAGCAATCCATCTCTTATTGCAGGACCAGTAACCTGTGTAGACATTTCTGGTAGGTAACACCTTATTATTGTCTAATTTTATATCTACTAATTAAGTATTTAAATGTAGTAGCTTTACATGTAATTTCTAAACCTCCCTTTTTAGGTGCCCCAGTAATCGACCTGCCTCCTGAGTACCTAGATGTTGTGCAGTTTAAAGCTGGAGCTTCTATTAAGATAAGACTGGGAATTATGGCTAAGCCACTGCCAACAATTGAATGGTTAAAGGATGGAAAAGATTTAGTGTCAAGTTCACAGCTATCAATTGAGAACACAACTGACTCATCTGCCATACTTATTAAAGATGCAACTCGTCTTACCACTGGGACATATGAAATAAAGACTAAGAATGTGTTTGGCACAGCCTCTGCCTCCATTAGAATTTTGATTCTAGGTTTGTTAAGACATAAATCATTGATAGCTTGAAAATATATATATTTTTCCTGAATTTTACATGCCTTCAAATATTAATACATTTCTGTCTTTTATATTTTAAAATTACTAGATAAACCAGGCCCTCCTGCTGGAAATATTGAATTCAGATCAGTAACCGCTGAAACCATAACAATTGCTTGGGAGCCAGTAGCAGAAGACGGAGGTTCCAAGGTCACTCATTATATTGTGGAAAAACGTGAGACAAGTAGAGCCGTGTGGACTACTGTCTCTGACTGTATGGTTGAACGCATAGTCTCTGCCCAGAAGTTGGTCAGAGGAGGTGAATATGTCTTCCGTGTCAGAGGTGTCAACAAATTTGGAGCTGGAGATCCTCTGGAGTCTGTACCAATTACTGCCAAAAATGCATTTGGTATGAAACTATGATCATTTACCATTTGTTTTTTACTGTATAAAAATAATATAAAATGTATGGTATAAAATATACTAGTTTTAAATATATGTTATGTATTATTTTTTATATTTAAAAGAAGTCGAATAAATTACATTTAAAAAAAATCATTTTCCAGTTACTCCTGGACAACCTACCACACCAGAGGCAACAGAAATCACTAGAACATCCATGAAAATTGTATGGGATAAACCAGGTTTAGATGGTGGTAGCATGGTTACAGGCTACTATTTACAGAGGCGTGACAGGAAGAATCTGCGCTGGATTAAAATCTACAAAGACCCCATTTGTGACATCTCAGCAAAGGTCCATCACCTGACTGAAGGAAATGAATATCAGTATCGTGTGTGTGCAATCAACAAAGCTGGAGAAGGTCCATTCTCAGACAGTTCTGACTTTTACAAAGCAGCTGACCCTGTTGGTAGGTACTTTTGTGTCAGCTGTTCTTGAGTATTATGCTGTGTTTATCAATTTCATATGGATGTCTTAACTCTATTTTGAAATTTTCTCTACAGACACACCTTCTGCGCCTACAAAGCTCAAAGTTGTTGATTCAACTAAAACGTCAATTACTCTTGGATGGTCCAGGCCAGAGGATGATGGAGGCAGTGAAGTTACCAGCTACGCTGTGGAAAAAAGGGTCGCTGAAGAGGGACAATGGACAGTAATAAGTAAAAAAGGCGAAATCAGAACTACTGAGTTTGTTGCTTCAGATCTTATGCCAGATGTTGACTACTACTTCCGTGTATCTGCTATAAACTGTGCTGGTCATGGAGACCCAATAGAGATGGAGGAACCAGTCCAGGCTAAAGATATTCTTGGTATATACATATTTGTTACATGTTACATGTTACATTTTATGTTGGTTTTAAGGCATTTAATGCTCTTTGTTATAAGTCTCATTTGTCATCATATTTGCGTGTTGTTGTTTTTTTGCAGAGGAAGCTGATGTTGACAAAGATGTTGCAATAAGAACTCATTACATTGTCAAAGCTGGCAAAGATGTTGAGATCATGGTTCCTCTAAAAGGCAGACCTGCTCCAAGTGTTTCTTGGAAGAAAGAAGACCAAAACATTGATAATAACCCTAAATATGATATACACAACACAGATACTTCATCTTGCCTTGTACTTCCACATGTAACATGCAATGATAGTGGCAAATACACTATTGAGATATCAAATGGAGTAGGACAACCAAAATCATTGACAATTACTGTAAAAGTACAAGACACTCCTTCTGCCTGTAGAAATCTAGTACTCAAAGATGTCACTCGTGGCAAGGTGATTTTATGCTGGGAGCCTCCTCTTCTTGATGGCGGTGCTGAAATTACTAACTATATAGTTGAGAAAAGAGATTCGTCAAAGCGCACATATGCTGCCGTAACCAACAAATGCATGGAAACAACATATAAAATTGACGAGCTCTCTGAGAAGATATCATACTTTTTCCGTGTATCAGCAGAAAATGAGAATGGTGTTGGTGTGCCATGTGAGACAGCAGAACCAACTAGTGCCACTGAGAAACCTGGTCCTGTCAAAGATATTGCTATGAAAGATTCTTCGAAAACATCAGTGACATTACAGTGGAACAAACCAGATTATGATGGTGGTAGCATTATTACTGACTACATAATAGAAAAGAAACTTCAAGGTCAAGAAGAATGGGCTCCTGCTGGAACAAACAAGCACTGTGAGCATGAGGTCACAAAACTTAAGGAACTCACAGACATGTTCTTCAGAGTCTGTTCAATGAACGAGAAGGGCAACAGTGACTTTACAGAGATTGGTCCAATTAAAGTAAAGGATTATATTATTCCACCAGAGGCAAACCTTGAGGAGTATCCTGATGGACAGGTCAAGGTTCGCATTGGCCACAATGTACATATTGAGCTTCCATACAGAGGGAAGCCAAGGCCATTAATTACTTGGCTAAAGGACAATTTGCCACTGAAAGAGGGTGACAAGATTCGCTTCAAGAAGACAGAAAACAAAGCAACACTTATGATAAAAAATGTTGAAAAAGAGAACGGTGGTAAATATACACTTACACTGGACAACACTTTCTGCAGGAAATCATTCCATATACATGTCATTACCCTTGGAACACCATCCAGACCCATTGGACCAATCCGTTTGGATGAAGTCAGAGCAGAAAGTATAATGATATCTTGGGATGAACCAAATGATGATGGTGGTGGAGAAATCACCTGCTATACTGTTGAAAAACGTGACACATCTCAGCCAGATTGGAAAATGGCATGTTCAAGTGTTATCGGAACTACTTTAAATGTCCCAAATTTAATCAAAGGAACTCAGTATCAATTCAGAGTATATGCAGTGAACAGGTACGGAGTGAGTGAACCTCTGTTTTCACAAAATGTCATTGCTAAACATGAGTTTAGACCTCCAGGTGCACCAGGCATGCCATTTGTCTATAATGTCACTAACGATGGAATGACTATTCAGTGGGATGCACCTATCTTTGATGGTGGCTGCCCAATACTTGGTTATCATGTTGAAAAGAAAGAGACAAACAGCATCATGTGGCAAAAGGTCAACCCAATCTTGGTGACTGCAAAGGAATACAGAATTATTGGCCTTATTGAAGGCCTGAAATACCAGTTCAGGGTCTATGCTCAAAATGAGGCTGGACACAGTCGTATGAGTGATGAGAGTAAACCAATAATGGCTGTTTCTCCTGTTGGTAAGTTAATTTACTACATTTATTTTTAAATAAAAAATTAAAAAAGTGTAAAAATAATTGATTTTCCTGAAATCAAATGAAACTATATAATATTAATGATTTTTGTCTCATAGATCCTCCTGGAACTCCTGACTATGTTGATGTAACAAGTGAATCTGTGAAACTGAAATGGGATGCACCTAAAAGAGATGGTGGAAGCAAAATTGTCGCCTACAACATTGAGAAACGTCAGGACCAGGGCCGCTGGTTAAAGACAAACTTCACAAATGTAGCTGAAACAGAGTTTACAGTAACTGGTCTAGCTTGTGGTGAACGATATGAATTTAGAGTTATAGCACAGAATGCCATTGGCACCATCAGTCCACCTTCTCAGTCTTCTGGCTATGTTCTCACAAGAGATGAAAGCTGTAAGTTTATATAATGATATAAAATTAATTTTTAATCTTTAACAGCCCCTGCGTTACAATTATGGCTTGTTATTTTTTTCTCCACTTTACAGCTGCTCCAAATATTGAATTTGGACAGGAGTACTTTGAAGGGGTTGCCATCAAAGCAGGGGAAAACATCAAGCTTAAAGTCACAGTTACTGGCAGACCAACACCCAAGGTCACATGGTTTAGGAATGATGTTGAACTAACTAAAAAGATGGTAGATATCACAACAACTGCCGGTATGAGCACCCTCTTTATAAGAGATGCTGACCGCTCTCACCGTGGGGTCTATACTATAGAAGCCAAGAACCACAGTGGAACCAAGAAAGAGCAAATTAAAGTTGAAGTTTTTGGTATGTATTTTACTTGTACTAGCACAGTTTTCACACTTGTATAAGTTTCCTCTAATTGCATCTAATTATTGTGGTACTTTTAGATACACCTGGAGAGCCTGTTGGACCAATTGTCTTTACAAACATCTCCGAGGGCAAAGTCACCTTTTCATGGAATCCACCAGAAAATGATGGGTGCTCTGAGATCACTCATTACGTTATTGAGAAACGAGATACCTCCAAAATTTCCTGGACATTAGTTACAGATCATTGTGAGGAGTGTACTTACAATGCTGCCAGATTAATCAAGACCAATGAGTACCAGTTCCGTGTGGCTGCTGTAAACAAGTTTGGGGCCAGCAGACCACTGGAGTCTGTACCTGTCATTGCCCAAATGCAATATAGTAAGTTTATCCGCATAATTTATCATACATCATACGGCCAGTTGTTTAATACTAATAATATTGTATTATTTTTCTCTTGTGCAGCTATTCCAGACTCTCCTGGTACTCCAGATGCCACTATGGTTGATGGAGAGAGTATTACAATCAGCTGGACTGCACCAATAAATGATGGAGGAAATGCAATTAAATATTACATCATTGAAAGACGTGAGAAGAAGACTGGGCGCTGGGTGAAGATTTTGACTAGGAAGCCAATTACTGAGGCTGCCCACAGAGTTACTCATCTTACTGAGAATGTGGAATATGAATTCCGTGTTTATGCTGTTAATGATGCTGGAGTTGGAGCACCAAGTAATATTTCAATGCCTATTAAATGTGCAGAGCCAACTGAAGTACCAGATGGTCCTTCAATTATAAATGTTACTGATACCACTAATTCATCAGTCAGTCTGGAATGGACTAGACCTGGTTATGATGGTGGCATGGAGGTCCAGGGATATATCATCGAAGTGTGCAAGGGAGTTGAAACAGAATGGCGTAGAGTCAATGAAGATCTTTGTACTGTCACAAAGTACACTGCCACTGGTTTGGAAACAGGTGCAGAGTACAAATTCCGAATTAAAGCAGTCAATGCAGTTGGAAAGGGTGAACCTAAAGAGATCGCTGAGCCAGTACAAGCAGTAGATAGACTGTCTGCCCCAGAGATTTATATTGATGCAAGCTTCCAACAAACACACATTGTGAAAAGTGGTGGCAGTGTATGCCTCCGGGTAGCTTTCAAAGGAAAACCAGCACCCACAGCCTCATGGATAAAAGTGGAAGGTGAACTTGGGGTAATGGCCGATGTAACTACCACAGAGACCTTCACTTACTTGACACTGGGAAATTGCTCACGAAATGACAGTGGAAAATACACTCTCACTCTTGAGAACAGTAGTGGTAGCAAATCCATCACTTTTACAGTTAAAGTGCTGGACACACCTGGAGCGCCAGATTATCTCATGTTTAAAGATGTAACAAGAGGTGCCCTTAAACTTATGTGGGAGCCCCCAGCCAATGATGGTGGTGCACGTGTTCATCACTATGTTGTGGAGAAACGTGAGGCTAGTCGGCGAACATGGACAGAAGCAGCACCTAAGTGCACACAAACATATTTGGGAATTTCTGATCTGCTGGAAGGAGTACCCTACTTCTTTAGGATAATGGCAGAAAATCAGTATGGCCTTGGTGAAGCTTATGAAATGCCTGATCCAATTGTTGCCACTGCTGAACCAGCTCCACCCAAGAGACTGGACATTCTTGATACCACTGATACAACAGTTACTCTTGGCTGGCTGAAGCCTGAACATGATGGTGGCAGCCGTATCACAGCTTATTGTGTGGAGGTTAAAGAAAAGGGAACAGATAAATGGGTTGTTGGAGGCTCTACCAAAAACTTAAGTATTGTTGTTGAAGGCTTAACTGAAGGTAAAGAGTATGAATTCCGTGCCAAAGCTAAGAATGACGCAGGATACAGTGTACCTAGAGAGGCTCTTTCTTCTATTGTTGTTAAAGAGCCTCGTATTGAGCCAACTGCAGATCTCAGTGGCATTACTAACCAGCTTATCACCTGCAAGTCTGGCAGTTCATTTGAAATCGATGTTCCAATTAGTGGCAGACCAGCACCAAATGTTACTTGGAAGCTTGAAGAGATGAGACTAAAGGAAACTGATAGGGTCTCAATCAAAACCACCAAAAATAGAACCACTCTTACAGTTAAAGAAAGTATGCGAGGTGATGGAGGAAGGTACTTCCTTACCCTTGAGAATGTGGCTGGAGCTAAGACTTTCATCATCGCTGTCATTGTCATTGGCAGACCCAGTCCTCCCGAGGGGCCGATTGAGATTTCTTCAATTACAGCTGATTCTTGTGAATTGTCATGGAATGAACCTGAGGATGATGGTGGAACTGATATAACAAACTATATTGTTGAGAAGCGCGAGTCTGGCTCAACTGCCTGGCAGCTTATCAATTCTAGTGTGAAACGAAGATCATTGCATGTTTCACATCTAACAAAGTATATGCAGTACACATTCCGTGTCTCTGCTGAAAACAGATTTGGTGTAAGCAAACCAACTGAGTCTGAAACCATTGTTGCAGAGCATCCATTTGGTAAGCAATTCAATATAACTTGGACATAGGATATATTTATTATTACATTTTATGTTATTCCTGAATAATCATTTTATTATTTTACTATTTTTAACCACAGTTCCACCAGGACCTCCAACTAGACCAGAAGTCATTTCTGTTAGTGCTAACAGCATGAGCATTCGTTGGGAGGAACCATACCATGATGGTGGTAGTAAGGTCAATGGGTACTGGATTGAGAAAAAAGAACGCAACACTATTCTCTGGGTCAGAGAAAACACCATCCCCTGTTTTGATTGCTACTACAAGGTGGACAGCCTCATTGATGGTCTTGAATACCAGTTCAGAGTGTATGCTATGAATAGTGCTGGTCTCAGCAAAGCAAGTGAAGCTTCAAAGAGAGCTGTGGCTCAAAATCCAGTTGGTAAGTCTAACAAAAATAATCAAAAAGCTATTTTTGTTCAGAAACACACACACAAATGTTCAAACATTTAATTTAATATATTTACTCCACAAGATCCCCCAGGCAAAGCAGAAGTAACTGATGTGTCAAGATCAACAGTGTCAATTAAATGGTCCGTGCCTCTGAATGATGGTGGAAGCCCAATTGTAGGTTACATTGTTGAGCGTAAGCCATATACCATCTCAGGAGAGGGTAAATGGCTAAAGTGTAATTACACTAATGTTATGGACACAAAATTTACCATTACGGCACTGGAAGAAGGGGAAGAATATGAGTTCCGCGTGATTGCAAAGAATGCCAATGGAGTTTTCAGCATGGCATCAGTTTCAACAGGAGCGGTGACATGCAAAGCTGAATACAGTAAGACTTCATTTTAATTTGCAACTGTTTTAGTGTGATAACTATAATCCAAAATCTAATACATTACTTCTTTTTATAGCACCTCCAAAAGCAGAACTGGATAGCAAACTTCTTGTGGACACAGTTACTGTCAGAGCAGGATCAGACCTGGTTCTTGATGCTTCTGTCGGTGGCAAGCCTGATCCAAAAGTCTGGTGGGCCAAGGGAAAGAAGGAGCTAGAAATCTGTGAGAAATATTCTTTACAGTATTCAAGCACCCGTGCTCTGGCAATTATTAAGTTCTGTGACAGAGATGACACTGGAAAGTATGTTCTCACAGTGAAGAATGCCAGTGGAACCAAAACAGCTGAAGTCAATGTAAAGGTGCTTGGTAAGTAAAAATTTTGCATATTCAAAGGAATAATCATATTTAAAGTTATATTTAAAGTTCTGTATCAGTTTGGCTATGCTGTAAATGTTTTGTAAATATTTTGTAATATGTTATTTTTTCTTTGCTGTTTTTGTTTTTTAAGATACTCCGGGCCCATGTCAGGAGGTAAAGGTAAGCAATGTAACGGTGGAGAAATGCACAGTGTCCTGGAAAAAGCCACTAGAGGATGGTGGTGATCTCATCACACACTACACTGTAGAAAGAAGGGACACTAACCGACTTAACTGGGTCATCGTGGATGATGAATGCAAGGCCCTTGTATGCGACATTAAAAGACTTTTCAAGAATCATGAATATATTTTCCGTGTCCGAGGTGTAAACAAGTATGGAGCTGGTGTGGCACTTCAGTCTTCACCCATCTTTGCCAGAAACTCATTCAGTAAGTCAAAGGTTTGACCTATCTTGCATCAAATTTAAATGAAAAAAAAAAAGGAATATGTAGATTTATTCTTTTGCTTACCTGCAGCTGTTCCATCACCTCCCGGAGCACCAGATATTATTGCAGTCGGAAAAGACTTTGCAACAATTGAATGGCTGAAACCTGAAAATGATGGTGGCAGTGAAATCATAAATTACCTGATTGAGAGGAAAGAGAGAAAGAGCATTCGGTGGATTAAGGTTAATAAAGACTCCATACTCAAGGACACAACCTTTAAGGTTTCTGGTCTACTAGAGGGCAACATCTATCAGTTCCGTGTTTCAGCTATTAATGCTGCTGGAGATAGTGAACCTAGTGAAATGTCCATGTATGCAGTGTGCAGAATACCAACAGGTACATTAATCACAGTCTGCATTTTGGTACCAAAATGAACATAGTAAATAAATGCGTAATATAACATCAATTTTTGTCTACAGAAAAACCAGATGCTCCTTCAATTCCACGTGTCACAGACACTCACAAGGATAGCATTAGTCTAGCCTGGACAAGACCAATACAAGATGGAGGTGCTGATGTTATTGGATATATTCTTGAAATGCAAGAAATAGGCACAGAGGAATGGATCAAGACCCATGAAAAGAATCTTAGAGTTACAGAACATACTGTGACTTCTTTGACAACTGGCAAAAAGTACCGCTTCAGAGTAGCTGCAGTCAATGTCCATGGAGCAGGTGACTTTAGCGACCCATGTACTGAAGTAGAGCCCATTGAAAGACTTGGTAAGAATTAATAGTTAAACAGTCTTATTTAACTAGTAATTTACCTGTGAAAAATGTGAGATTTGTTAGAATTACAAAAACTTTTTTTGTTTTTTTTTATTAGAAATACCTGATCTTGAACTTCCTGAAGAACTAAAGAAAACAATATGCCTGAGAGCCGGAAGCTCACTGCGTCTTCATATAACTGTTACTGGAAGACCAGTTCCAGCTATCACTTGGAGCAAGCCTGATGTGAACCTCCAAAACCGTGGATTCATTGAAGTGACAGATACTGCCACAACTCTTATTATTGACAAGGTGCACCGCTACGATGCTGGAAAATATACCATTGAAGCCTCTAATTCCGCTGGCAAGAAGGAAGCAGGCATTCTTGTAAAGATCTATGGTATGGGAAGTGCTTTTTGTGTGTGTGTGTGTGTGTGTGTGTGTGTGTGTGTGTGTGTGTGTGTGTGTGTGTGTGTGTGTGTGATTAATTAAAAATATATTGTCTTAATTTGTGTTTTTATGGTGGTGTTGGTGGGGCAGAGAACTTTTTATATACATATTTTTATACATTCCAAATTTCTCATAGGTATTTAATTCATTTACCTGACTGTGAAGGTGATCATTTAGAACCATTTTAATGAAGGCATTATCATCCTCCTAGAATACTGTACCTTGTACTGGTCTGCATGATCCTCCTCTTTCAGATTTTAGTTTATAACTTGTCTGGATTGATGAATGGATGGATGGACAGCTAGATCAAAACAGATGCATAGATATACCTTGCTTATTTTTTTCTATGCTTTTTCATTTTAGATACGCCTGGTCCACCGGGCCCCATTAAAATGAAGGAACTCACAACAGACTCTGCTCACATTACATGGGATGCCCCTGAGGTTGATGGTGGAGCACCTGTTAACAATTACATTATTGAAAGAAGAGAAACATCAACGAGAGCCTACAAAACAGTCACTTCTAAATGCAGCAAGACATCATATAAAATGACAGGACTGTTAGAGGGAATGCTCTACTACTTCAGGGTGTTACCAGAAAACATCTATGGCATAGGTGAACCTAGTGAGACACCAGATGCTGTGTTAGTCTGTGAAGTGCCACTGCCTCCAGCTAAACTTGACATTGTAGATATCACAAAGTCATCTGTTGCTCTTGGATGGGAGAAACCTCAACATGATGGAGGCAGCAGAATCATTGGCTACATTGTTGAAGCTTGCAAGGCTGGTACAGACAAATGGATGAAGGTCGCTTCTTTAAAATTAACAGACTTCGAATACACTATTGAAAAACTTAATGAAAATGAGCAGTACCTGTTCAGGGTACGTGCTCTTAACAGCAGAGGTGTTGGTGAACCCAAAGAAACTGTTACCCCTGTAACAGTACAAGAACAAAGAGGTATGCACTGTTCATAATTTAAGAATTTTCTAAAAATAAAAATAAACAACAATAATAATAATAATAAATAAATAAACACATTGCTTTTAAAAGAGTGCAAAGACTCAAGACACATCTTTCTCTTTCAGTTCTGCCAAAGGTTGATCTATCAAGCCTTCCACAAAGGATGATCAGTGTTCTGGCAGGGAAACCCCTTGAACTTGATTTGCCAATAATTGGAAGACCACCACCAGTTTGCTCCTGGTACTTTAATGACAATAAGATGAAGATAAAGGACCGCGTGAAGATTGTGTCGACAGCTAAATTCTCCAAGTTAACGGTTCTTGACACCACAATTGATGATACTGGAGAATACACGCTTGAACTAAAAAATATTACAGGAATTACTACAGAGAAGATTAAAGTCATCATTCTTGGTAAGTCAGCTGTCTAATAGTGCCTATCAATCTTCCAGTTTTTTGACATGATATTCATTGTTTTATTATTTTTTAATTTTTTAAGACAAACCTGATCAGCCTAAAGGACCTATTCGTTTCGATGAGGTTGATGCAACCTCAATTACAATAAGCTGGGACCCACCAGAGAGAGATGGAGGTGCTCCTGTAACTAATTATGTTGTTGAACAACGTGATGCTCATCGCCCAGGATGGGTACCTGTTTCTGCATCAGTCAGCAGGCCAACCTTTAAATTCAACAGATTGACAGAGGGAGACGAATATGTCTTCCGTGTTTCAGCACTCAATCGCTATGGTGCTGGAGAGTTCTTGCAGTCAGAAGTTGTGGAATGCAGGAGTTCTAAATGTAAGAATATCAGCACAGTTTGTATTAGAAAATAAATGTATATATCTATCCAATACTATATGCACAATCAAACTTATACAGACATGCATAATTAAACTAATACAAATATTTCTCTGGTACCAGCCATTTCTGGACCTCCTGGCCGGCCAATAGTATTTGATATTTCTCGGGATGGCATGACCGTCGCATGGGAACCACCCGATGAGGATGGCGGTCTGGAGATAACAGGCTACATCATTGAACGAAAGGAGGTCAGAGCTGACAGATGGGTCCGTGCTAACAAGAACCCTGTGACAATGACAAGATATAGATCTACTGGTCTTATTGAGGGCCTGGAATATGAGCACAGAGTCACAGCCATTAATGCAAGAGGTGTTGGCAAACCCAGTCTTCTCTCGAAACCAGCTGTGGCAACTGATCCAGTTGGTGAGTGTATTTTTCTAAATCTCTGTGTGGTGAAATAATTTGTTGTTAAACCAGATTTATAACAATGAACAATCTTTACAGATCCACCTGGGCCACCTCAGAACCCAAGAGTCACAGAAACTACAAAGACATCAGTGTCCTTGGCCTGGCATCCACCGGATGAGGAAGGTGGCTCTAAAGTAACAGGTTATCTAATCGAGATGCAGAAGGCTGGTTCTGTAGCCTGGATTAAGTGCAATACCACACCTACAATGATTTGTGAATACACCCTGACAAAAATGCCTCAAGGTGAGGAGTTCAGATTCAGAGTCATGGCCTGCAATGCTGGTGGACCAGGCGAACCTGCTGAAGTACCAAGAGCAGTCAGTGTGACAGAGATGCTTGGTATGGTATCATTTAGTCTTTATAACCATGAATATTACAGTTTGCTATGGGCTTAATCATAATTTAAAAAATTATTTGCTTTGTTTCAGAACCTCCAAGTCATGATCTTGAAGCTAAGTACAAAGATATATTGTTTGTCCGACATGGAGCAGTTATCAAACTTTCAGTTCCAATCAAAGGAAAGCCAACACCTGTTTGCAAATGGACAAAGGATGGATCTGAGGTTGCCACCAGTGCAATGATTGCCTCCAGTGAGGATATTACTGAGCTTGTTATCAAGGACGCTAAACGGTCTGACTCTGGTGTATATAGTCTCCACCTTGAAAACAAATGTGGCAAAAAGACGATACAAATCAAAGTCAAGGTTATTGGCCGCCCAGCAGCTCCTGAAGGTCCCCTTGGATTTGAGGATATCCAAGCTCACTCTGTCAGAGTGAGCTGGAGGCCACCAAAAGATGATGGTGGCACAGAAATCCTTGGTTATATTGTTGAGCGACGTGAGGTTACAAAGGCAGCCTGGTATACTGTGGACTCTAGGGTGGTTGACACATCCGTGGTGGTGAAAGGACTGCATGAAAATGTTGAGTACCACATTAAAGTGACAGCAGAGAATAAGTTTGGCATCAGCAACTCCCTTAAATCTGAACAACCTGTTGTACCAAAGACTCCAATTTGTAAGTACTTTTTAAATTCTCATTATGTAATGAGATTATCAGTTTTAATCAACAAAAAAAATTACAAATGTCTTATGTATGGTTAAACAGGCGTGCCAGAAGTTTCAAGTACACCGCCAGAGATCATGGATGTTACTAAGTCCACCGCTGATTTGGCTTGGCTCAAACCTAAAGATGATGGTGGATCAAAGATCACTGGGTACTTTATTGAGTATAAAGAGGTGTCATCAGACAAATGGGTTCGCCATGAAACAAGGGTTACTTCCACAATGTACACACTTAGCGGACTCACTACCGATGCAGAATATCAGTTCCGTGTGATTGCTGTAAATGATATTGGAGAGAGTGAAGCTGGACCCGCATCAGATTCTGTCACATGCAAAGATCCATTTGGTATGTTGTTGTTTTTTTTATTTACATATCTACATGTGAGTTTAACATAATAATAAAATAAAAAAATTTTCCACAACTGTTGCTGTTATCTTTCTGCTTCAGACAAACCAAGTCAACCAGGGGAGATAGACACTTCAATTGTAACAAAAGATTACATAACAATTCGATGGGAAGCTCCTCAATGTGATGGTGGAAAGCCAGTCCTTGGTTATTGGGTTGAGTGTAGAAAATCAGGGGAGAGCACTTGGAAGAAATGTAACAGGGAGCTATTAAAGGAAAAACAGTTTACCCAGGGTGATTTGCAAGAGGCCACTGAGTATGAATTTAGAGTGTTTGCTGAAAATGAAACTGGAATCAGCAGGCCTCGTAGGACTGCCACAGGAATTAAAACCAAACTGGGCGGTAGGTTTTTTTGTTTGTTTGTTTCTTTGTTTTTTGCAAGACTGTAAAAATAGATGATTATTTACTTTTTAACCAACAAATATATATTTCTTTTGGAACAGTTGCAGATAAACCAGCCCTCAGAAAAGAGATGGATGAAGTTACTGCTAAACTTGGACAGACTGCAACTCTAAAATGTCAAATTATTGGAAGACCTATTCCAGAAATTAAATGGTACAAAGGTAGCAAGGAAATCAAAGAGGGACGCAAATATGCTGCAACCTCTGATGGCCGTAACCATACGTTAACCATTTCAACCGACCAGCAAGAGGATGAAGGCTTGTACACATGCAAGGCTGTAAATGAAGCAGGGGAATGTGAGACCAGTGGAACCTTGGTTCTGGAGGCAGCACCTCAATTCCCTGTGCAATTACAAGACAAAATCTTTGCCGGATGTGGTACAACTGTACGTATTCATGCTGTGTATATAGGCCGCCCTGAACCCAAAATTATGTGGCTTCATGGGGCCAAATCTGTGGAGCCCTCTGAGAATGTCAGCATTGAGAACACAGAGCATTACACTCATTTGATTTTGAAGAATGTCCAACGTAGGGTGAATGGTGGAAAGTACAGGATCAGGATCAACAATCACTTTGGCTCTGCAGATACTGTAACTCAACTTGAAATCCAAGGTAATGGTTTTAAAAAAAGAACAATATATTTAATATATTTGTATAGTGATTTTATGTAATTTGTGAATTTTATAAACTGCTAATCATATCTCTTTTTCTTTCAGACAAACCTGATAAACCAGAAGGGCCTATTGTTCTTGATGCTTTATTGAAGAATTCTGTAATAATTAGTTGGAAAGCTTCAAAAGATGATGGTGGATCAATGATAACAAACTACATTGTGGAAAAGCATGAAGACAAAGAAAGTGCAGAGTGGAAACTTGTCTCGTCATCCATCACAGGCACCTCATGCCGCATTCCCAATCTTGTGGAAAATGAAGGTTACTTCTTCCGCATTTCAGCACAAAACCGCTATGGTATCAGTGATCCACTGGAGACTCCATCTGCTATTCTTATCAAGAGTCAATTAGGTAAGCTAAGTAAATAAAAAATGTAAAGAATATTGAATATGGAGAAACATGTTGTGTAATTGCCTTGTACATCTCAAATGTTTTACAGATAAGCCAGGTGCACCACTTAAACCTGTTATATCTGGAGTGACCAAGACCTCCTGTGTTGTTTCTTGGAAACCACCTCTTAGTGATGGTGGGTCCAAGATCAAAAGCTACACTCTTGAAAAGAAAGACAAAAAGAAAGGTGAATGGGTTGCTATAACCACTGATGAGATTCATCAAACAGTTTATTCAGTAAAGGGGCTTACAGAAGGCCTGGAGTACGTTTTCCGTGTTAAATGTGAAAATCTTGGTGGAGAGAGTGAATACAGTGAAGAGTCAGACTCTGTTGTTCCAAAAACTGATGTTGAAGTACATGCTCCTGCCTTTAAAGAGGACCTCAGAAACATGAGTGTGAAATACAAGAGCAATGCAATATTTGTCTGCAAGATAGCTGGACAACCCAAACCTGTGATTAAATGGTTCAAGCGTGGCAAAGAAATTCAGGCAGATGGAACCAAAATAAAGATCCAGGAATTTAAGGGAGGTTATCATCAACTTGTCATTGCTAATGCTGATGAGGACGATTCCACTGTCTATCAGATTAGAGCAACAAACCAGGGAGGTTCAATTTCTGCAACTGTTTCCCTTGATGTTGAAAGTAAGTTTACAAAAGCAGTTGATTCTGAATTATGTTATCCATTTATTTTAGTGTTAAGAATTTGTTGTAAATACACAATGTTTTTTTTTTTTTTCTTTCAGTACCAGCGAGGATTCATTTACCTAAAAACTTACAAGATAAAGAGGCCATCTGTGCTCTTCGTGGTGAAGTGGTGAACATCAAGATTCCATTCAGTGGTAAACCAGATCCAGTTATCACATGGCAGAAGGGACAAGATCTTATCGACAACAATGGGCAATATCAAGTCATTGTCACAAGATCATTCACATCTCTTGTGTTCTCGAATGGAGTAGATCAGAAGGATGCTGGTTTCTACATTGTCTGTGCAAAGAACAGATTTGGCATTGACCAACAAACAGTTGAACTCGATGTTGCGGATGTTCCTGATCCACCTCGTAGCGTCAAAGCCAGTGATGTGTCCAGAGATTCCGTCACCCTTAATTGGGTGGCACCCGCTAATGATGGAGGAAGTCGGGTTAGAAACTACATCATTGAGAAGTGTGCCACTACAGCGGAGAGATGGATCCGTGTTGCCCAGTCACGGGACACTCATTATACTGTCACCAACTTGTTTGGAAAAACAAGCTACCAATTCCGTGTAATAGCAGAAAACAAATTTGGCCAGAGTGTACCATCTGAAACAAGTGGGCCTGTTGTGACAAAGGAAGATAAATCAAGAGTTCTTAACTATGATGAGGAAGTTGATGAGGAGAGAGCTGTATCTAAGGGTAAAGCTACTCATTCAGAGGTTAAGAATGTACACAACAAATATATGATTGCTGAAGAGCTTGGCCGTGGCCAATTTGGCATTGTTCATCGCTGTGTTGAGGTTAGTTCTGAGAAGACGTTCTTTGCCAAATTTGTCAAAGTAAAAGGAGCAGATCAAGCAATAATAAAGAAAGAAATTGCAACTCTAAATGTGGCACGCCATAAAAACTTCCTGCAACTTCACGAATCATTTGACAGTCCTGAAGAACTAGTTATGATATATGAATTTATATCTGGTGTTGACATATTTGAGCGCATTAGCACAGCTAACTTTGAGCTCAATGAACGTGTAATTGTTAATTACATCAGGCAGGTATGTGAAGCTCTTGAGTTTCTACACAGCAAGAGTTATGGCCATCTTGATATCAGGCCTGAGAATATAATTTACACCACAAGAAGAGGAACTACCATCAAGATCATTGAACTGGGACAAGCTAGACACCTCACTCCTGGAGAACAAATCAAGATTCAGTACACAACAGCTGAATATTCAGCACCTGAAATTCATCAAAATGAGTTGGTCAGCACTGTCACAGACATGTGGTCTGTTGGTGTTCTAGTATATGTTCTTCTCAGTGGACTCAATCCTTTCATTGCTGAAACTAATCAACAAATGATTGACAACATCTCCAATGCAGAGTACAGTTTTGAAGATGAGTCCTTTAAATTGGCAAGTGTTGAGGCATTAGACTTTATTGATCGCCTTCTTACTAAAGACCGTAAACACCGTATGACAGCTGCTGAAGCTTTGAATCATCCATGGCTGACAATGAACACAGAGGAGCTCAGTAGTAGATCAATCAAGGTCACAAGACACAAAAGATACTACCAAGCTATGCTAAGAAAAGAATGGAACACTGTTGTCTCATCTGCTCGTATTGCTAGTGGTGGTGCTATCAGAAGTCAGAGAGGTGTAACAGTTGCCAAAGCAAAGATCGCACCATTTGAACATGGTCCAGTTGCTGGGCAACTTAAACACAGTGTTGCTGACGAAGGTGATGACGTCAAGCTTATTTGCAACATTGACAATTATGATAGCAGCACTGAGGTTACATGGTACTGTGGAGTTCGACAACTAGAGGAAAGTGCCAAATGTGAAATAACCTATGAAGAAGGGCTTGCTACAATAACTATCAAGGGTATTAAAAGATCAGACGATGGAACATACCGATGCAAAGTTGTCAATGAATACGGTGAAGACAGTGCATATGCTGAGCTCTTTGTTAAAGGTGTCAGAGAATATCGTAGCTTCTTTACCTCACGCGTGGTAAGGAAAGTCAAACGCCGAATAGACACAGCCCGTCTACTTCAAAGACCTCCAGAATTCACCCTCCCAATTTGCAATCGCACTGCCTACCTTGGTGAAACTGTTCGCTTTGGTGTTACAATCACAGTACACCCTGAGCCACGTGTTATATGGCTGAAATCTGGCCAGAAGATTACCCCAGGGGATGATGACAAGAAATATACCTTTATAAGTGACAAAGGTCTGTATCAGTTAATTATTCACAAACTTGATGCTGATGATGATGCTGAATATTCTGTGGTGGCGCGCAATAGGTATGGCGATGATAGTTGTAAGGCTCGTCTCACAGTGGTTCCTCGTCCTGCACCTGCTGATAATACACTGAGACCCATGTTCAAGCGCCTACTGGCGAACATGGAGTGCAGAGAGGGCCAGAGTGTGCGCTTTGAGATAAGGGTGTCAGGGACACCATCACTGAAATGGGAAAAAGATGGCACACCTTTAGCGTTTGGTCCACAGATTGAAGTCGTTCATGAGGGTTTGGACTACTTTGTCCTGCACATCAGAGACACTCTTCCAGAAGATTCTGGTACATATAGAATAACTGCCACTAATTCTGCTGGTTCTGCTAGTTGCCAAGCAACACTTAGGGTTGAACGTGTGACACATGTCAAGAAGGAATTTGAGAGTGAGGCAGATAGGAGGAAAAAGCAATCTTTAGATCAACAGCAGATTGACAAGAAAGTCCGATTAACACAGATTCTGGCTGGTGCCGATGTCATGGCACTTACTCCTGTAGCACAACAAGCTTTGAGAGAGGTTGCAACTATGTTCAAGCCAGCAATATCCACCAAAAAAGTAAAGACTGAAGCTGAGGAAGCAAAAGAAAAAGAAGAAAGAAGGAAACGGGCAGAAGAAAAGAGATTAAGAATGCCATATGTTGTTCCTGCACCTCGTTCTTATGGGCCTACTGCTCTTGAGGAAGACATGGAGATCAAGCACTTTAAACCATTATCTGACATGAAGTGGTATAAGAAATTACGAGATCAATATGAATTTCCTGAGCCAATGGAAAAGATTCCTCAGAAAAGACTTAAGCGTATTCGACTGTCTAGGTGGGAACAATTTTACGAAGTGCCCATGCCAAGGATTAAAGACCATTACAAGCCCAAATGGCGTATACCAACTGTTACACAAGATGACTTAGAAACTGTGAGGCCAGCAAGACAACGAACACCCTCTCCAGAAATGGAAGCTTACTACAGAATAAGAAGGCGCTCACTTGGTGATCTTTCTGATGAGGAATTGCTTCTTCCTATTAAAGAATATCTGTCAATGAAGAGTACTGAGGAGGAAAGACTTAAACTTGAAGAAGAACTCAGGTTAGGCTACTCTGCTTCTCCACCAAGTCTAAGTCCTGTACGCTTCGAACTCTCTGCTTTGCGTCCCTCATCGCCAAAGAGGACTGCATATGATGAAGAGGAAGAAGGAGAGGCAGTTCCCACATATGACACCTATCGCATCCCCTCAAAGTACGAGGCTGGCACAAGCTACATTGATCTACGTCAGAGACATGATAAAGTAACATATAGACCACCTAAGCAGAAGCAAAGGATGTATGAAGAAAAGGAGGACCATGAGCTCCTTAGACCAGTCACTACCACTACAAGGATAACTTCTTACAAAAGTCAGCTGAAACACATGGAATTTGAGGAAAAAACAAAAATCACAAGAAAAGAGAAAACAAAAATTGCAGTTTCTGCAGTGATTGAGGGAGACACATTTGACACGTACGATGTACCAGTGAAGTCATTTTCGCCTGGTTATAGTAAGTGGACACACCCCAAGGCTGGAATACCTACAGTGGATGAGGTCAAAAAAGAAAGCACCAGAACACCAAGCCCAGAAAAGAAACATGCACACACAGTTGTGTCAAGCGAGACAGCACTGTCTACTCAGGACCTGTCTGTAAAGATTGATTACATGCAACGTTATGAAGCAATGAAGAAAGCTCTGAAAACTGAAACAAAGTTTGAAACAGTTTCCCAGCAGCCATTTAGTCTTGACCATTCGCCAAGAGTGACTGTAAGAATGCGCTCTCATCGTGTAGCAGTTGGCCAAAATACAAAATTCACATTAAATGTTCAATCTAAGCCAGAGGCACAAATTCAGTGGTACCATAATGGCCAGCCCATTCAAGAAAGCAACAAGTATCGCATGTATAATATGAGTGGGGTTCTTTCTCTACAAGTCATTGACTGCCAAGAAGAAGACAGCGGCACATACCGTGTCACCTGCACAAATACAAAGGGAGAAGCCTCAGACTATGCCACACTAGATGTTTCTGGAGGTGGATTTTCTGCATACAGTTCACAGCGTAAAGATGAAGAGCCTCCAACTCCTTTTATACCTGAAATGATAAGAACAGATGTTTATCATGTGTCATCATCAAAAGCATCATCCACCACTGAAACACAGGTTTTAAAAGCAGTAACTGAGATCAAAACATCAGATATCAAAGTAGAAGAAACTGAAACCGTTGTTCATGAAGAGTATGCATCATCTGAGATCAAGCTTGATACCACAGAAATTGTAACAGTGGAAGAAACTAAAGTCGAGACAAAGAAACTTACCGTCTCTGCTACAATCCTGAATAAGCCACAGTCACTCACTGTTTCTGTTGGAGAGTCAGCAAAATTTACATGTGATGTGGATGGTGAACCAGCACCCAGTATAACTTGGTTAAGGAAGGGACAAGCTATTGTGTCATCTCACCGTCATCATGTAACAACCACAGAATCTAAATCTACATTTGAGATTTCACAAGTTGAAATTTCAGATGAAGGAAACTACACAGTGGTTGTGGAGAACTCTGAAGGTAAACAAGAAGCAGAATTCACCCTGACTGTTCGCAAACCAACACCTGTGCAGAAGGTTGTTGCTTCTCCTCCAAGAGTGAAGTCTCCAGAGTCTCCTCGTTTGAAGTCACCAACAGGAATCAAATCTCCACCAAGAATCAAGTCACCTGAACCAATTAGATCACCACAAAGAGTCAAGTCACCACTTATATCAAAGTCCCCAATCTCAAAAGAGAAAACAACCAAGCCTAGCTTTTCAGCAGGACTGAAAGATATTTCTGCTTTGTCAGATACAATTATCAAGCTGACAGTAAAAGTTACGGGTGTGCCTAAACCGGTGATCTCCTGGAAGAAAGATGGGAAGGTAATTATATTGTGTATTAACAATTAATTATTAATTGTTTAATATCAAATAGCTTTTTTTATTTTTGTATTATCCTATTTACATTATTCTGGAATTCTCATTTCAGAGTGTGTCACAGGGTGGAAAATATGAAATATTTGAGGAGCACAATTCTGGACATCTTGAAATCTATGACGCTGATGTATCTGATAGAGGTGTTTATGAATGCACTGCAGAAAATACTGAGGGATCAGTTACTACAAGTTGTATTGTTACTGTTAAAGGTATGATTATTCCTCTTAACATAACCCTTGGATAGCTGGAAATGATTATTTTGATGTTAGTGATGTTGAAGTCTAATGTTGTAATAAAAATGTATTTGCGCTTTCAGAATCAGCAGCGTGGGCTGTAGGAACAAAGGCTGAACGAACAGAAGAACTAGTACAAAAGGAAATCATTCACGAGGAGGTCCAGTCCCTTTCCGAAATTAAAGCTGTGCAATCACAAATAACAATGACAGAGGGTCAGTCTGTCACACTGAAAGCAAATATCCCTGGGGCTTCTGATATAAAATGGATTCTGAATGGAGTGGAACTAATCAATTCAGACCAATATAGGTATGGTGTTTCTGGAAATTACCACACTTTGACCATTAAAAATGTAAGCTCCCGTGAGAGAGGAATTGTCACATGTGAGGCAAGAACCGAAGTGGGGGTGGTCAAGTGCCAGTTTGGCACAACAGTCAGTGAACAAATTTCCAATGCACCAAGCTTCCTAGTGCAACCTCGCTCCCAGAACATTAATGAGGGACAGGAAGTCATCTTCTCCTGTGAAATAATGGGTCATCCTACCCCTGAAATCGAATGGCTCAAGGACAATGAAGTGGTGAGTATCCTGAGTCATCTTAATTCATATTTTGAATTTATTGTATTAAATGTCAAATTGCATGTTTAATGAATAACCTGAAATCAAAATCTTTTTTTTTTAATTCTTCAAATTTGTATAGTTAACTGTTGCATCAAATATGAGACTGAGCCGCTCAAAGAACGTATACAAACTGGAGATTCAGAACACCACTGTTGAGGACAGTGGCAAATACACAGTGAAGGCTAAGAACCAATTTGGACAGTGTTCCGCAACAGCATCTCTCAATGTTCTTTGTAAGTTGTGACATTATTATACATAGCACGATGCACTGCACTTCCTTGGGAAATTTGTCAAAGAAAGTTATTTAACTCTCTTTATGTAATTATGACACTTTTGTAATCGTAATACTGAACTGTATGTACTCAAGTATTACTGTGTCATACCTTTATACCTTTTAAGTGAGCAGATTAATATCTGTACTAATACAAACATCTGTACCAATATCTGTACTATAGTAAACTGTTATCTTTTGCACGAAAAATACATAAAGTTGTGGTCAGAAGTTCACATACAGTCATCATGAACATGCCATCAACATTGCGATATAGAGCTTCCCATTATCATGTTTTTCTTTATTTGTGTTTTTTCTCTGGAGCAGAATGATTGTACAATATACTGTACATCTTTAATACAAGAAAACCTCGATAATTTAGAGCATATTTTATGTAGATCTTTATGAAATGGTCATGGTCCCTTTTCTTTGATACCCAATATTATACATATAAGGTCAAAAATATACTTACAGCACACCAAATTAATATGTGGCGGAATAGCTATTCATAGTGTTGGCCCACTAACAGTAATAACATTAATAGTTTTGGAACATACCAGAAATTAAGCATTTTTCTTTCAAATGATCTTGGAGTTGGAATTGCAGTTGTTTTAAATTGGCTCCAAGAGTCTTTTCTGACTCCTCTTTCTCAGATCTGCCCTGAGCTCCTGGGACCTTCCTATTGTACTGTACATGTGTTGGTCACTCCAATGAGTGCCTTCAAACAAACCACTTTGCACAGAAACCAATAACATGAATTTGAGAGACCTTGGGCTTAGAAAAATTAAAAACATCATTGATTTCAGCACCACTGAATCAAAAAATATCTAAATATTAATGTTTTTGATCCTTTATCCTCTATCATTTTGACCCTGTTTTAATATCAGAAAACCCTAATAAATGTAACTTTTGTTCTATAAATTATGAGTGCCGTACATTCATTCTGTCCCAGAAAAAGTCTGGTTTAACAAAGTCGATGAGTGGCGGTGATGCTATGTAAACCTCTGACTGCAACCGAAACCTGTATATAAGGATTACCCCAAAACCACAGTTTAAAGCATGAATTTTGGGTGAAATTATCCTATTTACTATACTCTCACAGCTCTGGTTGAAGAACCTGTCAAAATGGTAGTATTGAAGAAAAGCTCAGATGCTGCAAGCATACAAAGTAGCAGCTCTGCCTTGCACATGGCTTCAACAATACAGGAAACAAAAAGCAGCATCTCCAGCATGGCTCAAATAAAATTTCAAAGCATGTCAGCAAGTAGCATGACCTCAATGACATCTGAAACAATGGTAGCCATGGGTTCAAGCAGCATGATGGAAATGTCTAGTCATGCACAAGTTGCGGGGTCCTCCCTCAGATCCATTTCTTTCAAGCGCAAAGGTGAGGAAACAAGTGGTGACTTAGATTGCTGAAACCACAGAGCATGCTGTAGCAGTAGAAAAAAAATATATGACATTAACAAAGCGGCAGCTAATTTTTTGCTTATTGTTTTGAAACAGGTATACCACCAAAGATTGAAGCTGTGCCTCAGGATATTAGCATAGTGTCAGGAAAGGTTCTAACTATGGCCTGTGCATTTACTGGTGATCCCGTGCCAAATGTTGAGTGGTCCCATTTAGGGAGGATACTGTCCCGTGAAGAGAGCGAAAGGCTGCAGATTGAGACCACTGAGGACACTACCACACTCATCATAAGTGGCATAAAAGAAAAAGATGGTGGAGCATACACCCTCAAACTTTCAAATGAGCTTGGCTCTGATACTGCTACCATCAATGTCAGCATTCGATCTATGTGAAAAAATATATATTAATCCAGTCCATACCCTGTTATCCTTTCTTCAATATATTTTATTTATTGAATGAGTATGAAAAATACTGTTCTAGATAAAGACCTGGATCTCTATTCTGTAAATATGAACTATTTTTATATCAAACTTGACATTAATTTATGCCAAACCAAAGTCTAAAGTTGTTATAAAATGTGCCATATTGGGTAATTATGACTTTTTGAACCATTTTTCTGTGACATGTACATAATGTATATAGCCGAATTTAACGGTTATGGGAAATGTATGAATTGTTATTTATGACAATAATAACTTAAACAAATGGAACGAATGTTTAACAGGAGAAAGTTTCTCATGGAACGAATACCCTGTGAAACCTGAAACAAAATTATGTGCCTCAACAATATGTTGAAGTCTTAAGATTGCCTCAACAGGTAGAGAGGCTCCCTGTTGAAGTTCTACTAAAACAAAGGGACAAAGTTGTGCACTGTACATCTGTGCATATAGTATTTCGGTACGCAAATGAATTGTTTTGAACTTGATCATAAGACCTTGAATGCTGTTTGTGTATTACCCTCACATAAGCAGCATGACTAGGTCTTGTGTTCAGAACGACTATATCATATCACCATTTTAATGACATGCTCAAAGTGCGAGCGGCCTGCACGTTGAGCTGATGATGATATGTGCTCATGTTCTGCCAAAGGACTGTTTAAGTTTGATCTTGTGTAAGCAACATCACCTGGCCAATAATTTCTTGATCAATTTAGACACTCCTTTGCAGAATCTGTGCCACCTCTTGGAGGAATGCTAGGTTATATTGTGTGTTTTTGTGTTAGTGTGTGTATTAGCATTAGAATCTCACCTTGTCAGGGTAAATCAACAAGCAGTGTACCACAGTAACTACATCTGCTGTGCAAAGAAAACATAAAACACATAAATGCAATACCCTGTAATTTGATTCAATAACAAATTAATATATGTAGAATTACCTATATATTCTGCCTCCTTGAGTTTTATGAATTTTTGATTTAATAAAGCATGATTTCAGCACCATAAATCTTTAGTGTTCATTTATTTACTAAACTGCAAAACTGCCTTTACAGCCATGGTATACAGTATTAATCAGTTTTTAATAAGGATAAAACTCCAATAGGTTGTCATATGGTTACCGCTTCAGAAGTTACTGCACAGTACAGTAAACCAATGGAAGGCTGTAAAAACATTAGTCATTAGTATTATTAGCTCTATCAAAGTAAAAAATTAGGAATAAAACAGTGGGTGGTGTCTAGGAAAATAATCACCAACAGGGTGGCTTGACATGTGCAGGAGCTATTGTTACCATCCCAAATTCGATTATTTTCTTATTTTCCAGCATGTTCCAAAGTGTTTGATACCACACCAGTTTATCATGGCTAATAATTATTTATTTATTAAACAATGACACTTTTATATTTTATTTCTTTAAAATAAATGGAATATAATTAAACTAAGTATGGAATATCATTAAACTAAGTATGGAATATCATTAAACTAAGTTAGATCCTGTTATACTGTAACTCACGTTATAACAGCTACAGACATTTCCTCACCAGCCTCACTTTTTCATCTCTCTCTCAATGTTATCCTTTTTTTTTTCTTTTATAGGAGGCCTTATTCCCAAGTGCGTTCATCAGTATGGAATGATGAACATCAGATATTTTCATACAAACAAACATAGTTTAAGCACATTGCTTATATACTGTAGTTATATAGTACATACTCTTTTACAGTGACACAATCAGTCTTCCTAATTATATACAGTAGGTACAAAATTTACTAAAATCTCCTAACAATAATTTAATAGGATTTTTTGGAAATAAGCAAAACAAGGTTGCAAAAAAGATGTGCTTTCAACAACACTCACCACACGTATCCAATGTGTTCCAACGTTTACAGGGAATACACACAGGAAACTCTTTTTGTAATTGGCCTGTGAACAGAGATGTTGCCACAACTGCACAGAATTGGTGTATAGGTTTCTGTAAAAAAGAAGAAACAACTTTGGTGTTTTATAGCTAGAACAGACTATTTAGTACAAAATAATAAGCAGGAAACAATTATAAGTAATATTAAATATAGTATTTAAATAATAAACAATATAGATAAGATATGAAGACTGGCCTGGAAATCAGCTTTAAAAGCCCACAAAGATGAGGGAGAGTGAGGCCTTTAGGTGACAGTAATGCAAATTGCTGGATGCCAACCACCATAAAACAAGAAACAAAAACAAAAGGGGAAGTATTGATTAGCAGGAGAATTGGATGCAGCAACCTTAATGGCACTCTACTCATGGTAGGCAATCACCCAACAGGACTGCCACGAAAGTGAGACTGTTAAGCGTGCAGGAAATATATGTACAGTACAGTAGGAGAGGCTAGACATGATGTCACGAATTCATGAACTAAGGAATTTGAGAGAGTAAAAGGCAATATTAATAGTCTGGAGGGGGGGGGGGGGTCACTGATCAGAGAAGGAAGCATTCAATGTTTTATTTATTAGATAAAATAGGAAGACTGGACTTGAAAATCTGGAAGATTACGGAAGAATGAGACCTGTAGGAGGCAGCAATGCAACTTACTGTGAACCACAGTAAACAAGAAACAATAAAGAAAACTTCACAGAATTTCAACTAGCAATAATCACGCCTTGGATAAACCTCGCATTCTACGATACTGGCACTGTGGAAAGCTATAGGTGGTAGTAATGCAACTTACCGGATACCAACTACAATGAAACAAGAACAAGAACAAAGTCCTTGGAGTCCTAAACCTGAATTGTTGCTTACTAGTAATTTATTATTTCCTTTTTTATACAATTAGTCTTTAATTATTATAGTTTTGTTTTGTATTATTTTTTATTGTAATATTGCTTATGAGTTGCTTATAAAAGATAAGATCAGATAAGATACATACACACACACACACACACACACACACATATATATATATATTAGCGTAAATAAAAGAGGTAAGACATTTTGTAGAAATAGTTAAAAGGTTAAAGCTAAAAATAAGCTGCTTTGATGTAATCAGGGATATTATTATTTCAGGTTGAAGCCCCAGTACATGTCTGCCTGTCTTTCTGTACAGCAGAATTCTCAGCCTAACTTATTAATACAAATAAATAAAATTTTGTAAGGTTAAGTATCTTACTCCAATGTATGCAACATAAATACAGTATATAATTAAAAGAGCAAGTCTGACCAATGTACAGAAAAAAACTTCTTTTATATATAGAATAAAAGATAAGATAATCTCTCTCTATATATATATTTTATATAATGTTATATATTTAGTATAAAAGATAAAATAAAACTAAATAAAAACAGTATATAGAAGTTATGGAGCATTTAGTACCAATGTAGCGCTTTTCTTACACCGGAAGTATCCATGTGGCTAACCGGATGTAGCTACTTCTGGGAAAAGAAAACAGTTACATTTCTATTAAATACATTGTAACTTTTAAATATAACTCCATGTATCTCAGTGAGGCTACAGAAGCTTCATGTGCGTCTTATTTGAACTCCGGAATGCATTTTTGCAACAAAAAAAAAAAAAAAAAAAAAAACGGTATTGTGGCATTTTGCCCAGATTACTTACACTAATCAGTGTAATCTGAAATCAGGTGACAAACTTCAGGTCGATGTGTAGAACATTTATAATGACCAGGACCTGCTGTAATGTCTTTATATACTGTACATAAGTTTGTTTTAAGCCAGAAGTCAATAAATCTGAACTATCGCTTTAAGATTTAGGTTGCCAGATTGGTTTTCTTTTCATGCTCACGTTGAGTGCGAGGGGGTGAGAATATACTGTACAGTAAATTGTATTGTAGCCCTTAAAGCTCAGAGCAGTTTAGCCATTATTTGTTTTGATGTTTTTTAATAAACATATATAGGGCTCAGGAATGTGCAGTATAAAGTTATGCTTTTTTTTTTAGCACAACATAGGCAATATGATGAACAACATTTTTAGTTCATTTAACTCACTATACAAACATGACTGAGCAAAAAATGTAAAAAAAAAAAATAAAATAAATAAAAAAAAAGTCATGGAGGCAAAGAATTAACAAAAATTCACATGATCATACATGTTTTATTGTTGTTTTTATTGCCAAAAAATAATAAAAATATGTTCATTTTAAAAGTTCTACATTTTTGCAACATCACTCCCATATTCCGAAAGTGGTAAAACGTACCCATTATAAAAGTAATGATAACTTTTGTTCTATTTGACACACACTGGTAAGGCTTCCATATAGTCCTTTTTTTTTTTTCATTGACCTACGAAGTGTTGCCGGCATGTACAGTATCTGTGCCGCTCGAGTTTTTAAAAGTTTTAAATGAATTCACAATTTCATTTGTAGTGTATAATGATAATGTATTAGCAATAACAACAATAACAATAATATTATCATTAATATTTATAAGAATAACAATAATAATCGTCATCATCATCATCATCAGTAGATGCAGCAGCATCCAAGTTTTAAGTGTTACTAGATGGGCGCTTTCTCAGGATTGTTCTCGAGAACACTTGACCCCAAAATCAGATTCATTTTGATCAATGTGAACGCAATCATTCTGCAATCATATGTGAGTAAGAAAGTAGATCGCTGTTTAGACCTGACATCATCAGTGCCATCATATAGCATATAGCACTTCCTGGTCCAGCGTGTCACTCTTGATGTTTTTCCTGAAATATCAGTAATAACAGACATAGCCTGAAAGTTAATTTCCTTGCTCTTTTCTTATCTTGTGTTTAATTGTGGCTCAAAGACCAAGTTAGTGCATACCGCCACCTGGTATCGGAAAGTATAAATATGCAAGTATGCCCAAGAACAGAGAGCAAAGAGCAATGTGAACTCTGGTTAGTGGGAGTGCGGTTTGAATCATTTGTCATTATTTGAACAAGACTTAATGTAATAATATTAATAATTACTATAATAGAAATATTAATTACTAAACTATATCACTTACCATGTGGCTCAGGGGCTTTGGAGCCTATCCCAGGGACCTCACAGCATAAGGTTGGGGTACATCCTTGATATCTGTCAGCGGGCACAAGATGGGAAATTTGGAAATGGACATGCAAAACTCTACGCAGTTGTCATTCGTACACCCAACCCTGAAGGTACGAGGTGACCGTTGAACTACTTAATAATAATAATAATAATAATAATAAAAAGAAAAAAAAGAAGAACAATAAATAATGCAAAATATTAGGCTTAGGTTAAAGATTTTGTTTCTTTTTTATGTAAAAAACAATCTCTCCTGTTTTAAGAGAAGATGTTCACTCACTCATCGTCTGTATGTCCGTACAGCCGAATTACTTTAAGAATCTAAAGAAACTAAAGAAAAAAAAACTTCCAAACAGTGTTTGACTGATGGTGCTTATAGTTAGTAACTTAGTAACCAGTGTAAGGATCTATCCAATGATGGAAACTAATGACATACGACTTAAGTTATTTTACATTCATCCTTCCTTTGTCACAGCTATCATACATTACTACACAGTGATTTTTTTAAACATACCCTTTCCCAGTTCTGTTAGTAGGCTGGGGTCAGAAGGGAGGATTGTCAGCCATTATATGGTGCCTCTGGAGCAGACAGGGTTAAGGGCCTTGCTCAAGGGCACGATAGCAGCACCTGGCGGAGCTGGGGCTGGAACCACCTACCTTCTGATCAGTAACTCAGAGGCTTATCACATGCTCATTCATACACTATGGGAACACCCTAACCTGTGGGAGGAAACGGAGTACAAAGAGGAAACCCAACAAGCACACACAGGAAACTCCATGCACACAGGCCCGAGGCGGGAATCGAACCTGTACCCTGGAGGTGTGAGGCCACAGTGTTAACCACTATGTCACCAAAGAAGATGTTATTTGTAGGAATTAGCTAAAGTAATGAATTAGTAAATACACTTTTGTGTTATTACCATACTCACAAAAAAAAAAAAAAATGCAAGTTTAACACATCGTATATATTCGTGCAGTGGGATAGAGAATGCTGTTTTCGTACCACTCTGGCAACCCAATAAAGTTTCCGGCGTGTTTGCCACGCAGACAGATGTGCAAGATGTCCGAGCGCGCAGTTCTTCACTTTGTTCTCTGTCTTCAGCTTCTCTGTTTAAGTGCCTTTCTCGAGTTGATTCGTGCAAGCGAGTCAAAGGATGAGGTACAAATCGAGGTTTTATTCGTACCTGAAAACTGCACCCAGAAAGTGAGGAAGGGAGATTTATTACACGCGCATTATGATGGATTTCTGGCCAAGGACGGATCTCAGTTCTACTGCAGGTAAAAGCACTAACACTCCTTATACAGAGGCATGTCGTACATTCTAATAATACATCCGTATAGGATCTGACCAGAGCATCAGATGACAAAGGTAGCAGGAGATCCAGAACTAGGGTTCAACAGCTGTATTTTGTGCACATCACTCAGCCTGGGCAGTGTGATTCAAACAGAAGTTGCAAAACAACTGTTTTATATTGTGACGCCAACACATGAACCCAAGGCCAAGAAAGGAGAGAAAATAGAAGAAAACACAAAGTCATAAAATTAAACAATGACTATTACAAATATCACACTGACATGAATTAAATCTTAATGATTTGCCATATCTATATTGTTATAAGAAATTAGATAGATAAGAAGGAAATTCC
The DNA here is from genome assembly GCA_030014365.1 of Clarias pachynema. Taxonomy (NCBI): domain Eukaryota; kingdom Metazoa; phylum Chordata; class Actinopteri; order Siluriformes; family Clariidae; genus Clarias; species Clarias pachynema. The sequence goes on from JAQMYL010000035.1 coordinate 29,401,070, forward strand.
AGAAAAAAAATATCGATCTTAGTGGATAGCATTTTGGCCTTTCACCTTCAGGGTCTGGGTTCGATTCCCGCCTCGGGGCCTGTGTGCTTAGTGGGTTTCCTCCATGTACTCTGGTTTCCTCCCACAGTCCAAAGACATGCAATTGGCGTTCCCAAATTACCCATAGTGTGTGTATGAATGAGGGTGTGTGAGCCCTGCGATGGATTACCTGGATAGGCTCCAGGCCTCTTGTGACCCTGTATACAGGATAAAACGGTATAGACAATGTGTGAGTGAGAGTGATTGTGTCATATCCAAATTAAGTGTTTATTAAAATAAAAATAAAATAAAATAAAAATCCCTCAATCAAGTACTGTACACTCAATTAGAAAAAAACATTTAAATATCTTTCTTTTCTTCTTTTTTTCTGTATAATATGTATATGTGTGTATGTTCTTCATACTATTATTTTTTTTTCTTTCTTTTTATATACAGTATATATATATATATATATATATATATATATATATATATATATATATATATAAACACTCAAAATTTTATACACAGTTTCTAATTCAATGGTCTTTCCTGAATTTTTCTTTCTTTCTTTTGTGAAGGCACCCAAAATATCTCCTTTGAACAGTTGATATTGAGATGTATATCTGCTACTTACGCACTGTAAAGCCTTCATAACGGCTCTAATCTGAGGTGCTGGTAATTGGTGATTATCAGGCTGGTGATTAATATGGATCCCTGCCGTTCATATTCAAGTGTTTTCCCTGCTCTACCACACCCAATTCGATTAGGCTGTCAGTTATGCTGGTAATTAATTGATTAGTTAAATCAGGTGTGCTGGGACCTAGAAAGCACTAAACTGTGTGCAGGGCCACGGTCCTCCTGGACTAGAGTTAAGAACCACTGGTTTAGTAGACCAGTCATTCGTCCATTTGTTTCACTTATTAGCATTAATACATCTATATCTTTTTTAAGGTGCATTTTTGCACCGTCTGATTAAATATAAAGTACAGTACTGTGCAAAGGTCTTTTATATATATATATATATATATATATATATATATATATT
>JAQMYL010000035.1:29409944-29424961 GCA_030014365.1 Clarias pachynema
TCCACATCATTGCATTCAGTTTTTATTCACAATTTGTTAAGTGTCCCAACTTTTTTGGAATCCGGTTTGTATTTAAACATTTTATTTTATTACGAATGTAAATTTGCATTATACAGATAATGCTGCTTGTTCAGACAAGGATTTAAATTTTTTTTAAAAATTGGGAAAAGAACAATACTTTAGCTGGTAATGATAGAAGTCTTTTAGGAATTGTTTCTTATACGACTCACTCAAAAGAGATGGAATTCCCATCACTAGAATAAGATAACATTTTCCGGTTGGCCGATAAAGGAAACTATGGGATTACCGCACAGAAATTGGGCATCTGCAAGCAGAAGCAACACCTACTCCTTTCAGCCACAAATTTGACTTTAGGATTTTAAGCAGAGCTCACTGACATTAGTAGTGACATAACTGAGCTCCTCAGGGGGGAAAACACACACACACACACACACACACACACACACCTACACCTCTCATATAATTGAAAATTTATAATTTTTACATGTTTTTGATGTAATCTGTATTCACGTAAAAATCTTTATTCATTGAAATAAGACTAAGCTCATGTAAAAATACATCCATATATTCCATACATGTGAAAAAAAAATTAAGTAAATAATTAATGTGAAATAATCACATGTGAAATATAAAGCCAAAATTCCTTTATTTGAAAAATTAACATGGACATAAATTAAAAATTGAGAATATTGAGAATTCATTAGCTTTTACTTAACATGAAAGGCAAAGCAATAATTCAATCTCAGATTCATTGTACTGTAAGTTCATTAGTGAATTATCTATAATAACATACTGTTATTTTACTACACAGCAGCTGTACGTTGGTGTCTGTTAGGTTACAAGTGGTTTATTTTAACACATGTGAACTGTATATCAACTCTGTCTATTTGGGTGTGACAGGTCCTCCCTTTATTGGTACATAAAAAGAAAGAGTGCGTAAATGCCTGTCTGTTTATATGGGAGGGGTGAGGCTCACGTAAAGTGTCATGAGTCTGAGTAAATACTGGGGTTTGCGCTACAGTAAAATCTTTGTTTTGTTTTCTCCTTTCATCTTCCTTATTTGTGTTTTAGTATTTGTAACAGGAGACCACATCTAAAGCAGTAAATGACGCTTTTGGTATCCTAATTATGGTTGAAGGCAGGATGTGACGCTATAGTATTTGCTTCATTTATCCTATGTAAAGACAATTTAAATGTGAATACATATATTACGTGTGTCTCTTGTAAACACTGCAAAGTGTTTACAATAGACACACGTAATTAAATCAATTATTGTCTAGAAAACAAATCATTGGTGTGTCTGTCAATAAACAATTACAATTAATTGCACACAACAAGGATAGTAGAAAAAATTATTTCTGCTTTAAAGTATATGTTTTCAGCAAGTGTAACATCATTGCATCAGTAACACTTTGCAGTCCTAAAAGTATTTTTTTATTCTACTCATCCTTGCTCATTGAGGACTGCATATACTGTATACAGTTTTCTGGAGAGTGAATTTGAAGCTTAAGCTCCAGTTGTCGCCACCTTGGCAGGAGCTGACTTTTTCTAAACCCTGATTAATCCAAAATTGGGAAATGGGCAAAGCGAACAATGCCGGGCTGCTGGGGGGGAATACGGCTAATTACCTCAGTTATCACAAGCTAGCAAGCTTAGCTTTAGCTTAGCTAAAACACTATAGTATTTGGTTCATTTATCCTATGTAAAGACAATTTAAATGAGAATGCAACTGCAAAGTGTTTACAATACAAAGTGTTTTTTTGCTTAGCTAAAATACTATGGTGACTAACGGTAATTTATATGCTAACGTTACTTTGCATTTGATTGAACTCCATCATCCATAACCTACACATCCTACATTACTTGTGGTAAGTGAAATTACAGTGGTGTGAGTTAGCTGGTTAGTTAAAGTGATGCACAGCAGACAGCTAGCGGTATTATTATGCATAATCGTATACCTTAGGGCTTAGTATAACTTTTATTGATGAGTTACACATTAAAAGTTAAAAGACATTGATGTATAGTTGCCATTCCAACTCTGTACAGTTGTCATGAATGGCAAATCGCGCTATGGAGACAAAAACTTTATTATTATAATTTTTTTCCTATGTTGTAAAGTTGGCCACCTTAACATGGGGGGGTCTATAGGGATTGACACACTTTTGGAGCCAGCTCCCAGTGGACATTTGAGGAACTGCATGACATACTGTACACATTGACTTCATTTTTCAGGGTTTTCCCTTTTTATAAACTTCATCAAATTTAGATGATGCAACCTCCTCAACTCATGAATATTCCTTATACTTTATATAGATGCATGTATTCAGGTAACATAAAGCTAAATAAAAGTTTTGGGACTCTAAAATGTACTTTTTAATATAATGTGATAGATGTTTCATGAAAAATAAGTTTTTGAGTGTGATATGTTGTTTTCACACAATAATGCGATAACAATATAATGTTTGAAATATTACTAAAGATTATAGTATAGTTCCAGGTACCCTGTAATTATATTGAGATAAGACAAGTAAAATGCAGTTTTATGGATTATATATTGATGTTTTATTCTATTTCAACCGCAATATCTGAAGCATACACATAGGCTGCTGTGGAAGTTAACTGACATCTTTAAAATGTATTTTATCTTTACTTTATATGCATATTTTAAATGTAATATCACTGGTATACAAATGTCACCTCACTTGTTGACAATTTTTTTTGCCAATGTCAGCTATTTTCTCAACCACAAATATGAGAACCAATGCAATGGACCGCCTTTAAAAAATACATCATGTTGTGAGCTGAACTGGGATTTTTTTTTAAAAAAATAAATAAATAAAAGTATCCAAGAATAAAAAAAAATTCCAAAAAAAAATTCTTTTTTTACTGTTCTATTTTACATTTTGTTTCTCTATTTAGTGTGATGGTGAGAAATGCAGAACAGGCTCCTCCTTGGTCCTGCACATCCAGGAAGTGGTTTTATTAGACCGACATCTTAAGGCCAATTCACAAAGCAGATCTGTTTGCTGAGGTCACAGTCAGACATTCACCCACAGACATGACTATAGTGATTTATGCCCAGCCATCTCAGCTCTCCTTTCAGAGAACCATCTGGCCTTCACAATCTACTTTTCTCTATTTATCAGAGAAACTCCAGAGTCTCTTTCTAATCACCAACCACTGAGGGGCAAAATGCTGTTTGGGGAGGAGATAAATAAAAAGCTGACTTGAATGGCCACATAATGTTTACATACTGTAACTTGGCACAGTTAAGTACTTCCTTAATGCCAACAATGCGCATAGCTAAAATGAAGTGGGTAATGAAGGAAAAAAGTACTTAAGTGGTATGATGTTATAAGACAGTAAATCAAAGAAGTGGTGTTTATGTGGCTCTAGTTGGAGAAAAGTAATTGTTACAGCCATCAAAGTTACTATTATTTTCCTTTACCAAGATATATTGACAATTTCTTCCTCTTATAAAACCACAACAAATTTTTAGAATGCGTTAATGAACAAAACTAAATGCTTTATAACCATGTATTGCTAAATTGTTCTGCAATGTCCAAGAGACAAATTCAAGTTCATCTTGTTACATTATACCAGCTATAAGAAAGACACTGTTTGTTATGTTACCATGTTACAAGACACTGACATTAAGGATACCTTATATTAGTTTTAAATTAACATCAGATTAGAAAATATTTATTATTGTCTCCCTTTGTTAGATAACAGCATGTTTTTTTAGCCCAGCCTGTGAATTCACCCACAGACATGGCTATAGTGATTTATACGCTGTCATATATGTTAATGTTATTGAAAGAATAGCGTATTATAATTAAGTTATAATTAACATTTAAATAAGTAAATGAATATAAAACTGTGATTTTAGCATTAAAATTAGCATTAACATCGGAGGTACTGACCAAGCTCATGTAACAACTTACCAGCCCTATGGTATATTTATGCAATATCATAGAGAGGGAGTGCTGTTGTGCTTGAATATTGATTCAGGCCAACATCACAACCTTAAGTGTGATAGTGCCTTTATACAACAGTTTCACAAACACCATGTATTATCAAGAAATTATTTTTTTGTTTATTTAACCAGTTATTTTGCTCTGGCAACACATAATGTATCCTTCCTTGACTGGCATTGAGCTGCCGACTGAGAGTGTAACTCACAGGGGTGACAATAGTTTTAAATGCTTATCAAAACCATATAGCAAACCATGGAGGTGGTGGGCAGTCCTGTAAATCTCATAAGTTTCTCTTATTATCTTTATCTTTTGGTATTTTCACTTATACCACTTTTGGAATATCAGCTCAGTTAACTTCGAGGCTCTTAGGGTTAACCCCAGTTAGCATAAAATAGAAACATATTTTACTGTAGGGTGTACAATCCCTTGTTCCACATACCAAGTAGTACCCTTGATCAGGGGTTAGAAATTAATTTAATTCAATTCAATTCAATTTTATTTATATAGCGCTTTTAACAATGGTCATTGTCTCAAAGCAGCTTCACAAAAATGAAAGAAAATTTAGTATTCAGCCTTGTGTTAAAAGCTAGCTAGCTTTGTAGCTCACATTACCTATGAACAGAGCAACATGAATGGTTCAGAGGTAATTTGAAACAACTTAGAAGCAGATATTCAAATATATCAAATATGTTTTCTTCCTTCTTTCCTTATGTCACTGGGTTTGACTGTGGGTTTTGGCAGCCGATTGCTCTCCCTTCTTTCCAGTAAAGCAAAGTGATACATATGATTAAACATTCCAGTGTTGTTATGCTCTATATCAGCACTCGTGAAATCTCGTCCAATCAAATTACTCAGTCAAAATGAACTGTTGTATGAAATATAATAATGACAAGATGTATCATATATTTTGCTGTTTTGTTTTATTTTTTGGTCAATGATGGTTGTTTATGTATTTTCAGTCAACAGAATACTGGCTGGCGGCACGGTGGTGTAGTAGTTAGCATTGTTACCTTGCACCTCCAGGGTCCGGGTTCGATTCCCGGCCAGGCTCGTTTCCAGTCTCTGTGTGCATGGAGTTTGCATGTTTTCCCCATGCTTGGTTGGGTTCCTCCGGGTACTCCGGTTTCCTCCCACAGTCCAAAGACATGTGTGCCCTGCGATGGATTGGCACCCTGTCCAGGGTGTACCCCACCTCGTGACCTAAGCCTCCTGGGATAGGCTCCAGGTCCCCGCGACCCTGAATACATATAAAGCGGGATAGACGATGAGTGAGTGAGTGAGAATACTGGCTAAATCAGCAGACCATGTAAGTTTTGGGAAAATATTTCAATTGACTCTTTTTGTTACAAACAAATAAACCTGAGGCAACCAGAATCAAACGTAGATTCTGCAACATGTATCTCACATATCCGATCCACAGAACAGTCAATCAGATGGCAGGTCGAGCAAAACAAAACAAGAATGCTCATTTTCAGGCCGATTTGTAAAGGGTTGAAGTAATTTCATGCCGAATCACTCTGAAAAAATTTCAGCACTGCAATGGAAAAGAGAAACCAAGTTTCAAGTGAAGAAAGGAAAGCAAACACGTTTAACGTGTAGGAACAGCGACTGGGCAGAAATGTATAAATAACACAAGTACTGTAGGCTGTCATTACTCAGGCATCAGTTATTTGTAATGTAACCTGCTTGGGGCCACCTTTCATCTGTCTCTTCCTGTCACTCAACCTCATGCTAAATAAAATAATATTTTGCTTAAGACATTTGTGCATACATTAACTGCATCTGTACAGACATGTAAGGCAGTAAAAAAGATAAGCATCGAGAAATAAGCTCTCTGTGGATTCCAAGGTAAAATCAAGTAAGACACATTTTTCTACAGATAGCTTCTTTTTAAGTGTAGGGCATCCAATTTTCCCCACTTCGGCTGAATGCATATTATGGAATCATATGTCACATTTAAAAAAAAAAAAAAAAAAAAAGAATTTTCCTTTACTTCCAGTTCAGTTTGGTTAAAAAAAAAAAAAAAAAAAAAGCTGTGCAGAAACGGGCAGTGATGTCATGGCGCCACACTCACACCATTTACGCTTTGAGTGATTAACTATACTCCAACGGGACTCACATTCATAAGACATGTAGGAAAAGGGGGAGCATCTGGAATAAACCAGTCCACATTTTTTCTGCAGAGAAGGAGGGGATAAAAGGAAAACCCAGTGGTTCAGTCCTTCCACTGTAAAAGCATGACATCAGCATTATGCTACGTTGTTTTATACCCCGTGATTATCATGGATTATTGAAAGAGACTTTTTGCTTTAGCCTGGGGGATGTTTTCTCTTTCCTACAAGTTGAGAGTCGTGCAGTGCTTTTAGCCCCAGAGGCAATCAATCTCACCCTCTCTTCTCTTTTTTTCTTCTCTCTCTCTCTCTCTCTCTCTCGGAAATGTGTACGTGTAAGTTTAAAGCCAAGGGGGAGCTGTGGTTCAGTGAGTGTCTCCCACCTCCAGGACTGGAGGTCAGAATCCTGCTTTTGGTTTGTGTTGTGTGGACATTTATCCTCATGCTTTGTGGGTTTCCTCCTGGTATTCCACTTTCCCCTTACTGTCCAGATACATGTCCTGTAGGTTAATTGGTGTATCCAAATTGGGAATAGAGCAGACGTGTGCTTGTGCCCTGGTTGATGAGGTTGCAGCTGTCCAGGTTTAGGCTCCAGGACCCCATGACCCCCCACACAGAATAAGCAGTATGGAATATGAGTGAATAATTAAAGCCTTTACAAAATGGGAAAATATTTCTGCAACACCTGAATATACAAGAAATGCCTAAGTTGTATATGTTTGTATGTGAATAAATTATAAGTTAGGGTTATTAGCTCAGGTTAATGACTGTGTAGAGGTATAAAATCTAGAACCTGTAAAAGTTCTCTCTTTTGTACTTCTGGGGACCCTTACAGCCTCTACACAGAATTCTCCTGCTAAAGTTTCCACCAAGTGATCAGAAAACACTATGGGATAGTTATAGAGAGGAAAAAAATTATTTTATTTTTTTTTCCTTTCCTGAAAATGAGAGTTCCAGGAACTTCTGGTTCAAAGAAAATTCCATCTGCCATGTTTTATGAGTTTCTTCAAGACATTTTAACCAAAGGTTCGTTTTTAATTGTAAGGGTGCCATTAAGTTTGCATATTAGTCTTTAGGTAATTGGTAAAGTTGTTTGAGTGTTCTAATAATGTTAATAAACTAAACATTTTACTGTAAGCAATTTACACTTTTTATAAAACATTCCATCCATCCATCTAGGAACATCTGTAGTCCAACTAGAGACTGTGGAGGCCAGTGGTGACCATTGTATTTATTTCCAATTTTACGACCATGGTAGGATCTCCGGTCAACATTCACACACTACGGGCTCTTTGGCAATGCCACTTAGCCTAATCTGCATGTCTTTGGACTGTGGGAGTACCCTGCAGTACCTGGAGGAAACCCACCAAGGTAAAAGGCGAGGTACAAGGTGACAGTGCTAACTATTATGCTACCTGCCACATTTCAAGAATATTATCTGTAAAATATTGCAGCCTAAGCTTTCTAATAATGCTTTCTGTTAGATGAGTAAAATCCTGAGTTGGTGTGATGCCAACACTCCGCCACTACGATCATTATTCTTACAAGTACCATGTAGATCAAATGTTAAGGAGCATAAATCATGGAAGTGGTGGGCAGTCCTTTAAATCTTGTAAGTTTTATTTTATGTCTCCATTTATCCTGATTTAAAATAGCCTCAGCAAGCTAACTGCTCCAGGGTTGAATATAATAAAATATTGTAAAATGGAATGTTAGTGCACTATGTAGGGTGTAGAAACCCTTGTTTCACAAAGCAAGTAGTGCCATTGTTCAGGGGATAGACAGGGATTTTGTTAGGAGCCAGGTAGTTTTGTAAGCAGTGAACAAGGCGATGAGGTTTGTAATGAACCTGTCAGCTTGCTGGTGGAAGCTTGCGTTGACATTTACTGTACTACTGTAGCAGTAATGAAAGATTGAAACAACTCACGAAGCAATTACTAAGGAAACAAAGTGTTTTTTTTTGCTTTTGTTTTTTTTAAGATGCTAACGTTATCAGATGTGTTTTTTTATTTTATTTTATTTTATAAAAGTGCTTCCATGCCTGGTTTGGAATGTGAGTTTTAGCAGGCAGCTGCTCTCTCCTCTTTCCAGCACTGTGTCCCGCCACTGAATCTTTTAGTCGTACACTGTACCATATCGTACTGGCCTGCTTCCACCCATGATATTATACTATTCATTCTTCTAAATCCATTTAACATTTATGGAAAATGATCTCTTCCTTTCTATCTCCTCCTTGTCCACCAAAAAACAAAAGTGACATGAATATAATTTATAGAAACATGTTAGTTACATTGGTTACATTACATGGATCAGATATTTTATGTGTATCTGCTCCACATGGATGTTTTCTATCAATTTTAATCCCAAAATACTGTAAGATTTGTACACAGTTTTAAAGCCCTAATTTATTATTCAGTTATACATCATACATAATAAATAAAACACTTATACGCAAGACATGTTATTACAGAATGGAGTGATGTGATGCATCCTGATGTGAAGCAAAATTGAGTATTTTCCAACAACAGCATGTCTAGACATCTTCTGTTCCACAGCAATTTGTCAGTTATTTTGTACTTTCGTAAAATGTATTACTGACCAAGGCATTGTACATTTCAACCATTTAAAGGAAAAATGTATTGTGCACAATTTCTGCAAAACCAGTTATTACTTATACAATACCAGCAATAAACAACGACTTCATCACCAGGAGTGATTTAATACGAAGAAAACGCAGTTTATTGTGTTACAGGAATAAAATACAGAGCCTTCTGTCCTGAATATTTTCCTATAGCAGAAAAAAGGAACAGCTTTAACTGCAGCCAAGAGTCTCATCACCTTAATGTGCTTTAAGTCTTCTGTAAATTTCAGCCCTTGTAGTTTTCAATAATATAAGGTTTTTAAGCTTTAAATTCATGTATTAATAGCATTATATTGTTGTATATCAAGATCTCTGTGAATATACTTGTGTTGCGAATTACTATGGAAACAATCACCTTAAAGAACAGGCAAATTAATGTCACTATTTTATTGTAGGGCATTTATTATAGGTTATCAGTAACTACAGGGAAACTAATACTAGGGGATTAGTTCAGATTCTGAGGAATGTGGACCCCTTTGGACTCCTGGGACTTTTCACATTAGGTATGATTGATTTCCTGCTTCCCTGCTAACCAGCAATCACAGTGTTTTTGTGGCTCCCATATCTGATACCCGAGTATGCTGTACTGTGCCCGAGACCACCTTTTCATCAGATTCGGGTACGGTTCCCAAGGCAGGAACGATTGTGTTCTCACTGATCAAAATGAGTCAGACTTCGGGGTCTCTGAAACGATCCCTTTTCCCTAATGTGAAAACACCATAAGCCTAAGCACCAGATAGATAGCTAATGAAACATAGACATTGTAGAAACACAATACAGGGTGCACATCTCATTATAAGATTCAGAGCTACAGGTCAATGCAGCTGGAATGAAAATTTAACTGGGCTAGCTCTTGCTCTGTCATATTTTCCAGCCCACAACGACAAGCTCAATAGACGTCTGAATGCGGCTGGTATCCTGAGACAGATCTGTTAGTCATCATTCCATGGTTGAGTCTCAATGCATGACACACATTTCGAGTCTTTGTGGGAGACATGCACCCATCAACCACATTCACCTCTTTTTCCAACTGAAAATGTCCTATTAAAGAAGAATGGAAAATTATAGGCTGTTTTTTGATGAGAAGTACAACTTCGGTCCAAATGAATATGTGATCACACAGGATTTTCATCATGCTTTCATCATCATCTTCAAATTCTTTAGGCTTGTGACTTACTTTTGTAGCCTCCCGCAGAGTCTCTGTTGAACTGCAAATGTATTTAAATGTCAAACCTGACCTCACCTCTCCCTCTTTTCTGAAAACTCTGGAAAATCATATTCTCCCTCATGGAGCCTCCTGGCCACACTGTCTGGAAACTAAACAAATGTCTCAGCCCAGCGTTGAAGCAAAAGACCACCATCCTCCCCACAAAACCCGAGATGTCTCAGGAGTGAGTCACTGCCTAGCCATCTTGCGTCTCCTGACAATTTCCAATAGGTGAAATTATTCCCACTGACCATGTCCCATGACAACTAGTTTTGCTTACCTCACTCACAAATCGCAAAAGGTATTCACCCCTATATTAATTCCCACTTGAGTTTTATGTTCACTTCCATGATATACTGAAGTCAGGAAAATTACGTATCTTCAGCTTTTTTCTTACTTTACAATTTCAATTTAATTTCTTTTGTTTTGTCTTGGGCTTTGTTCCTTTTATCCTAGAGGAAGCCATATCAGATCATTTGATAAACCCTTCCTTTCGTAAACCCCCCCCTTTTCTAACCAGGCTTAGGACCTACAATGAATGCATTGGCTGGGTTAGGGTTAAGGGTCACTCCAAACGACCCAGCAGGGATGACCCAGTGGTGGTAGGGCTTGACCCCTCAAACCGAAATCCGAGCCTCAGCTGCCTGAGCAACCACTGCCCCTATTTTCAATTTTCATATTTGAAATGTCTGTGGCTGCCTAATTACCTTGTATTAATTATTATCTACAAAAAGAAAAAGTCCTACTTGGGCCCCCAAAGGTTTCAGTCAGGTTTTGAAACCAGTTGTACCAAGAAATTAGTTTATGTTGAATCTTCACCAATTAATATAAATAAAAATTAGGAGAAAGTGAATAAAGAAATGATTTTTTTTTAGAACTAGATACTCATGGCAAAAGCTGACCAGTCTGAGACGACAGTGAAGATCTTCATTTTAAACCAATTGAAAATAATTAAAAACCTTTAGATTAAATAGAAATTACCAAATGATGGAAATAACCCGTATCTTGAATTTGCAACAATTCTAAGTCAAAAAGTTAGGAATCTCTCACTGACTATGTAAACTTTTTTTTATATAAAAAAAAAATGAGTTTTTCCTTTTATTGGATAATTTTCTCAGATCATTCTCTAATCAATTTGATCTAAAATCTTACCTAGATTTATACAAACTGTTGGAGTCTATGCCAATCTATGTGTACACTGTTATTAAAACAAAAAGAAATGTACCAAAAATGTAAAAATTCTGAAGCTCACGTAATTGCTGAAGTCAAGTTAGTGTAATTTAATTTGCAATGTAAACAATTTTGTATTAAACTGTAAATTATTTTCCCTTTTGTACTCCACTAACCCTCAACTACAAGAGAAATCTTGGCTTACTACAATTAATTACAGTCTGCATTCACCTTTAATAAATCATAATAATACTTTAGAGTCTTGTTAAAATCTGATAATCTGATAGTAGTTTATGATAAAATAGTCTTTAAATGTAAAGATTTAAGGATTTGATCTGACACATTACATTTCTCCAAATGTAATAAACCCAGGAACTTTTTAATACTAGATCTGGTGCTAAACCCCTAACAGCGCTGCTAATCTCCCACTGTACTGTATCAGCATGTCCTAATACTGTACGTAACAACTGTTTACAGTTCATGTCACAGTTTGTCATGGTAGACAGGTTTGGCCCAGTGTGTGATCAGCTTGCTGCTGAGTCGTGTCATGACAGCACCTCAGGAATCTGTTCCGAGGCATTAATCATCATTATAAGAATTTATCAATGGAAAAAAATTACTTATAGATAGATTTAGATAAGATAGACTTATTATAGATTTTACATGACAACCAAAAATAAAAATTAAATGTATTTTTTTAAATATATATATGGTATTAAAATGATTAAACATCATACATTGTGATGTAAACTGAGCATTTCCCTCTGGTAGGTCAAACGATGTGAAGTACAATGGATTGAAAGACTACCCTTAAGGAAAATGTGTGACTAGTTACTAAGGCCAATAAAATAGCTTGGGGGAAAAGGGTAACACAGACTGTGAACACGGAAGTTATTTATTGCTTTTTAAGAATTTCACCCCCAGGAGCTCCCCGTGAGGTCATGATAAAGACAGGGCCCTTGCTTTACCTTAAATTCGTCTGTAAATCATTTCCATAAACATGTATGTTTTTGTCTTCAGATGGGGGGGGCAAAGTAAGTACATGAATGCTTGAATTGCAATCCAAAAACAAACAACTGACCTGACATACAGTATATGACTCAAAAATTTATGATGAGTATATGTGTATGGTCCTCCATAGCACAATAAGTAAGTTTTGTGCATTGACCTGTACAATTAAGTATATATTAAATATCATTTTACATCATTGTAATGTACTAAGTTACAATAAAACACAGATAATAATAATAATAATAATACAGCACAATAATCTAGCTAACTGTCTTCTGCTGTACCTAATGAAGTCAATTAGTTTTTTTTTAGAGATGATAACAAAAAAAAAAGTCTTCTTATGGAGAATGAGCGCCAGGTCATGCTTTGGTTTTCATGCTTTGCAGCTGTAATTAAAGTTTTATCAAGCCTAACTTTGGCCCCTTTCAAACCTCAAATGCTAAGACAAACAACAGTAACAGAAGTTTCTGGTTGTATAAACATGGAGGAAAATTGTACTTTTTATTTATAGCTTGGAGGCATCTACATTTACCATGACTCTGGGCTAAAAATATTACAATGTAACGTGTTAGCAGTGTGATTAAAACAATATGGTCCTATGCCTTTTTGTCATGAACTGAAATATGTTTTCATGAAATAGCTTCTGGAAATAATTAACTGTTTGACGTTAATTTGATGTTTCAATTTTTTGACTGTGCTAGGCATGCAACTACGATGATGATTATTTAAAAAAATAACATTAAAAATATGAGCTTATTATTTTAGATCATGATTAAGTGTATGTATATTTATCTAGTTGTAAAACTTTTTTTTTTCTCAGATTTTCTCCCTAATTTAGTCGTGTCCAATTCCTCCCCGTCACTAGGGGTCACCACATTAAGGCTACTACTGCCACTCAGTCGGGAGAGCCGAAGACTATCACGTGTTTCCTCCGAACCATGTGACGCCAGTCAACCGCATCTTTTCGAACTGGGCCAATCAGCTCTCCCTAGGCCGCGAGAGGTTACAGCATCACCTGGGAATCGAACTCGCGATCTCCGGATGATAGGGCGAGCACTTTACCACTGTGCCACTCGGAGCTGTTGTAAGACATTTTAACATGAGCATTTAACATTTAAACATAAGTAATTTCTAAAAGTTTATTGAAGGTGATTATAAAGTTTCACAGAAATTAATTGAAGTATTAATAATGAGGTTATAATACTATTGATTAAACGCTGTCCTGTCACAAAAAGTCCACATTTCAGTAGGGTCAAATTATTGCGCTGCATTAAGCAAAGAAAACAACTAAGGAGATCTGAAATTACTGGAATTGGGTTAAGAATCATATTATCAAAACCTGGAAGGATAGTATTCAACCATCAACTTTGTGAAAGAAATGTGGTCATAAAAAAACATATATGGAGATCACTTAAACAGTTGGTGAATTTTCCTGGTAAAAATCATCAGTAAAAACTATAGCTATTTAATAGTGAAAGTAATTTCCATACACAATGTGTGACGAGAACTCACAGGATTTGGACTAAATAGCTGTGGGCCAATATTTAAACCACTTGTTAGTGAGACTTAATCAGAAAAAAGGCTTCAGTTTGCTAAGGAGTTTTTGCAAGGTGGTCATGTGGTCTGATGAGTCCAGATTGAGCCTATTCCAGAGCGATGGGTGCGTCAGGAGAGGAATAGAAGCATATGAAGCAATGCACCCATCATGCAAGGTGCCGACTGTACAAGCCCCTGGAGGCAATCTTATGATCTGGGGTTGCTTTCAGGTCTAAACTCAGCAGTATTATGTGGCAATATAAAGAAGTCAGCTGACGACCTGAATGTGCTGAATAACCAGGTTATCACATCTGTGGAGTTTTTCTTCCCTGATGGCACGGGCATATCCGGGACTCACATGGTGAAAGACTTTCTGGAAGCATGAGGAATCATTTTTACACATGAACTTGCCAACACACTGTGTGATGTAGGCAAGGCAAGTTTATTTGTATAGCACATTTCATACACAATGGTAATTCAAAGTGCTTTACATAAAAGAGAACAAAATAATCATAAAAAGAAATAGAAAATAATAGGTTTAAAAAGTTTTTAAGAAATTGATTATTGATTGATTTCACAATGTCTGATCTCCGACCCCTTAGAAATCAATTTCTTAAAAACCATCATGTTTCTGTGTTGGATATCACGATGTGGACACTTTGGTAAATCTTTATCCATTAACACTATTTGTTGTTGCATTTATAAATGCAACTTAAGGCTTATGGAAGCCATACATCAATACTATCCAGATGTGTCAAAGACCATATACCATACATACTGTAGTAACACCATGTTTTCAGAGACATTTCAGTACTTTCCAGAAGGACAACAGCAAATTGCATTGTGCTCAGATGAATGACTGTTAAACACAAAATACAATTTACAAATTAAATATTCTTCATTGGCCAAATCAGACCCCTGCTCTCAACTCAATAGAGCATGTTACTCACTTGCTGAATTTAAGAAGTTCTCAAAGTTCTTGAAAAAGTTTTACAAGTTCTAGAAAATTATTTATCAGTTATTCAGCAATACATCTATATGAAATAATAGGCGTATTTGAAAATTTCATTAACCAGGTCACAAAAGGAAAAGTTGAAAGTTCGTTATGCATAGGCAATTGGTAAATTACTCTTTCTACCCAGGACAAGAAAAGGTAAAAATGTTTTCTTTCATAATGTTATTGTAAGGCTATAAACAAAACTGTCATAATTGCAGTACTAACGTTTAGTTTGCAGTCATGCTTCACTTTACTACTTTTAACTTATGCCTCAACTCAACTCAACTCATCTTTATTTGTATAGCACTTTAACAACAAGAATGCCCCAAAGTGCTTCACATAAATA
>JAQMYL010000035.1:29432402-29450804 GCA_030014365.1 Clarias pachynema
AATTTTCTTTTCATTTTTGTGAAGCTGCTTTGAGACAATGACCATTGTTAAAAGCGCTATATAAATAAAATTTAATTTAATTAGTGATTTTTGTGCGCTTATTTCTTTCCCCATCTAGCTCCAATTAATACAGTTCTGTGCAAGTCTAGCGCCACCCCTCGTTTATTCATATTAAAGAATATTAAATGATATACATTAAATAAAAGAGAATAATTGTTTTATTGTAACAGGTTGCAAAATTCCTAAAGATACTTAATTTAAAATAGCTTGTTTATTTATATAACTACCTCAGCAGCAACCTCATTTCCCCTCTCGTCTGTTCCAACCACTCAGCATCACCAGTATACTAATCACCAGCCTGACCATCTGTCATCATCTGCACCTGTTTCTTACTGGTTCATGCCTTAAGGTAGATGAATTTTTTTTTTTTTTTAATCTTTAAATGATTTATAGTTTACTGTGTGTCTCAACAAACAGAAAAACATTCCTCTGAAACTGAAGAACCATTTCTGAAGATTAAATTAAAATACGAGAAGGTCTGGCTCATTTGAAACACAATATGAAGAAATGACGGAGACCCTTAAAGGCCATTGAACAGTACTCCACCCCCTACACATTTAGCACAGTTTTCTTCTTTTTGAAATATTTCTCACATTTTCTTTGTACTTTCTTTGCAACTCCTTTCCATTAGCCAGCTCTTGTTTATTGTATGACAGCTACTGACAAGATGAGTTTGATGGCTAAAACACGCGTTCTATCTGCATATATCCAATCATATCTTTTCCACTGGCTGCCCTTGCAGCACACTCAGAGCAAAAAATGTTATCTGGTTTCATTCCTACACATGACCTCATGAGGTCCACTAATGGCTATTGCTTCTGTGATTCCCAGCAGAGAGAGAGAGCAATGCCATACCGTCCACCCAGAGACCAAACATGAACACCCTATAGAAATCATAGAAATTTCCCCACTGTGGGACGAATAAAGGTATATCTTATCTATTCAAGAGTGTTATAATCTACAACACTCTCTCCCTTATCAATCCCAGTTACGCTAGCCAGTCATCGGCGTCTATGAGTTCGGATAACACTTTCCTCTAAATGTGTAACACCTCCCCTAGTGACCTTGCATGACTGCCAGTTTAAAAGCATGCAGATGGATGGCTATGCTGCCTTAGAGGGAGCACATGTTTGGCCTTACACTCCCTGCTCGGCAGCTGGCTAGAGGGTAAAAACTTGTTAAGAATACATGAGAGAAAGTTTGCAGGTATTTTAAATATAGGAGTCAATTCGTGTTAATAGACCAAACATACACTAAAGGGGACAAGGCCTAAAATACTTAAATACTTTTTTTTTTTTAAAGGAGAAAAAAAAGTCTATACCACTCAGTCATTATCTATACCACTTTATCCTGTGTACAAGGTAGAAGGGCCTGGAGCCTATCCCAGGAGGGCACGAGGCGGGGTACACCCTGGACAGGGTGCCAGTCAATCGCAGGGCACACACAGACACACACTACAGGCAATTTGGGAATGTAAATTAACCTAATCAACATGTCTTTGGACTGTGGGAGGAAACCGGAGTACCAATCACAAGGAGAACCTGCAAACACCATGCACACAGGTCCAATATGGCAATTGAACCCGGATCCTCGAGGTGCAAGGCGACAGTGCTAACCACTAAGCCGCCGAAGTCTATACCATATTAATGTATTTTGCATATTGCTTGATTGTGTACTTGTTTACTAACTTTTTATTCACTGATAAATAATGAAAAAAATATACATTCATATAGTACATGTTAAAGAAGAGGAGTAAAAAAAATAATTATACATTGGCAAAGACAAATTAATTACTATTTCATATTTTCTAAGTATAAAAGTATATTTAAAATATACTATATACATTCTCTTTACAGTTTTTGCCATTTTTCTTCACTTTAAGACTTTTAGGACCTTAGGACACTTTTCGCAGCAACAGGAAGCAAGGCAGTCAAGGGTGCTGCAGTTTGCAATTAGGACACCCTGTATCATGCCTTCTATTCAACACTTACTGTATGTTCAGGCTTGATCACTACGTCTGATTGCCAAAAAGAATTGCTGAAAGAAGGTAGACTGAAAAAGAAATGGCTAGTACGATGGCCTCACACCTCCGGGGTTAAAGTTTGGCAGCCTGTCCAACTTCCTGGGACTCCTGGATACCACAGGATAAGTGGTATAGAAAATGAATGAATGAAAAAAAAAAAAAAAACCTACACACTTATGTGCAATAAGAGGAAGACATCTGAAAACAATTCTGCTTTAAACTGTTAATCTAGCAGTTGCCAGATTCAGCTTGCCAATGTGTTTCTTATCATAGAATAATAAATAGCTGTAGTGAGACATGGTCTATATTGTCATTCAACACCTCTGTGACAGTCTTCAATTTCCAAACAGATGTTAAGGAAAACTTGCACTTACTCTCTCATTGTCTATACCACTTTATGCTGTGAACATGGCCATAGGGGGCCTATAGAGTCTATCCCAGAAGAATTAGAGCATGAGGGGGGGGTACACCCTTGACGGGGTACCAATCCATCGAAGGACACATGTGCACACACACACACTATGGGAAATTTGGAAACACCAATTAGAATTGAAACTGAAATGCAGAATCTCTAACCAACATAGTCTTGCCCATTAGTTATATATTGTTTCAGTATGTTAACACACATACATATACTATATAATAATAATAATAATAATAATAATAATAATAATACATTATCTCTAAGTGCTACATAAGCAATTAAAAGCAAGAATAAAAAGAGTAATGTGCCCATAATTAATATGCTTTCCTAAACAGAAAAATCTTTGGTGCCCGCAAGTTCTCAGGCAGGACATTCCAGGACCGTGGAGTGACTGCTGAGAAGGCTTGATCCCCCATTGTGTGCTGTTTTGTCCTTTGGGGGCAGAGACGGAAAGTATTTGTGGAGCAGAGCTGTCTTGTTGTAGATTGTGGAGTGCGGAGTTCTTTAAGATAGTATGGGGCGTTTCCATAAATGCACTGGTGCGTAGGTAGACAGAGTTTATATTCTATACGGAGGTTGATGGGAAGCCAGTGGAGTGCCCAGAGGATTGGAGTAATGCGTTCATGTTTCCGCACCCTCATAAGGATCCTGGCAGCACTGTTTTGAATGTGTTGGAGCTTTTGCAGGCTTGTGCCAGAGATCCCAATGAGGAGTGCATTACAGTAATCCAGTCTGGAGGAAACAGACGTGAAAGGCAGAAAGGCATAGATCAGCCTTTCAGTGTCACAGACGGTGAAGGAGTTTGGCTATGTTTCTCAAATGAAAGAATGCAGTTTTACAGAGATTGTGGACATATGATTCAAATGACAGGTGGGGGTCAAACTTGACCCCCAGGTTATTAACAGAGTTTGAGAGAGTAATGGTGAGGCCAGAAAAGGAAATACAGGTAATTGGGGAAGAACAGAGCTGGTGTGAAGCTGGTGTGAAGATTGTGAAGCTTTCAATTTGAAGCACTTAAGTTTTGGAGTTTTGGTGCTGTTCAACTGAAGGAAGTTCTCTGACATCCACACCTTAATCTCATCCAGGTAGCAAGTGAGAGGTGATGGAAGTGACAGAGAGGTCGGGTTCAATCTCACATGGAGTTCAATGGAATGAAGCTCCATGCTTGCCAATCACATGACCCAATGGGAGCATGTAGATGTTGAAGAGGGTCAGTCCAAGAACCGACCCTTGTGGCACCCCACAGTTGACCATATGGGGGCGTGATTTGGCATCGCCAAGGGCCACATACAGTACTCAGCTCTATTTGTCAGATAGGAACCAAACCACTCCAATTATATGCTGTAGATGGTGGAGGAAAATATTTTTGGTCAACTGTATCAAACGTGGCTACAAATGTGGGTCTGATGTCTGAGCAGATGATTTATGGATAATGGAAAAAAGTTGTTTTGTATTGCCAGAATTGATATTAAATATATTAAAGTAATATTGCAAACTGGAAATGGCAATTGCTCTGGAGTAGTTTTTTCTTTTATGCTCTCAATAAGCCATTTTTTGGACAGTTCCATTAGTCGAAACAGAATGCCGTTCGAGGGCATGCCCAGCTGTTTTCATTTGATGGAGCTTACTAGTAAACCATGGGGCAGATTTTGAAAAAGAGGCCATGCGTGATCTAACAGTAGCATGGGCCTCAAGGATATTCTGGAGGCCATTATTGTAGTAGTCCACTAATTCACTGACTGAGGAGAATTGTGGAACAATGGATAGAATTTTTATGCCAGCACATAGATCAGAAGGATTTAAGTTTTTCAGAATTCTGAAGTGGATACAATGTTGTGTCTTGGAATTTAACCTCTATGTCACTGTGTCACCATAAAATATTTCATTAATCATAATATTAATTTGAAGTCGTATAGCCCAGCACTATGACACATGCTGTATTCTCATTAGTGGCTAAGTCCTCTAATGTCCGACCCTAGAATAACACCTGACTAAATATGTCTTGGGCAGCCAATGAAAGTGTCAAGCATCATATTGTTTCTGTCACAGACAAAAATGAGATAACCTTAATAAAACAGCATTGCTTTCTACTTGCTACTCTATGAAAAGCCAGAATTCGCATTTGGATTTATTTTCTACATTCTAGAACGATACTGGAAAAAATTAAATTACACATAATGTAGATGCTATGAGTTGTGAGACAAAAATGCTAAGTAAAAGGGTACTTTAAATTAGAATTGACAGCCCTAATGTGTGCCCTTATTATAACCTGTTGGATAAATCACTATCATTTGGTCTGCATGTATTTTAACTACATAGATATGTTTTTAAACTATTAAGCCAATCTTATAACTAAAGAGCTGAAACGTTACTGTTTGGCTCTTCAGAAGGTAATGATGATCTGGATAATTTATAAAGTGAAACACATTGAAACATTATTAATGATGTGGTCTTGTGTTGTACATCGTTCTGTAATGAAGGAAAAGGAAAGTGTGAAGTGAAACACTCAGAAGCTCAGTGCTAATGACTGAATTATTACTTTCTTGTTCTTCTGTAGTTAATGATCTTGAACAGCGTTATACAGGGCAATGCTCTGCTAATGGGGTTGCAAGTATGTTAATGCTGAATATTTGTTACTCGTTTCGATGTTATGGCCTTGTAAATGTTTTGTAAATAGCATTACAAAAATCAAAAATCATGTAAGGTAGAAAATACTTACAAAAAAATAACTTTCAGTAAGTTCTTGTTCTTTTATTCATCCAAAAGTCATTATTGCAGCATTTCTCCTTCTTCTATACCGCTTTCTCCTGTATTCAGGGTTGTGGGGGCCTGGAGTCTATCCCAGGAGACTTAGGGCACAAGGTGGGGTACACCCTAGACAGGGTGCCAATCCATCACAGGCCACACACACAGACATACTGTACACTACGGGAAATTTGGAAATGCCAATTAGCCTAATCTGCAGGTCTTTGGACTGTGGGAGGAAAAAGGAGTACCCGGAGAAAACCCACCAAACACAGAGAGAACATGCAAACTCCATGCACACAGAGGCAGGAACCTGGCTGGGAATTAAACCCGGACCCTGGAGGTGTAAGGCGACAGTGCTAATCACTACCCTTTCAATTTCAATTGCCATGCAAATGTGAATGTGTATGAATCAAAATGATAAGAATAATCTTAATGATAAGATAAGATTGTGCCGGTTTTAAATGATTCTCATTTTTATAAATTACTTTAAAAAGAGTTTTTTGTTTTAAACAACACATTTTATTTATACTTTCAAGGTGGTTGAGTTAGAAAAATGTCAGAAAGCAACAACAAATTTGTATTTTTAGGACTGGTACATGGAGGAAAAAAAATCCTCATTCACTATATCGCTTATCCTATGCAGTGTCGCGGGAAGCCAGGGCCCGTATTCACAATGCTTCTTAGAATTCTCTTAGAGAGCTCATATCTTAGCTTAAAAAGTCCTAGCTGGGAGTCCTACATTAAAAGTGACTTAGGAAACTTTGTAGAGCAACTCTGAGAAAGGAAAGTACAAAAACCTTTATCTTAGTGAGGAGGTGTGGTTGGACCTCTGCAAAGGTCTTGAAATGTGCTCTTTGTGAAAACAAAATACTTATTATAGAACAGACAGTGAAATCATAATGTTTGTATATGAAGAAATTGTATAATCATGACTGCAGGTTTCTTTATGAAAAGTTTTTAGGCTAAATATCTTCAAATTAATTAAAACAGACAAATGTTGAAAATGTGTCTACTTTTGAATCAACCAATTTCCACGCAGTAGTTACTAAGTTCTTTCATTTATTTACCGTACTGATTTTATTACTTGTAATCCATTTTAGATTGATGGGAGCAAAATGGCTCACCTTTTACCATTTGACATAATTCCAAGACAGTCCATTTAAGCTGCACTTTTGGATGGTATGTAACCAACAATCCAAGAGAGATAGAAGGAAGTAAAAGAACAAAAGAAAAAATAATAATTGGACAGAAGAGCAGTGTTTACTTTTAGTTTTACGTTCAGTGTTTGGAGAATATTTATTCTTTCTGCCATGTTGTCCTCTGCTGTAGAACCTCTTAAGCCTCTTAAAAGTGCTCATCTCTACTCAGCTAATTTGTACCTTAGGAGCTGTTTTTAGGGCTAAGATGTTTCATGAATAATTTTTTCTTTACTAAGATTTAGTCCTACGTAAATTTAAGGAGAAATTCTAAGAAAATGCCATAATTCAAAGAATCTTCTTAGAATTGCATCACTAGGAGCAACTTTTAGGCTTAAGAAGCTTTGTGATTATGGTCTATTTTTCACCCATATGTAGCCTTGTACGTGGAAAACCTTGGACATTGTTGGTTAATGTTGAGGTTTGGTTTTCTTTTCATCTTCAACCAAGATAATGTATTTCTTTAAACCTTAAATATATTTCATGCAAATAAAACAGGTGTAGTGTTTTTTTCTGCATGTGATGGCTAAAATATTAAATTTACCCCTCAGGGTCTATGATAAGATCTTTAAGAATTGGATCATAGTCTGCCAGTACTGAAAATTTGAATTGCCTTTCTGATCCAGAGTCTCTCAAAGTCTCTCAAGAGGACAATGTAAAATTAATATTCACAATATGGTCTAAAACATTCCACCAATATGGATGCATTTTTTTTTTTCATTATTTTCCCCATGTGGTTTCCACTTCATAATTTTTAACAAGCTCTCACATGAACCCGTAATTGCATGTGCTACCAAATCTCAAACATCCTAACATTACCCATGCTACACTGTAGCCCTGAATAGCCAACAAGGCTCACAACTGGCATTGTAAAAATTTAGTGAGTATCAGCCAAATGCTCATTTTAGCCATAAATGTAAAAACAGAGAGTCACTAGTGACCAGATTGCACATTATTCTGTCAAAGAGCTATCACAAATTCAGCATATCCAGTCCACTTACCAGTAGGAAACCAGAGAGCCATGTAGACATGTAGAGAAGATATGTGGGAAGAATTCTACATAGACTCATTACCATGTTCAGGAAACCAATTATTAAGTTCCCAAGTACCCTCTTACTTCATCCACAAGGGTTAATCTGGAGCCATGTTCTGCTAATCATCAACCCTTGATTAACTGATTATCAGGAGGTGTGCAGACCTCATTACAAACAGATCTTTTTGGCAGTTTGCAGGTCTAGAGCATTCAGGCGTGTGTGATAACACAATGCAAAGTGGGAAAGACTTAAGCAATGGTCTTAGAAAAGCAATTGTTACTGTGCATCAATTTGGAGATGGTTATAAAACCATTTCCTAACAATTTTTGGAGTTCAATGTTCCACAGTGAGAAATATTATTAGCAAGTGTAAAGCATTCAAGACAGTTGCCAATCTTCCTAGGAGTGGATGTCCCAGCACATTCACCCCAAAGTCAAACCATGCAATTTTCAGAGAAGTAGTAAAAAACTGAAACAATATCCTATGGACAAATGGGACCAAAGTGGAGCTGATTGGCCTTAATGCACATCACCATGTTTGATGACAACATTTAAGCAGAAACACCTCATAACCACTGTCAAGCATGGAAGTGGAGGGGTGATGATTTGGGGTTGTTTTTGCAGCCACGGGACCTAGGCACGTTGTAGTTACTGAACTGACCATGAACTCCTCTGTATGCCATTGTATTCTAAAAGCAATTGTGAGGCCATTTGTGCGACGGCAAAAGCTTGGATGAAATTGTCATCCAACAAGACAATTATTCAAACCACACCAGTAAATCTGCGTATATCAGAATGACCAGAAAAAATAATCAAGACTTTGGAATGGCCTATTCAAAGTCCAGACCTCAACTCAACTGACATGCTCTGGTGGGATATTAAGAGAGCTGAGCATAAGCGAATGCCCAAAAACCTCAATGACCTAAAGCAATGTTGTAAAGGAGAATGGACCGAGATTCCTCCACAATAATATAAAAAACTGAATACCAAATTCTGACCACACCCTCTAAATGTCGCACCAGAAATTGTTCTTTCCTGTTCTTACCCAGTGTAGTCATCTGTTGCTGAAGCCCAGCTGCTTCAAGGTTCAATATAGTGTGGATTCAGAGATGCTATTCGGCATACCTCTGTAATAATGAGATGTTATTCAAGTTATTGTTGTCAGCTCAAAACAGTCTGGCCATTCTCTTCTAACCTCTGGCATCAACACGGCATTGTTACTCAGAGAACTGCTGCTCACTGGATGTTTTCTCCTTTATAGACCATTCTCTATAAACCCTTGAGATGGATATCAAGAGTACCAATCAATCCCCACACACTACAAGCAATTTGTAAACACCAATTTGCCTAAACTGCAGGTGTTTGGACTGTGGAAGGAAACCAGAGTACCCAGAGGAAACCCACCAAGCACTGAGATAATATGCAAACTTCAAACACCCAGACCTGAGGCAGGAATTAAACACTCAACCCTGGAGGTGCAAGGCCTCAGTGAAAACTACTATGGGGATGTGCTGTTTAAACAGAGATTACTCACTCACTTACTCATTGTCTATACAACCTTTATGATGCATACAGAATCACAGGGGGCTGGACTTAGGGCATGAGCTGGACATACACTGACTCATATGCTCATTCACACATTGTGGGCAATTTGGGAACACTAATCAAAGGATAATTGGTATGTAGTACTATATGCACTACGATGAAGACATATACTGTACAGTACATATTAAGCGTGCATGCAGGTACAATTAAATGTTCTGATCTCAAAGAGTAAGAGAAAGAGTTTTTATTTTTCTAGAGCAATCACTACTGGAAAGAAATTATTAACAACCAAGTGGAGCAGATCTTAGGAATACATTCCTTAGATGGACATAAAAGGTCAAACCAAACTACATGCATGATCTCTATCTATGCTATACACATCAAGATCTGCACATCTGCTTAACATATGAGGTCTAATACAGTCTGGAAGAAGATTCCATAAGATTCCTTATTTTATTTACCGTACTGAGTAGATTACAAATGTTAAAAAACTGTTGTTGTTTTTTTTATTACTGAGAGGAACAATCAGCTAGACTCAACAATCCACCATTGCGGTTTATTGCTTAAAAAAAAAAAAAAAAAACAGTCTACTGAACAAAATCATACTAAACGTGAACCACAGGAAATACCTGCAGTCAGTTCACATTGCTAGAAACCAATGAATCATTTTTTCTTTATTCATCCTCCTTACTTTATTTTTTTATTTTTTGTCTACATCAAGCCAAATTTGGTTCTGAGCTCTATTCTTGTTCGCTTGTAAAAAAAAAAAAAAATAAATAATAATAATAATAATAATAAAAAAAGTTTAGCAACAATTCAGTTTGGTGCCCTTAAGATGGCCATAAAACCAGTTTACAGTCCTGCCTTGTAACAGTCTTCAAAGAACAACAATGCCAAAATGTAGATATGTCTGTATGTATTGTTCAGCATTTAAACATTTTTGTTTAAAAAAAATAATAAAATCTCACATCTCAGGAGAAAAGAATTGTTTCGTGAACGTGGCTGTAGTTGAATGCGACCACACATGTCTGTGAGTAGATGCTTATGAGAGAGCACTGACAAAAAGGGGTGGAAAATTAGGGTGGTCAGCATTCTTCTTATTTGAAGCTGTGTGTGTGTGTGTGTGTGAGAGAGAGAGAGAGAGAGAGAGAGAGAGAGAGAGCACAAAGTTGGGCTGGGTCTGATTGCTCCTGAGTGCAGGAAAAGCTTCAGTCTGTCTTCATGGTGCAGCGATAAACTTGGACTCTTTTACCCTCTCTCCCCATTTTTTTTTTTGCACAAAAGGAGGCTCATGTCTTGGATATAGACATGATGAGCTTTGTGCATTCCAGGATCTTCTTATTTCTGGCTTTATCACTGGCACAAGTACTGTTTGTGAAATGCCAGGACGGAAACAGTGGTAAGTCGAACTAAACAAAAAGCTGTGCTGATATAATTACCTTGTTTAATTATTGTATCTTAAGACCTTGTATGGAAAGGCAAGTGATGGTATGAATTGGCATGTAACAACTTTTAACTCCACATAAGGAGCTCATTTCTTGGATGCTCCTCATCACGGAATTGTCTTAGAATGAGTCATAAATGACTCTGTAAAATAGATGCACAAATTGTTCACAGTTGGTTTTTTATCAATCTTTGAAACTATGTTGGATTTATATGTTTTCTCGATGGTTTCTCTATGAGAGATGGCTTGGGATCTTCTTGTGCAAGTTAGAACTGATCGTGAGAGTGAGGCTTTTGATAAATCCCCTAATGCTGATTTAATTGTGAATAATTATCCTCAAACAGTTGTATTATGTTCTTCTATTCATTCATCAGTTATGCTGTTGCAGTTTACCAGAAACGTGTGATGTGAAATAGAAGCAATGCAATTTACAGGCTGTTGGATTCTTTACTGCTCTTGTTGCGCCTTTTTTTTCTCCCCACTTCAAGGTCCTTATTGCCCCAGAACACTCCCCTCACATCTGCACAATGTATTATCAGGGCTGTGAAACTCATCCTAGATGACCACAGATTACTTTCTTTACTGAATTCAAACAAAAGGCACCCCTAAGAATGAAATGATGAGTTGGAGTATACGTGCTAAATAAGCTAAAATATGATGATACTTATGGAGCTCAGTCTTACTCTCAAGTAAGCCTTTTTTTTTTTTTTTTAAGGAGCACAGCTTCCATCCTACTCTGGGGCAGATGTGGTGAGGGAGGTGCAGGAAGAGAACAAGCAAGGGAAGGGAAGAAAGAAAGAAAGAAAAAAACGAGGGGAAAAAAAAACACACGTCTGGGCCCAGAACACCTGAGCACTATTATTTCAGTCACGCTGAGTGTTTTAGCAGATGTGAAACATATGATGTCACTTTTTCCTTCTTGCTGATGTCACTCAGTCAACTTTTTAAATTATTATTTTTTTTTTTCAAACAAAGGCCTGAATTTTGCGTCTTGATGAAGATGACATGGTATTATGTACGGACGTGTACGGACAGTGAAAATGAATATTATTTTATTCCAAGTTGTAGTTTGAATCGAATATCACATATTGTACAAAATGCGCCACCTGGTGGTGAATAACCATAACTGGGGGCCTGTTCGAGAGACGCCAGTAAAGTCAGAATAATCGAGCCACAGCTTCATAGCAAGTCATAAAAATAAAATTAGAAACATGATTTTGTTCTTGGATTTAGAAGTTCCTTTGGAGTTGGACAGTTTTACATTTGGCAATGTGATGCGATCATGTCTATAAACAGTGGATGAAACAAGATCAGACTAGTCTTTATGTCTGTGGTGATCTTTTGTGCAAGATAAGTTCATTTAATAGCTCATTTTGAGTACCTGGCTGCCTCGCCAATGATGTCAAATTTGTTAGACAGGTGTTTTTCCTCACTGTCAACTTAATTCCCCTTTTAAACCTCAAACGGTTCCTCCTTGTATTAGCACAGCACTCAGCATAATAACTATGTTCTAAGTCTTGTGTCACTCAAGAATCCCAATTCTAGGTTAACAGAACATTTTCTGAGTATTAGGGTTCCATAAACGTTGTTCATTTTATCTGTTAAGTTTTCTGGGGGTTCTGAGAAGGTTTTCTTGTAATGTTTGTAAAATTTTATGCAATGTTGCTCATTTTTAACATTGCTTGTTAACACTGACATGCTAAGTGGCATTGTAATAACGTCACTAAAACCAAAATCAAAGGTTTTGACATTTTAATCTTGGAATTCTGATGCTTATTAAGGGTCTTTGGACTCGATATGACTCAACAAAAGCATGCTGTTTTATGTGGTTTTGGAGACTTTATTAATGTTAAGTATGGAAACAGATACAGTATGAGGCATTATACATAATGCTAGTCAGCACAAGGTTTAATAAGTTTTAGGACAAATGTAAACTTTTTTTTGTATGGAAAATGGTGGATAGGAATCAAGTATGATTGCATGCTATAACTGAAAAAATGACTACCCAGTGAAAGTAAAGTATTGACCACAGCTGCCGTTGAGCTTTTGGACCACAACAGTAACGTTTATGTGTTTTGAAGAAAAAATAAATTACAGTTAAAATGTGGTTGTGGGAATCTGGGTTCTTTATAAATGTTGAGAATGTTTTTTTGTGGATGAGGCGTAGGAGGACTAGAAACAAGCTACATAATTATAAATTTTTAGCCATTTTCTAAGACATTCAACCAAAAAGCTTAATAAGGAACAATTATGCAGATTTTCCCCCATATGTGCCATTTACACTCACTTTTCACACACTATTCATGCATTACAATTTGGGTTCCAGACTTCATTATACTTAGTCATGCCATGATGCCTGGAAATCATTCCATCTCATGTTGAATGAAATGGAAATCTGAGATCTGATTGCTTTCAAGAAACTTGTGCAGCTGAAAAAGTGCCATGATACATTTGTTAGTGTGAAACAAACATAGAGCTGTTTGGTGGTTTGAATACTTGTTCAGGAGCCCAACAGTGGTTAGCTGGCAGCATAGATCCTTAACCGCTGAACAACTGTTGCTCCTCCCACACCAAGGACATTTAAAGGGGCCAACCATCCATCCATTCACCTATTGTACCTAGGAACCTCTGTAGTCCAAGCAGGGGCCATGTAGGCCAATGGTGACCATTGTATTTATGCCTATTTTGTATGGCTGTGGCAGGACCACTGGTCAACATTCACATGCACATTCACACACTACCGGAAATTTGAGAATGCCAATAAACTTAATCTGCATGTCTTTGGACTGTGGGAGGATACTGGAGAACCTGGGGGAAACCCACTGGGAGAACATGCAAACTTTGTGCATACAGCCAGGAATTAAACCCAGCATGGCGATAGTGCTAACCACAGACACCTAAAGTGTCTCCAGTGTGCGTGTACAAACGTTAAAACATAATAAAAAAAACATTCCCTGCTATTGTCCCATTTCCATTTTTATTTTGGACAGGGTTTCAAACAAGCCAGTTGGAGTTTCACAAGAATGTGACCTCATATAAGAAGACAACATCACTCGTGTATGCTTAGCTCTACCGTTCTCTTTTGGGGCAGGGTTCAGCGGTAGCTCATTTACTGTACATTTGACATTAAAACGGCATGAACTTCAACACACATACTTTAGGGGAGCACTGAGACCTGTGTTACCTTGTTAATGAAATAGTAGAACAAATATCCTTTAAAATAAATCACCTAAAGGTTTTTTTTTCTAGTGAAGTTGTTCTGTTTTTGATTATAGGAAAAACTTTAAGGACAGGCATAAACACTCATTCCAAACCATCTTCAGTATTGAATTTACTTAGTTTGTATGGAAGGCTCTGTCACCCATCTTATAATCGAAAAAAACAAATCACAAAGTCTGTCTTATAGTAATACTACACATACAGTTGTGTAAAATTTGGCATCGTTTTAACCATCTTTGAACTGTATACATAAAAGATCAAATTCTTAATTTCATCACATTTTTTAAATCTCCAAAATTTGTTGCAGTCATTGTTACTTTAGAAAAAAAGTCTACTAGCATTGCTCAGCGTTCAAGAATAAGAACCAAGTCTGCAACAACGCACTGATGGAAAACATGTGCTGCATTTTTGAGCGATGACTTGATGACTTGCCTCCTTTGCTTCTACCAGAAGAAAAAGCTCTCCATATTGGAATGCATAATCCTCAGCTCAGCCTGAACTGGAAAAGCCTTCATGTGTAATCCACAGTATCTATCCAAACCTACTGCGATACCCCTCGATGTTTGAATGGCATGGATGATAGATGTTGATCCTGCTCATGAGGCCACTCTGTGGGAACAATTTTTAAAGTAAATAAAAAGCAGAGCAGAGGGATAACTTCCAGATGTTTGACTGGTTGCTTTGGCAGTCATTAGAAAACAAACTATAGCTACCCAAACTGTATTTGCGACGAAGGTATAATGCTGATGTTAGAAACACTGTGTCAAAGAATAACTGGAGATAGGAGAGCATAAAAAAACACTAGCATGTAGTGGTGGAAATCATTGTGGGAAAGTGGCAATCATTGTGGGTTTGTTTATTATGAGCCAACAAAACAGCTTTTACAAATAAGCCAGAAAGCAATTCTTTTTATCGAAGGAAGCGATAAGTATCGGATTATTCACAATGCAACCATTTGGGAATGTAATGTGCAGAAACAGATGGCGAGCAAGCCTTTGCTGAGCATGTAAAGGTGGGCAAAAGGCAATGGGGGCGTCAAGCCCCCGCTAGATTCACAAGCCCTGTGTGTTTACACAGCTGTTTCCATTTGTCTGAAGATCATGTGGACTTGTCTCATTGACTAGATAAACTACATCTAACTGTCTTTTAATCCTCCGAATCACCACCAAACATTTTTTAATGGATCATTCTTTGCTACACATACCCAGATTGAAGACACCAAGGACTGAAGCGCCATCCTCAGGAAGAGTGTCGCAGCACATTAAGAAATCATCTTTACTGAGATAATCATAGTACAAGCATGAAACCAAACTTTGCATTAGCTAGCAATTTAATGTTAGCAGAACTGTAAATAAATGGCATGGTTTTTACATTTTGAGGTTTATAAGATAAGACATATGAATGTTCTTATAATGTTAATGGACAACATTCTTAAGCTATAGGCAGATTACTTCTAATTATCCTATAATAATTTTTATGTAACAACTGTTTTAGCAAAAATACAGTTCACTTCTGAATAAATATTGAAGTCCACTCATCTACTGTAGGAACCTCTGTAGTCCAACTAGGGACTATGGAGGCCAATGTCGATTACCATTGCATTTATTCCCGTTTCTACGACCATGATGGGACCTCTGGTCAACAGTCACACATGCGTGTAATTTGGGAATACCAATTAACCTTATCTGCATTGCCTTGGGTCTGTGGGAGGAAACCAGATTACCTGAAGGAAACCCAACAAGCACAGGGAGAACATGCAAGCTCCATGCATACAGATCGTAAAGGTGGGACTCGAACCCAGACTGTGGTGGTGCAAGGCGACAGTGCTAACAAATATTAAAGCACAGTTTCAAATTCTTCTCAAGTTAAGCAAAATGAAGCTAATTTACTTAAATGAAAGAAAAGTAAAAAAGCATGACTGCTTTTAATCACATATGGGATTTAGTTACTGGGGGTAAATTATATTTCTTCATCATGGCAACCAGGAACATATGAAAAGAGAGTAATCTTTATTCCTTATCTTTAAAATATTAGCTAGCATGATAATAACTCTGATGATATTAATGTAATATATTGTAAATGTCAAAAGTTTTTTTTTTACTGAAAACTGAAACTGTATCAAGTATCTTTACACCTCTTGTTGTCTGAATACTCTAATAAGATTGCTATTAAGATGTAGCCAATATTAGCTCAAATAATTTCTAACATTGCATGAAAGTTAAAGTCTATGTCTAATTTTTGTCATCTACTTTGCTAGCTTTTCTTCTTCTTCTTCTTCTTCTTTTTTTTTAAAAAACTTTACTACCTTTAATATTTTAACTAAGGAAAAGTGATGTAAAAATGCGCTAGCTGCATTAGCATGTTTTATGAGTCAGCAGAGCTGGCACTGCTTCTTATTGCGTTGTGCAAATTCCTGTACTTGGTCATTTTGTGTTCTGGAGCGTGTCTAAGGAATGAGGTCCATTTCCGCTGCTTGCGTGGACATGGGATGTAACTAGCAATCATCTCAATCCCTCATTTCCAGCTCTGAGGATGGAGCGAATTTTCCTATAGCAGAGCTTCCAACATATTGCATATACATGATTCAGCATTTATGGAAACCTACTGTTTACTTTGCTGTTCAGAGATGTAGGCTAGCTATGCATCAAGATTGATGTATAATTAGATTATAAACAATAGAATTAGCATACGAGAAGCTAGCATTACCAAGTACAATGTCTCTCTTTTTTTTTTTTAGTTCATCCTGAAATGACTAACGAATTGCAGAGAAAGTAGCTGGAGTATAAAAAACAAGAGTTAAGGACAGGGAGTAAGGGAGGGTAGTACCAAGAAATCATCCACAGTTGATTATTCTCATTTTTATTCTTCATCATTTCTAGCTAGTTTTCTTCAAGGGTCAGTTCAAGAATCCAGTGTTCTTATACTAACATGAAAAAGGTTAAATCATGAAACCAAAAGCACAATAAGGTAAATAGCCTTTATAAATTAGCCATTTGAGATTATATACCGAACTTAATATACCGAAGGACCTTTTAAGATCCAGACAAAAACTGAAGAACAATATTTACCATATTACATATACAGTACACATGTATATCTCCCTATGTACCTCATTTAAGGTTTCCTTTAAATTAATCAGGGTTTACGTAATTGTTTTAAATTGTTTCATATTTTTCAAAAAGCAATCTTAACTCCACTGATGATGTCAGTCAAAATGTCACATGGACCATCACTATTCAAAGTTCATATAAATATAGCGATGACCACAAAGTACATATGGTAGGCATTTTATAGTGTGGTCTTGGTTCCTGTGGATTTCATGGGTATATACGTAGGTGGCTGTGAATGGTTTACTTTTGCGGATGAGGTTCTTTCCCTTTAACATCTAGCATCTGTTACAACATGCAGTAAAGTTGCTGTAACGAGCAAAACATCTGAATTTTAGCTCATGATCAGAAGGTCTCAGGTTCAAACCCCAGGACCACCAAGTTGCTACTGTTAACCCTCAACTGCTGATATGTGTAATGAGATAAAGTCATTCTGGATAAGGGTATCTGTCAAAAACAGTAAATGTAAAATAATGAATTTACTCTAACATCTATGTGGGGTACAGGGTTGCTTTTTATTTCTAAAATAGCAATTCCCTAAATTTTCTTTACAATATAATCTGTTGGTCGTTTAATATGTTAAACATGGTGCGGCCTGCTGTCACAAGACAATAATAAAAAGAACAGGCTAGAATGATGTTGCCTTACACAAAAGAGGTTATTGATTTGATATCTATAACAGAATGTCTGCTTTAATCCCCATATATAAGGGATTTTTTATGCAATAAGAAACATAACAGTTTTAATTGTTTATAGATATATTCTGTTGGCCAGGGTGCAAGATTAGGCTAAAGGGGGTGGGAGACGGGCCATGATTCGCACATCTTAATACCTGGCCTGGGGGTCTTGAATCCCTTCCATCCCTTGCATCCCTTGTATCCCCCTGGTTACATATACCATTGTGTAACATTCCTAAAATTAGTTAGTTCCTGGTTTTTCCTTACATTTTAGCAGCTTTAAACAGTTTTATCCTCGTCAGTATCTAGTTTTTCTTGTTTTGTTTCTTAAAGGTAATATCCTATTATTATTATTATATAATAACTCTGTAGTGACTGCAAAATGCTTTGTTCTCAATTTTTCCGCATCTTAAAACGTACAACTAACAGTAACAGCATTACACTGACTGACTTTCCAAAATGCTAAATAAACATCCGTTACAAAGGACTTAGCATTAACGTATACATTCTAACTGTTTGTTTGGTACATGTAAATGTTTACCTTGTTCCTATAGAAATTAAAATTTAATAGAATGAAACCATTAATATAAACTTGAATTAAACCATGCTGTGACGTTAGATTCTAGTTATATAGCAGGTTATAACATTTTAAAAGCAGTCTTACCGAAGGTTCTGGATTTAGTGACACTGTTTTGGTTTTACGTGCTGTTTACAATAATGGATCAGCGTTCTTGTGTTGTTTAACTGACCGAGTAAATCATTTTACATTAGCATCTTACTGAGCTAATTTTTAGTACAAAATTCTCCTCTCAAGGACTTCAAATTGATATAACTGTAAATTAAATGACTGTGCTCGCCCTATCATCCGGAGATCGCTGGTTCGGTTCCCGGGTGATGCTGTAACCTCTCACAGCCGGAGGTCTAGA
>JAQMYL010000035.1:29460204-29475866 GCA_030014365.1 Clarias pachynema
TATATATATATATATATATATATATATATATATATATATATATTGTATATGTGTGTGTGTGTGTGTGTGTGTGTAGGATTTGCCAATGCCATTATTAACCACTGCAAAATGCAATCAAAAATAATGCTAAACATCTGCTATAGCGTGGACAAAAAAAATGCAAGCTCAGTGAGCGGGAAATGTGCTTCTACTACTCTCAGAAACATGTCTATAGCTGTAGCTGGATCTATTAAATGAGTCACTGTTTCCATAGGGTCATTTTCTAAACCTTTAGAAAATGGGGCCAGAGAAAAATCCCTGAGCACAGTACATGAGCATTCCCATCCTAGATGGGAAAAACACATAATGCAATACTTTTGTTCCCCTCTAGTTTTCTGCAACTGTGTAAAAACTTTCACCGTTCACTCCCTAGGTCCTGCATGTTTTGATGGAAATGCATGGAGCTGAAATAGCACTAGATTGTGTTATCTCAGGAAACTAGAGTGTGGGACTTTACACGTCAAAATAAATCTGGTCTAAAGTGTATTCCCATTGTGCATTATGCCTATTCTAAATTTACTTTGTTTAAACCACAAAGTTTTATAGTCTTTTTTTACACCGTCACTGC
This sequence comes from Clarias pachynema, assembly GCA_030014365.1. NCBI lineage: Eukaryota > Metazoa > Chordata > Actinopteri > Siluriformes > Clariidae > Clarias > Clarias pachynema. The sequence continues at coordinate 29,460,812 of JAQMYL010000035.1, forward strand.
CAAAGAATCGTGACCAAGCATCACTCTGTGAAATAAATAGCTTAAACTGCAACTTTGCATTTCTTCTGATTTTCAGGAGACGCAAGTGATGGTTTCATTTCTTTAGATTGGATTCAAGCCCTGGACTGACACAGGACTAATTCTGAGCATAAGCAACAGCTAAATGGGCATATCAGCGAGCTGGAAAATCTGCATCAGGAGAAACACTTAAAGGGTCACGCGCCCACTGCCGTCGGTGCCTTCAGACACGTCGGTTAAAAATGCAGGATCTGCAATGAATTATAGGGGGGGTGGAAAGGGAGATTTCTCAGAACCCCACTCGTGTGGTTTTCAGAACTGGCTTGTGAACTGCAATTCCCTCCACATAAATTTCTAATGTTCCTCAAAGCCATCTCAGAAAGCACCCTATAGTGAGGCAAGATGTTCCAAATTTTTTCGTCGTTGTCTACAGCTCTGCTTGGGTTTTAAATTGTGGCTTTTATTTTAACTCTAAACGTATTTCACATTCTGATTACAAAGCATCACTGACTTTTCTTATTGCCCATTAGGCGAGGAATCTCATTTAATAACTTACAAGTCACCTCAAGAGAAAGAAACTGAAAAAAAAAGAGCATATCTGTGGAAATTCTTGCATTTTTGCATGTTTTGTATTGAAATAAATGTTCTTTTAACTTAATCTGTTTAAAAAAAAAAAAAAAAAAAGGTTTTACCCTAAATGGATAAGGCTTGATCAATGACAACAATAATCAAGCATACTACCTTAGAATACCTTTATTCAACCCATAAGAAGACAGGAAATGATAATAGACTATCATTTATGAGTCTTTAACCCCTTCTTTCTGAACTTTAATGGGGAAAAAAAAAAAAGTAAAAAAGGATTAAGTTATATAATCACTGAGTCACACATGTAAACACTATTTAATATAAAAATGGTAGGATAAGTTCCTAGCAGTTTTTTTTTTTTCAGTATTTGTGTGCGTGTCCTTCCTGTGAAGTTCTTTCGGACCATATGGTCCTCCTCAGTTCTAACAGATCTCCCTCTGGAACTTGGCATGACTCATGCTTGCAACATCCCAACCCCCTTCAGGGCATACAGGAATTTAAGTAAAAGTCCACCACCTTCACACGTGCAAATCAGCAAAGCAGCAGCCATTTCCTGTATCTTCACTCAGATCACCCCCCCTGCACCGGTTGTCTCTTCCCCAAAAGCACTTTAATGTGGTTTAAAAAGTACATGCAGTAACATGAGTTATATAACCGTTTGATCTAGTTCCCAGAGTGACTGAGAAATATGCTTTTCTTATCAGAGGTGCACGGTGAGCAGGAATCTGTGTAAAGGCCTGGAGGACTTTAAAAAACGTGCTCTGTTTGGTCGAAAAGTGTTAGTAGGTTATATTTATTGGATTGAGGATATTTGCAGTATAGTTGTCTTATGGGTGAACTGGAATTGTAGTGATCTTCCATTCATCTCTATACATACGTACATTTGTGTGAAGGTAAAAATGCAACCCTGCTACACTGACAGCAAGAGTGTGATCATACCAAAAGCGTAGCGGTACATCCACCGTACACCTTTCTTTGAAGTTGCGGTACTTTTTCCACAAGTGTATTTGGAACCAATTATTGAGTGCTGCTTTTTGGACATGGAGGTGCAGATTAGATGCACATTTCTGTGTTAAAGGTACCAGGAAAGGTAAAACAGGAAGCTCATGGATGCCACCTGCTGTTCAGGGGTTAGCCGTGGTCATTTTAGCTTTTAAATCATTTTAAGATGGCTGACATGTTTATATAGGGCGCCATATTCAGCAAATATGAACTATTCATTGTAACATTTTTGAATACAGCAGTTCCTATTACAGTATGTATTACTGAGATTTTAGAGTAACTCAGTTTGCAAAAATGTCAAGTACAGACAAACTCAATCTTTGAACTCTTGAAAAAAAGGGGTCACTTTAATCATGCTCTTATGAATCATCTTCAGTCTAGACAAAAAAGTTGAGCACATCTGTCCATTGCTGTTTACCAGACAACCTTTTCTTTCCAGTAATTGCTTTTTCTCACTGGTGAAAAAACACGTCTGTCTGTTTGATATAAAAACAAAGTCTCAGACTGGTCTATACACTTTAAAGGCTAAAGACAATCTGCTGACCTCAGACGTTCATTCCTTTTCTGCAGGAGATGACCTCAACTGCATCGAGGACGGACAGGTCTACACCAACCGAGACGTGTGGAAACCTGAGCCGTGCCGGATCTGTGTGTGTGACAGTGGCACCATCCTGTGTGATGATGTGCAGTGTGATGAGGTGTCCAACTGTGAGAAGGTCATCATTCCTGAAGGTGAATGCTGCCCAGTATGCCAGAGCACCTACCCGGACAGAGGCGGTGGTGGCGGCGGCGGCGGCGGCGGGGGTAACAGGATGCATATTATTATAATGTTATACTTTAAAGTACTAATGAGAAAAATCATGTATCTATCACAGGTCTGAAAGTGGGGACCACTAGATGTATGAGACTTATTCATTAATTTATTTATTTATACTTTGTCGCAGTGGTCGAAAATACAAATAATTATTGAAAAACGTTATTATAGTTAATATCAAGTTCTTATAGTTATCAGCTTAAACAACATTTGGTGCAAGTGAGAACCCCTGGTCTATCATGTTTTTTTTTTTATATCTATGACCATAGCTGAATATGATTAGATTGATGAAACTTTTTGTGTCATATTTTCATTTTCAGACAGAATCTATAAGGTAAGTGTTTTTCCTGTTTTTTTTTTCCTTAGTATCTAATCATACCTTGCAGTCAACAGATTTTGCACAGAAATTTATGGGAAATTTCTGTCCTGTTTTTTGCATGTTGTAACTGAGACACCTCTTATCTTATTTTCAGGGTCAGAAAGGTGAACCTGGAGACGTGCCAATAGTATGTATGATTTTGATTAATATCTCACATTAACTGCATGCATGAGCTCAGGTGTTGTGACATAACAAATCATATTATAATATGATAAATTAATAAACAATAACATAAAAGTGTATGTGATGTCTTACAGATAACAGGACTTCCAGGACGACCAGGACCGATGGTATGCTTGGAACTGGACTCAATTATTTATCAAAACTTTTACCAATATTCAACAACAAATTCCTGGTCTCTGATCATTAGTGCTTTGTAACACCAGATGGCAGTAAAGCATATCTTATTTTCTTCAAAACAAATTAATTTGTTTACCCTCCTGCAAATGATTTGGGCCGTTTATGAATCATAACAGGTACAGCAGCACATAGCAGCCGATTTCTTTTTTATCATGGATTTCCATTCCTGATATGTTGTTAACAGGGACCACCAGGTGCTCCAGGATTCAGGGGAGATCAGGGACCCAAAGGAAGACGTGTAAGAAACATCTGAACCCTTTTTACATTAAGATATGCCATAACCAATATGGACATGTAAATATAAATAAATAAATTTAAAAATTCTTGGTTGTAGGGTGCAAAAGGTCCACCCGGATATGATGGAGAGCCTGGCGTTCCTGGACAGCCAGGAGAAGCTGGACCACCAGGCCATCCTCCTGGAGTGAGTACTACAGTACATATGTGGATACGTTTATTAATAAGGTCTTTGGGAAAAATGTGTTTTCATTAATAGCTGAAACAATTATGGGAAATTTCCGGCAATGCTTTTAACAGCTTTAAATAAATGAAGAAAATACAGGAAAATGTAATAATACAAGAGGCGTTCAAGTCAAACCGGGACTTGTGATGCAGTTTCTTGTAAATGTATACGTAAAGCAGATTGACATTTACGGTGATGAGACTCTTAGCTACATTAAATGACGTTAATGGCGCAAACGTATTAAATAAGGCCGAATATCCATGAATGATGACTGCTATCGAATCTACTCCAGTCGTTCCCATACACATGCAGCGAATGCCTGATCCTTGAAAATTGACAGATAACTCATCTGTAACTTGCGGAAGAGACGCATCTGTCTGTGGGAACTGTACACAATCATTCACCAACACCACTTGCACATTACAGGAACTCGACTATGTGTTATTGCCACATCCTCTGTACAGTCCATGGCATTTCTACATCCTTGGTTATTAAAGGAGTTCCTGGGAGGCCAGCGTTTTAGATGTGAAGCAGGCAGTCTGATCATGGCTCGGACCTTGATGGTGCCCAAGCTCTAGTGAAACACTGGGATAAGTGCATTAGTGTAGCAGGAGATTATGTAGAGAAATAAAAGGAGTTTTTACTCTCATCATAACTGTGTTATTATTATGCACAATTAAAAGTCCCAGTTTGACTCGAGCGTCCCTCATTTACTGATGCATTCTCAGATTGCACTTAGCCGACTAGTTAAATAAGTTACAGAAGGACTGATTAATGTTCTCTTCTCTCACTGTAACTTAACTTAAATATGTTTTCTATTGTCATTTTTGTTGCTGCATATTTTCTTGCACCGATTCCCTCATAAAATTCAACTACATTACTTGAATGCATGCAGAGAAAATGACTTCCATCTAATTTCCTGCATTTGTTTTGTGTCTGCTTGTTTGGTCATTTGTTTGTTTATTTATTCAGGGCCAGCTGTCCTCTCAGATGGCAGAAGGATTCGGAGGTGATAAAGCAGCAGGCCAGTATGCCATGATTCCTGGACAAAGGGTATAAAGCAGTGATTTAAACTCCATTCTTAACACCATTAAACAAGTAAACACGTATTAAACACCATTTCTAGATATTTAATCTAAACTGTCTGATCTGACCTTGGCATCTTGAGAAATATCGTTTATTCTATTTTGTCCAAAGGACCAGTCAGATCTGATCAGGCCTTGTTCTGTAGCTGACAGTTTTGAGCAAACCCAAGTTGTCTAAGTAAATAGCTTTGTTTCTTAATTGGTATGTTTTTAGGGGGAGTCAGGTACAAGAGGGCCACCTGGGCCCAACGGTCTACCAGTAAGTTACAAAAGAAGTACAATTGATAATGTACCAAAAAAATCAGTAGTTGATAAGATTTACAGTTTACAACCTTTAATAACTCAACTTCTCCTTGTGCTCTTGTTTAGGGCCCTCCGGGACCTCAGGGAGCCCCTGGTGAAGCTGGAGACCACGGACAACTGGTAAAAACTTTCAATCAGAGATGGGCAGTTGCTTCTGTTCACATTTATATAGTGTGTCAATAATTGCTAAGTGACAGACCAGGCCATTAAAAAAAAACATTGAAATAAAATGTCAAGGTATTCTAAATTACTTCTCAGTGGGAAACTCCAAGCTTTTGTAAAAAGAAAAAAGAAAAAAAAAACTGAAAAAAACATCTTCAATAAATATTTTCCTTGAATTGCTTAGTGATACCAGTGTGGAAGAAAAGATCGTTGTCTATAGGTCAGGATTTTCACTCTCCTTGTTGTGGCTGCAGGTTTCCATTCCAGCCAAGCAGAAGCTATCTTGGTCTTCAAACACCAATTAGATGTGGATTTTATTTGGTTGTGATGAAACCCTGCAGCCACACAAACCTCCTGAGGTTGAGATTGAAGACAACGGCTGCAGAGAACTACAATTTTTCGGGTTCTTTACACAAAAAGATGCAGTTTACAATGAAAATAGCGGTATACAGTACAGTAGGTCCGGCTCTGTTGTCCTGTTATCCTGAGTCAAAATTTTTGCTCATGAATGTAGAGTTTCTCCTGAGCCTGATCAATTACACATGTCCTCTAACAAACAAGTGCCAGGTTGTTATTGGACAGATTTTACTTCTATGCTGAGGGATAATTAAGATGCTTCTTTTGCATCACCTTACAGACAAGTGTGCCTCAGTCCAGAATTTAAAAACTGCAGAAATATTTTTATCAGATCAAGGCCTTAATGCGGTGTTGAAGTCATTAGTGTGTTGGTAAATGAGCAAACCATATAAATTGCACCAATTCTTCATTAAGAAAAAGTTTGACAGAATGAGAACCGCTATCACATCCTGTGCCATCAATCACTCAGATATAATTAGAGGATATAAAAACAAACTACTTACCATGTGAAGAATGAGTCCACCGTTCTCAGAAAGGTTCTTCTTGATCTCTAGGGACCTCCTGGTCAGAGAGGACCTGAAGGTCCTGCAGGAAAGCCTGGAGACGATGTGAGTAACATAACATTTTGCCCGTTACACATGTACCTGTATATACTGTAGCGATGAGACAAATAATGAATTGATGCATGATATTGCAAGGTAAAAAAAATATATACATTTACAAATAAAATTGTCTTATTTCTTATCTTATCAAGGGCGAAGCAGGAACAGCAGGGAGTGCAGGAGAGACAGGATTCCCAGGATCGGCTGTACGGTTTATACCATCTGTCTTATCTACATTTAAGCATTACTATCAGAGGGATGTTTATAACTACATACAGCCACTGACCTTGTTTTATTATCTCTGGGTTTAGGGAGCCAGAGGTTTTCCCGGGACACCAGGTCCTCCAGGTCTGAAGGGTCACAGAGTGAGTAAAATGTTGGAATATCATTAAATCTCTCAAGCCACTGCTTTTTCTTTAATCATCACCACAGCAGCTGTTCTCTTATCCGGATTCTCCAAATGAAAAAAAACATTTGCTCCTGTTAAGTGAGCTTAATGTCAGCATAATCTGTCTTAATAACATTCCAGATGACATGGATGGTTCCATGATTGGGGTGCTGATGCCTAAGTGTGTATATTTATATACTGTATATTAAATGTCCTGTTTTGATCATTATGGCATCCAAAACAATACTGAAGGTGTTTATCCAAAATACACAATAATCTCCTTTGAACAGTTGATATTGAGATGTATATCTGCTACTTTTGCTCTGTAAATCCTTCATAACGGCTCTAATCTGAGGTGCTGTTTATTAATTGGTGATTTCTGACATAACTGGTTACTCTAAATGAACTTCTCGTCTTCAGCAAGTTTTGGTCTTGCTTTCCTGGGAAGGTCTTCATGAGAACACTTGACGCAATACTGTTCTTGCAAGAGCTATTCTATACTGTAAATAAATCCATGCATGTGTCATTATTAGCGTGTCCTGTCTATTTACAGGGACACCAAGGTCCAGATGGTCTAAAGGGAGAACGTGGAGCAGTTGGATCAAAGGTATCATGTGTTCATTAAAACTCTTTATTTACCGTCATGTCCTAACATGTTTCTGGCACTTACAGTTTGGCTGAAAGAAAAACATCTTGATTATGTTTGATTATGTTACAGTGTAATAAATTCCAGAATATTTGCTCAACCTTCCTCCATTAGCATTTCCTTTGTTTGTCCCTTAGGGTGAATCTGGTGGAACGGGTCCATTGGGCGCTCCCGGCCCCATGGTAAGCTAAGCTCAACTCAAACGATCACATAATCTTTCCCGAGATAAAGTGAATGTATTATCAGTGCAGAGCACCAGGGGCTCTTTGAATTCATGAGCAGTTTCAAATTGACAGATTAAGCATCTATTATTTCTTCGATGCAGGGTCCAAGAGGAATGCCAGGAGAGAGAGGACGCCCAGGGCCAGGTGGTACACCTGTGAGTATAATGAGGATAAGTGTTTAAAACATAAAGAATTCTTTTTTTAAATCACATCCTGTCGTGATGATCTTTTGCTAGAGTATTATTATTATTATTATTATTATTATTATTATTAAGACATCCCATTGTTACTTTTACACAATAGAATCAATGGAATCATAACTCATGGCTAGCAATATGTGCAACTATTAACTATGTTAATATTAACACAGATCTTTGTCATGTAGTAATAAAAACAATGAAATCATAACTCAAGTCAAGCAACTGTTGGCATCTTATGGTGTTTGCATTTTCATAAGCATCATTCCTTGTTAGTAATGTAGAACTGTACATGTTTAGACAATACATATTAGTCATAATATTACTTTATTTATTTTACGCTTTAGGGTATGCGTGGTGCTCAAGGAAATGTTGGGAAACCAGGTCCAGTGGTAAGACAATGTGGATTAATTAATGCATTTGTTATAACCAAAAACAATGTCTTAAATTTTAAAATCGATTTTTCAATCATCAACAATCTTTAGGGTCCTTTGGGACTTAGTGGAACTCCAGGCTATCCCGGAGCACCAGGTATGAAGGTAAGCGATGATGACTAATAGTAATTCTTGATTCTAAGCAGAAATGTTACAAAAAAATCCACAAAGAAATACTATATACAGTATGTTAAACCAAATTTGTATATACATACGATTATTGAAATATAAAACATATTATAAAAGTAGTTGTTTTGTTGCTGTTTAATAGGGTCAGCCAGGACCTACAGGAGTTCGAGGCCCTCAAGGACCTCAGGGACCAAGAGGAGAGTCAGGTTTACAAGGCAGAATTGGAACAATTGGCTTACAGGTTTGTATTCCGTCAAAATGTTCTTTTGTATACATATCTACACAGACCTTATTTACAACATTTTGTGTTTAATAATGCATTTTATGACAATTTGATCAATATAGGGCCAAATGGGTACAGATGGCGGTCCAGGCAGCAAAGGCCCAGTGGTATGTACAAGAGCATCATTGACTAGCGTCATATAAGATGTGAAATAAAGCTATAAATTAAACTATTCGGAAACCGCCACTAAAATTACGGTGGTTTTCTCTAGGGATCGGTTGGAACACAGGGGCCTGTTGGTTTGCCTGGTCCACATGGCCCCCCAGGACCTCAAGGAAGCACTGGACAGCCTGGTATCAAAGGTCAACTTGTAAGTGACACTTTAGCATTTTAAACTGTAATTTACACATGACAGATCAAACACATCACAGATCAATCAGTTCTAACTCTCAAAGCATCAGCAGGAATTTTAGTTAATCCTTATCTGTGTCTAGGGAGATGTTGGTGTTCCTGGATTTAAAGGAGAAGCTGGACCTAAAGGAGAACAAGTAAGTTAAATTATTCAATTCAACTATTTGATTTAAGTTTGGAATCCATTAATAAAGTGTGAGATCTGTTTAAATCTCCTAAATATACTAATATCAAGAGGCTTTAGATTAGATTGCATTAAAATATGCATGTCATCTTTTAGGGTCCCTCAGGGGCACAGGGAGTGCTTGGGCCTCAAGGAGAAGAAGGAAAGCGAGGTCTTAGAGGAGATTCTGGATCTGTAGGTCCACTTGGGCCTGTTGGTGAGAGAGTGAGTCAGATTGACTTTTTATTATTTATTACATGTTAGGAATATTGATTCGACGTATTAATTCATATTTTATGGTTTGTTTCATTCATATTTTATTTAGGGGTCTCCTGGAAATCGGGGTTTCCCTGGTCAAGATGGATTACAAGGAGCCAAAGTGAGTAGATAATCAAAAGTATGAATCAGCCGATATTTCCCCAACAAAAAAATTGATAACTTTTACTCAATTATGACCAAAGGGTGCAGTAGGAGAGCGTGGAATATCAGGAGGTTCCGGGCCCAAAGGTTCTACTGGAGATCCAGGCAGAACGGGTGAACCAGGCCTCCCAGGCGCAAGGGTAAACTAACAAACAGTCTTCTTTTTCAATGTTTCTTCTTGTCTCCTTTCTAATGATTTTGGTGATGATATATTGCAATTCTTGTTTCCTGCAGGGTTTGACTGGAACTCCTGGTGTTCAGGGTGCTGAGGGAAAGCTAGGACCTCCAGTAAGTTTGGCCAAAGTTTCACAGCCATAACATGCATGATTTTTCCTTGTCCACTAAACTTGGTATAATGATTGTCCTATTTGAGATTTTTAAAGCAGCCATTCTCCAGGAACATCACAGACATGGAAAAATATTCCTGAATGTTATCCTGCTATAAATGAGCCAGATAACTGTGTCAAAACATAGTTCCCTGTGCTCCTTTTAGGGTCCAACAGGTGAAGACGGACGTCCAGGACCCCCAGGGTCGATTGGAACTAAAGGTCCAGAGGGATCAATGGGACTCCCAGGCCCCAGGGGCTTCAGTGTGAGTTAACTTAATCAACATCATCCTATGCATTACATCTAACAAACTATATCTTGACTATTCAAACATTCCCTAAAAATAACATTTTGTATTATGGCATAATTCAGGGTGATCCAGGTAAACCAGGTGAGCAAGGATCACCAGGACCTCCAGGGCAGCGAGTGAGTACCATTAATAATAATTATAACACCAAGTCATAACTAATCTTGTTTATTGTACTCATCATGCAATCTGGTTTTATTTACTTAGGGTCTACCAGGAAAAGAAGGAGAAGTTGGGCCACTCGGTTCCATTGGTCCTCCTGTAAGTTTCTCACTTACCTTTATTTCTTTTATTCCTGCATTACAGTCATGTTTAAACCAGCAATAATACTACTGGATGCTTTACTTCAATATTTCAGGGACCAGCAGGTGACAGAGGAGAACAGGGACCTCCAGGAATGCATGGTTTCCAGGTAAGCAATTAATAGTACTTACATTTTGATACAGGTTTAAATGAGGAATTTGAAGATAATTCTTAGATAAATTCTCTTGCTAAATATGTGATCCATTTTAATGTTGTTCCCTAGGGACTGCCCGGACCAGCAGGACCAGTCGGAGAGGGAGGGAAACCAGGAGATCAGGTAAGGTTATGTGATTACATGAATTAAACAAAAGATCAAATTCACATTATCCTATTGTCTCAGCTATTTATGAATCTATTCCAGTGTACATATTTGATTTAAATTTTTTTATTTCTCCTCCTTTTAGGGTATCCCCGGTGAGGGAGGCCCTGTGGGACCACTTGGACCAAGGGTGAGTTTCCTCTTTTATTTCTTCTGTAACTATGTTGTATAGATTTTTTAATCTTTATTCCAGGCTCTGAGGAGTTGTCGACTTTGGTTCCATTTTATTTTTATTCATTACTTATTTATTAAGGTTTACGTTGTGAGTTATGAGTCGACTCAAAATAACAGTCTAGTAGGCCTTAAATATATCAATGATAATCTTGCATGTATTAGGTATACTATAGTGTACTAAATAAAAAGCAAAGTTAAAATAATACAGTGATGATTTATGTGATATGTAAAAAATGTTATGAATGCAGATATATTAAACATGCCTGTATTTATTTTCAATTCAATTTTATTTGTTTAACAATTGACATTGTCGCAAAGCAGCTTTACACAATCAAAAGAGATTATTAATAATTATTATTTGACAGGGAGAGCGTGGAACTCCAGGAGAGAGAGGGGAGCTTGGAACTCCTGGATTGCAAGGACCCAAGGGGATCCCTGGAGCACCTGGATCAGATGGGCCAAAGGTAAATCTGATTTCCATAGTGCTGTAGTATCAGTTTTGCCATCTGACTGGTTGAGCTGCTTCTGAGGATGTAGTAAAATCTACAATGCACACACCTGTGACTACATCAGAATGATTGAATTGCATTAATATGAATAAAATGGTTACACAGACTGTTGTAATAATCTAATATTGCACAAAAGATGGATTTATAATATTATGTTTATAAACAAAATAAGAGGATTCATGTGTGCACTAGCTTTATTTGAGAGAAAAATAGCTGTAATAGTTGTTCATTTTCTTATTTGTTTATATTACAACACTGCATTATTTATTACGATATATAATATGCGCTATACTGTATGTATATGATTTAGTTGTTAGTAATTGCATTTAAAAGTGGAATAAACCCACAACCAAACATAGCATCCAAATGCATTGTTCACAGGGAAGTCCTGGGCCTTCTGGTACTGTTGGTGATCTGGGTCCACCAGGTCTTCAAGGAATGCCAGGAGAACGTGGAATCTCTGGCCCTCCAGGTCCTAAGGGTGATCGGGTCAGTAAAACAACAACATTAAAGAATTACAATGAGTGAATAAGTAAATGTGTTACATTCAAACGTATAACGTGTTTTGTCTCAACCTCAACAGGGTTCAGTAGGAGAGAAAGGTTCAGAGGGTACTCCTGGAAATGATGGCGCAAGAGTAAGATTAATCAGATTATTTCTCCATGTATTGTATACCTCTCAAAATTTTTTGTCCTGAATTCCATGTTATATACAACACAGTAGTTTAGATATGGGGAAAAAAAACAAAAAGCAAGTACAGTACAATTAGGAAGAACTGCTCGACTTCCTGAGAACCCTGACTATGACATAAATGCAGATGTGGATGTTGGCACAGTTTGTGTGCTGAGTGAAAAACTGTAAAGGAATTCTTTAGGAGGCTTGTATTAGCTTGCCCAACTATAGATAAAGTGCTTCCCTTGTTAGGTCATTTACCTTTTTAAATGCATGAAGTGATGTTTACATAATCTAGCTGTCTTTACCAGGGACTGCCAGGACCACTAGGCCCTTCAGGACCTCCTGGCCCAAGTGGTGAAAAGGTACAGTATACAGACCCAATGTCCCAGAGATTCTACACCATTCCATATTATACCATACTAAAACGATCAGAATCTAATATACGCTTTTTACAGGGAGAACCTGGCCCTAAAGGACCACCTGGGCCTCATGGATCAAGAGCAATGCCAGTGTGTAAACTTTTTTACGTGTTAAATATGATTAATGCTCCTGATGCATAAATTATGAAGACATGATTCATAGTAAATATTGTATCTATGTTTTAGGGATCTCGTGGTGAGCCTGGGCCTACAGGGCCTGTAGGCTTTCCTGGACCACCTGTAAGTAACATACCTTTTAATGATAAAATCATATTCTGCAGCACAACTACAGTAATATTGATTCCACACAACACATGAATGAATAATTGACTGGTCGGTAAAAAAACAAATTTATCAATTTATAGGGTCCTGATGGTCAGCCTGGAGTGAAAGGAGAACCAGGTGAGCCAGGACAAAAAGGAGATGCTGGATCTCCTGGACATCAAGGATTGTCTGGACCTCCAGGGCCTATGGTAGGTTTAAACACACTCTTATTATTGTTTCATTTTATTGCTTTATTGTGACCATGCTTAAATGTGTGTTTATAGGGCCCCTTTGGTGTGGCTGGACCAAAGGGAGGTAGAGGAACACAAGGAGCTCCTGTAAGTATATAGTGTACATAGACATGTAAACATAGCTTCTTATGCCGTTTCTTCCTAATAATAATAAAACTTTTATCATGTGCTTCTATACTACAAACTTCCAACAATTATTTAAAATTTTCCAGGGACCAACTGGTTTCCCTGGATCTCCTGGAAAAGTTGGTCCACCAGGTCCTACTGTGAGTATGCCAGTAATATAGAGTTAAAAATATATATATTGTTTGCTTCAAATACAAATAATGCATAAGAACTAAGTCTAAGAACTAACCTTTCTGCCGTTTAGGGTTCTCTCGGTCAACCTGGTCCTGTTGGTCCTCCTGGAAAAGAGGGTCCACCTGGACTTCGTGGAGATCATGGACCACCAGGGCGTCAAGGAGAAAGAGGCCAGGCTGGGCCTGCTGGAAGCCCTGGGGATAAGGGGGACGCTGGAGAGGATGGACCCACGGTAAGTCTCTAATAATGCTAATGCTGACTAAATGTTAACTTATCAGGGTTAGTAATATTAAGTTGGAAGTATACAAATATGCAAATTCTTACGTTTCTGCTAATGGAATTCCACTAGATTGTATTAGCTCCAGGAACATTTTATTTTATTATAATGAAAGAATGAAAGGGGAAACAAAAGTACTGAAAAAGAAAAAATCTGTTTAGGGTCCTGATGGTCCACCAGGTCCTGCGGGAACAACAGGACAAAGAGGAATTGTAGGTCTTCCTGGCCAGAGAGGAGAGCGTGGAATGTTAGGGTTACCAGGGCCAGCTGTAAGTATCCTTTATGTATAGAAGAACAGCAATAAACATGAAATAATTTCACTTATCATATTAATTATATATATATATATATATATATATATATTGCTATACATTATGTTAAAAATATGTTAAAATCAAAATTAAAAATACATTTTAATTTAACTTGTTATTTTTCAAACATCCCCTTTTGAGTATCTTACAATGATTGTTTTATTGTTTTATAAATAACAAAAAACATATTTAAACATCATGACATTATGAAATTACATTTCATAAATTGTCCACTCCAAAAATGTTGCAAGCTGTAATAATTTGTTGGACTGCCTTCAGCTTTTGCCATGCTATTGTTTTAACAACCTTATGCAACATCATAACATTTATCATAAGATGTGATAACCTGGTCATTCAGGTCATCAGCTGACTTCATTTTATTGAAACAAAACGTTGCTGATTCTAAACCTGACCAACTAAAGTAACCCCAGACCATAACACTGCCTACAGAAGTGTGTACCGTGGCCACTATGCATGATGGGTCCATCACTTCATGTGCTTCTCTTCTTACCTGGAGTCACTCTGGAATAGGCTCAATCTGGATTTATCAGACCACATGACCTTTTCCATTGCTCCAAAGTTCAGTCTTTATGCTCCATAGGATTTTTTTTTTCTTTTGTCATCTGATGAGTCTGTTTTGCTGGAATCACTTATATAATGTTTATGTATGCATCATTTTAAAGGGTCCTCCAGGTAAACCAGGAACTACAGGATCAACAGGGGACAAAGGACCTCCTGGGCCAGTTGGATCACCAGGAGCTAATGGACCCCGGGGAGATTCTGGTCCTGACGTAAGTTTAATCTTTATTCTAATAGACAGAAAAAACTAATGGAACAGCTAATTGTGGAGAAAACCAAATACCTCTGTTGCTTGATTCTTAAAAATTTGTTATCCTAAGATTAGAGCCGTTGTTGAAAAAAAGGCTATTTTGACTATAGTGTTTTTCTATAGTGTTATGAAAAGTACTTTTAGATTTGATTAGATTAGCTTATATTAAATTAGATTGGATACAAATTTGCTCTCATGGGGCAAAATACATGTACAAAGTCTCTGAAACGCAGTTAGCTTCTGAAAAGAAGTGCATTGAGGATATGGGTTCATATACACACATGGTGCAGTGGATAGGACATATCAAGAAGATAACAATACGATATACTCTACATATGTAAATATATAAATTTATGAATGATACCCAATATATACATTTGGATATATTCCATGATCAGCTGTTCAATGCATGAACAGCCACAGGGAAA
>JAQMYL010000035.1:29480687-29491428 GCA_030014365.1 Clarias pachynema
AAGAACTTAATAAAATATTCCCAAATATTTAATATAGGCTATAGGGAATTGCACGCAATATACATGGATTTTTTTAATTTAATTTTGTTTTTAATGACCCGCCCCAACCTGCCCCGCAAATAACGCGACAATTTCTTTACCCGCCCCAACCCGACCCGCGGGCTACCAGACGACCCGCGCATCACTATTCCACACACCATGTAGTGCCCTTGATCAAGAGTTAGAGAGAGATTTGGGATTCAGCCATGTGTTAGAGGCTAGTTAGCTTTGTAGCTCACTTTAGCTACAAACAGAACGGTTCAGAGGCAATTTGGAACGACTTAGAAGCAATTACTAAGGAGACAAAGTGTTGTTTAAGATAAAATAATGTTATCTAATGTGTTTTCTTGCTGAAAGTGCTTCTGTAAATGAGGGTTTTGGTAGGTAGCTGCTCACCCCAGTTTAACCACTGTGGACCGTAACAAACCTACTTTCACCCATGCTGAAACCGACATTAATGATTGTGATGTGGAGCGAAACATATAGCTAAGGGTCCCTACTACGTATATCACTACTCATGCTTCTCATCCAATGAGATTAGTCAGTCTAGAACTAACTGTTGTATAAGTGCTATTAAATAAGCCAAAAGACTAATAATGTGGGTTGTTTCCAGATTTCGAAATCATGGAAAAAATTTGGAAAGATGAGTACTTGAGCAACATTCAGTCCTCAGAGTAAGCAATGTGTCACAGTGATTAAGTGCTTTTTCTTTTTCCATCTCTCTCTTTTCACAGCAAGCAAACGGTAGATGGGGAAAGACTGTCTTTGAGTACAGGACACAGAAAACGGCGAGGTTACCCATCATGGATATTGCAGCTCTGGACGTTGGTCGCCCGGATCAGGAGTTTGGCATCGACATTGGGCCTGTTTGCTTTTTGTAAAATAATAATTATAGTAATAATAATAATAATGAAAAATAAATAAAAAATAGAGCAAAGATGCATTGAAGAGAATCCTGAGACTCTTGAACTGACTGCTGAGAAGCTCAGCCTTGTACATAACGTACTGTGGACTGTTCCGGCCCTGTAGCAGGATATTTATTGTGCCTTTCCAATAACTGGCCCTTATTAGTAAGTTTCTAATTAAAATATTAAAACAAAAATTGCATTTGTTCGGCTCCATTTTAGCTTGACTGAGCTAGATTAGTGAACTCCAGTCCATCAACTGTTGTTTGAGACTGTGATGTCCATTACAGCAATCTGAAAGGCTAGATTAGTTTAGAATTGAAACTAAACTAAATTTTTTTTGTGATCATTATCATTTTTCTTTTCTTTTTTTTTTTTTTACTTTTGTTTTTAAACAAATCACATGGTGCTATAGAGGAAAACGTTTGGTCTTTAGGGGAAATGCTTTATGGCATTATGAGTGCTTTCTCCTAAAAACTGTTCCTAAAACTGATATCTCTATTCTGTTACGTTTGCATTGTATGACGTTTGAATGCAATTGACCATTAAATACTAAATACATCGAGTCTTTAGCGTAAGCTACCTCGTCTTTACAAACTGGGACAAGTCAATGGTGCGATGTAATGTCACAACACTTATCCCAGGAAAATAATAATAATAATAATAATAAAAAGGTACAGAGCAGGGTGAGGGGGTGCAAATAAAATCTCTTCAACACTGACAAACTCAGCGTCTCATTAAAAACATGATTTTTATTTGTTTGTTTTGTTTTATTTTAGTTTAAAGTTTCATGGGTTGTTCTTGTGCCATATTTTATGTTCTGGGTTTTAACCACACTGGATTCATTGGGGATCCGCTACTGCAGAACTTGAGCATATTGTGTAAATACAATAATATAGATGATATAGAGTAACCCATGATAATCGAATCATCGTGTAGCCATCATTTCTAAAGCATATTACATTTCTAAACATTACCAGTCATGCAATTTCCTTTATTTTCTTCTTTAAAAATTCTCGAAAAATGCTGCATAGAATGTAATCAAAAATGACTGAAAATTATTTCACAGACTGAAAAAATATAAATATATATATATATATATATAATTTTCCTTCATATATATTGCTTTGCAAGTTAACACAAATGCTTGGTAAGGCCTACGTTCTTTCTTTGTTGTTAAGAATTTTAAATTTTATTCAAGGTTGTTTCTTTTACTTCTATTCATTTCTTTTTTCCATTTGATGCATGAAATCTTTTTAGCACAATAAACTGAATTGTACATTCATATGATTGGCGCATTTGCTACATATTTAAAAACTAACATCTTAGATCTCTTTACATTCAACAAATGACTGAAATTCATCTTTCAACTGGCATCAGAGATCAGTAATCAAAATGTCCTTTCTTATAAATACTCTTAAAATGTCTTCTTCTTAAGCATATTATTCAACGATGTCTTTGTGTTGTACTGTGTAAAATCTGAACTATTTTAATGAAATATCACTGTTGACTATTTTGTGAATATGATTTTAACTCTAATGTTATTTAATATATGTTTTGTATACACTTACAATGAATTAATAATAAACGATGGAGGGGTATGTCCACAAAGAAGCTTTATAGAGAAAGATTACTTAAAAAAAAAAAAACCTAAAGAAAATGTCTTACCCAGATCATTCCAGTAAGATGATCAATCCAAGATGACTCCAGCTTGTTTTTATCACCACCATCACTGAGGAAGATGAGGCTTTCTGGCATGATGAAGAATTCACCAGACGCACAACTACTGCTCGAGTTCCATCATGAGAAAAAGAACTCACATTTAAAAAAAACAACAAAAAAAAACCAGGATAACTCAACAATCATGAAAGATGGACTGATGCAAGCAAGTTCAAATTACAAATGCTGTGATACCGAGCACAAGAAAGCAGAAACTCAGGATTTTTGTGCAACTTTGTTAAATATTTTTGACATGTCGCATCGAAAATAAACCATTAACCACACACAACATCTGGATAAAGATCTGCTTTCTGATTAACTGCCTCATGAACTGTGCTCAAAATGGTCAGTTAACAAATTATGCAAAAACACCAAAGCTCACATATTACTGTCTTTAATGACTACAACAGCTAAAATATTGCATACAAAAAAAAATAATCAGGTCAATATATGGACAGAATTCTTCTTTTCTTTCCCAAAGTGCTTCCTGGTGCGAGAGTATACTAAAATAGATAATAATACCAAATTAAAATGCAGTACAAGTACACATTATTACACAAACCATCCAGCTACAGAGTTATAAAATCCATCAAAAATATTAACGTCCAGTTAAGAAAATATTACAATGATTTCAATAAGAGTAACAAAGAAAAACTATAATGAAATGTAATCTATAGTTAACAAAGGGTAAGTTTAATATTCCAGTATTTGTAAGTGTATTAATGAAAACAATGCTGCATGCCATCATGGAGTAGACTTTTGTCTGGTGTTAGAACAAATTAACAATGAGATCATCAACATCTGTATGAACACATCGAGAGAACATGGTGTGCCTTATGAACCCTTCATTTCAGATTGTACCATTGGTTTTAAATGACCTGCATCTGTGCTCATACACATACACACACACGTACACACACACACACACACACACAGGCTACCATGACCACACTCCATGACCAAGTGCCAGTTCATACAAAAATAGTGATCTGCCATTCTGCTTTTTAATATACGTTCTTTTTGTAAAGCAAATACCAAATGCAAATACATACAAATCTCATGGTGAAAACACGGACAACTTGACTGTAGACCCCAAATTTTGGCACTTTAATACAAATGGGCAAACAGTTAAGTAACAAAAAAAAAGTCTTCTTGGCATCAGCAGCGACTGTCGAGTGGATCAAGGGAAAAAACAGTGCCCTCTACTGTTAGTCCCATTTTGAACCCCTCCTGAAGAGGAAGAAGAAAAAATAACATATTGAGTATGATGATAAAGTCAGACCTGACAAAATATGAAGAAAAAATAATATTTATTTGGACATTTTACATTTAATTAAAAAGCAGCTGAACATAAAATGAATTTAAAAAAAAGAAGAAAAAAAAAGAAAACCTTACAAAATCATATGGAATTCATTTTGAAATATAGTAATTTCTATTTTATAAACTACTACAAAGATTAATGTAGCCTTTAAAGCTCAGAGCATTTTAGCTATTATTATAATTTTTTCAGCACAAAATGGGCAATATGATGAACTGAATTTTATTTAATTTTAACCAAGTACCCACTGAGTAAAAAAAATAAATAAATAAAATAAAAAAAAAACACATCATTCCTATATTCTGTTAGTGGTAAAATGTACACGTTACATAAGTAATGATAATTTTCGTTCTTCCTTGGCATATCCAAAAACCCATATACACAGTTTGATGACTGAAGTCACCTGTCTGTTAACAGACACTGGCAAGGCTTCCATATAAGCAAATACATATATTTAATAATTTTTTTATTGTCATCAACCTTTGCTGTGTTGCCGCCACATTTCTGTGTTAATTAAATTTATCAATTTTAAATTCTGTGTATTAGCATATGTTTCTGAATTCTGGTCACCCTATATAAATACCATATATCAGGATGATGTTAGATCAGTACAACCTGATGAGTCAGAAAGAGTTGATTAATTTTCTACAACAGCAGCTTGGGCAAAAGTGTGTGCAGACAATATCAGAGATTTATTCAGTATGCACGAACTCTTTCTAATAAGCTTTTATTCTAAAGAGATTTACAGTGACATGCATTGAGTTCTGTTTATACGGTATAGACCTAGATTGAAATATTGAAATGTGTGTACTTGTTGATAGTGGTTTAGTTTTCACTAAGGACATTAAACATTTATAAAAGAGTCTTTATTACACTTGGTTGCTTTCAGATGTAAAATTGTAACTGTCACAGGAATATCGTCAGGACAGAGGGCTTTGTGGTTTCATTGTAACATGACACAGTGCATTTTCTATTTTATTATTCATTATAGAGAGAAAAAAAAAAAGAGGCTGGTAAGGGGAATGCCCTATATAGTTATATTATAGTTGCTATAACATAGGAAGAACAGGAAGTAACTTGTTTCAAGGATGTTCCTTTAAGCCTAAACATAAATGGATCAAATTTATGATGTTTTACATTTTTAACAAATATACAAAAAATATTTCTTTTATCATTTGCATAACACTTTAACTATTAAACCTTTTGGTAAGAGAGCAAATATATTTATGAATTTACTTATGGACAGATAATTAACCAGAATTAATAACAATGTAATAATGTTTCATTCTGTTTTATAAGATTTGAACAGTTAGGAAAACTAACTGTTACAGGTACAGGTATATCATCACTTGCAAGAGTTTGCTGTTTTTCATTTGCAGTTTTCAACGAGTAGACAGTTCTGCTTTTTAAAATACTTGTACACTTGGAGTGAATGTTAATTGTCAGATAATCAATACCACTGTAGTATAATATTAATTTGAACTAACTGTGTTAAAGCGAGTTCACATGTAATGTCATAGTGTCACACCTGCAGACTGTAACTGAATTATTCTGTCTTTTTCTGTTTCTGATGGGGATTAGATAGATACAGTACAGTGCAAAAGTCTTGACCCCCCTCTCATTTCTTTATATTCGATTGAATTATGTAGATGAAATTAGAAAGAAGAAGAAATGGGAACAAATGTTTTACTGTAACAGGTTGCAAAATGCCTAATGATACTATTTAAAAATTGCAAAACATGTAATAACCTTAGCAGCGACCTAATTTCCCCTTTGATCTGTTCTAACCACTCAGCATTCAGCTAACCCTAACTCAGCATACCACCAGCATACTAATCACCAGCCTGTTCGTCTGTCATCATCGGCACTGGAGTGAAAATGAGACCTAAAATCTCCTTCAGGAAGCCTAGAGAACTATTCCTACATTAAAATACAGCAAAGACTGTATGAGGGGTAGCTCAAGACTTTGCTCAAGCACCAATATTATATTATATTACATTATATTGCATTACATTATATTATATTATATTATATTATATTATATTATATTATATTATATTCAATATAAAATATAATAAAATAACAGAATAACAACATTAACAAATTAAAGTAAAAATGGAAAATAATATAAACCTAAATAAAAGCAAAACAGAAGCGAATACCTTTACATTTTAATTCAAGTGTTTCACTGTCTAACCTTTTCGGCACCAACTTTTTGATAGAAGACAGCAAGTGTGTTTTTCCCCCTCTTTTTTCCCCGAACAACTATCTTGACTCGCATGAACTTTATAAACATGAAGGACAATGAAACACTTGAGTGACTTATATGAAAATGTTCATGACAGCTTGACACCAGTGAATGAATGATGAATTTAAACGTGAAAATAAGAGAGTACAAACCATCGCTGCCGCTGTGAGCAGGAAGAAGAAAGAGACAGAAAACAGTGTAAAAATAGAGCTACTGGAAAGACTGACACATCTATTGCAATGGAGCATACTGATGTTTTTCCTTTTTTTTTAATGAGCACAACAGGCAGTATATTACACCCCTTAACCTCTTTTTCGCTCGTTTTGCTAATATATGTTCCTTGGACATGTAAGCTTTTTTTTTTCAGACACTCCCAATATAAAATACAGTATATAAATATAAAATAAAAGTCAAAACACATTTGTGAAGTCCTTCATTCTCTCTACCATATTGTGTCAAAAAATGTCAAGAGAAAAATGACCGTGCAGATAGTGCATAGACTTCAGCATGACTTATGCAACAGCATTACAAGCAGCTTGTTCGATAATTGGGAAAATCATAGCACTTCATTTTTTAACATTGTTTTCTTTGAATACCACTATCAGCCATTGTTGATTTCAAAATGCGATTTAAACCCATCAATGTTGTAAGACAGCGCCCCCTTCTGGTGATTTATACATGTGATACTTCGATTCAGCTCAACTTTCCCTCTGTGATTAACTGATACAGCCTACTTTACTTGGGTGCTGTTTATCAGTTTTCACACGCCTGATTACAAAAATACTTAAATCATAAACTGAGTAAAACTTGCAGAAACCTTTAAAAAGTGATGTATTTAGATAATGACATTGGCAGAAATCCAAAACTACATTATTCCAACATTTTATATAAAATAGCATAACTATAAAATATGCTGCATGACTCTAAAGTTGCTAACTTCAGCCGTTTTGGAGAGACGATTTTATATGTGGCCCAAAAATGCAATTTTTTCAGCGTTATACTGTCTTGCTTCAAACAATAATAATGTAAAATGCAAATTATAGTATTGATATTAAAATTGGTGTAAGCTTCTAGAAGCAAATGACCTGTAAAAACTGTTGCTTAAATTAAAGCAGTCCATGCAAAATTAAGGCCCCCCCCCTCCCATTTTGTTTAAATGGTCCAAATTAGACACACAACTTATGTTATGTGGCCTAAAACATAGAAAAACAGTTTATTAGGTTAAAATTGTTATTTGTAATCTTTCCAATAATTATTGTTAACACATATACAGTACCACTAAAATTCCAGGGCTACATCAGTGCTTTGAATGAGAGATTGTTTTTTTTGGTAAAAGCTTAAAAAGCAATAATAATAATAATAATAAATGCATAATAAATTCATTTTAGAATAATACACTTTTCAGGTTTATGTCTTTTCATGTAAAATCTAAATTGGCCAAATTTCACCTGAATGACAAGATCTTTGAAGATTTGAATTTAAAAAAGTTACAGACACTATCTGATAATTTTTTTTTTTTTATATGTGTGTATATGCATATGGCGGCACGGTGGTGTAGTGGTTAGCGCTGTCGCCTTGCATCTCCAGGGTCCGGATTCGATTCCCCGGCCAGACTCGATTCCCGTCTCTGGGATGGAGTTTGCATGTTCTCCCCGTGCTTGGTGGGTTTCCTCCGGGTACTCCGGTTTCCTCCCACAGTCCAAAGACATGTAGATTAGGCTAATTGGCGTTCCCAAATTGCCCGTGGTGTGTGAATGATGTGTGAGTGTATGTGTGTGCCCTGCGATGGATTGGCACCCTGTCCAGGGTGTACCCCGCCTCATGCCCTAAGGATTAGGCTACAGGACCCTGTGACCCTGAATACAGGATAAAGTGGTATAGAAGATGGGTGGTAAAAGTATTTTGAAATATGGTGTTGTATGATTCTATCTGAAAATGTACTTTTTCACCTACATCTAGGTAAAACACTTTGTAGCACCAGTATACTACCATATTTTGGCCGACAGTGAAATTCTAATTTTTCCGTCTACAGTATAACCAGGTCCTAACAGTTTCCATGGCCGGAGCTGAACTTGTCTGAAGCATGGCCACCCCATCATTAAAACGTTTGTTGTATATATGTAGAATTTGGTTTACAGCATATGAATTAACAGAATGCCCATTTTATCATCTCTGGGAAACTTGAAAGCTTATTTCTTTATTTTCCCACGGTAAGCATTTTCATTATAGACATTCTGCAGTCATGTGACTATTGTGACAGTGGATGGCAGAAGTACTACAACCAACATTAGGCTACTATGCATTACTATTGATAATTACATTCATGGTGTGTTTCAAAAAATAGCAAATTACCTGTTGATTACCTGATTACCTACCGGATCACCTGATGCATTGTCGCACAGATAAAGTAACAATGTAACAATCAATAGCCTCAGTTCTGCCGATTATTTTAATACTCAGAATGTTGAGGTGCACTCTGTAACTTATTCAAAGGAAAAAACAAGTGTGCGTAAATAGATATAGAAAGTAACACGATTGTTAACTTGCAGAAATTTGATTTGTTAGCATAACATGATTTCCTAAGAAGGTGGAGAAATTGGCAGTAAAAACAAAAAGAGGTCATCTATAGTCTCTTCACCCTGGACTATATTGAAAACTCTACAACGACTCCTTATTTGATGATTTAACATGTGAATTTAATTGTTTGTTGAAAATTTGCATTTGTTACAAATCATATCCAGCAATACAGCAAGACCTCGAGTAAGATATTGCTTTTATACAACAGTTCAGCTAACATTGTTTATGATCATTATTACATTATAATTTGTTTCTTTATTTAATTTTCCTTCACCAACACATATTCTTCTGCAACTGGTGGAACTACTGTAACTAATCGCGACTAGAGGAGCTGGCGACTTACTGTAGAGTTAGAGGCCGACATGTAGTGTAATTAACAGAGGTGAAAGTAGCTTTGAATTCTTATAGGTACTACTGTATGTAGCCAGAAGGTGAGCAGAATAAACCATGCAGGTGGTGACCAGTCCAGTAAATCTCTTAAGTTTCTCTTTATATTTCTACTTTAGAATATCAGACCCGTTAACTTCTGGATTTTGGGCGTAAATCCTAAATAACGTTAAATGGAAAGCTAGTGCGCTAGCATGTACTGTACAATCCCTTGTTCCACATACCAAGTAGTGCCATTGATTAGGGGTTAGAAAAGGATTTGGAATTCAGCCTTGTGTTAGAAGCTAGTTAGCTTTCTAGGTTGGCTTAGGCTAAGCCTCCTGGGCTAGACTCCAGGCCACCATGAATACACCATAATGACCATGTATACAGGATGAAGCGGTATACTGTAGGCGAGATGAGAAATTGCATTCCTTTAGTTCTGTTCACCTCCATTCTCTCAATTATTTTCACTTTTGTCTCCATCATTATGGCTTGGCGCTTCTTAGCAGTACCAGCTTTATCGCCGCTGCTTGTACGCTTGTTCCTGGGCTTGCAGATGATGCACACTGCATGCACGTAAAAATGTACATGTGATCTAACTTCTGCAATTGAACATGTGCAAACGCATGTTCGTATCTTCTAAAGTTTGTAACTTGAATGTTCATATGTAGGGCACTTATACTATATCGGAACTTGTAACTAATGGTTCCAATGATTGGAATCTTTATTTTTTAAAAAGCTAGTTGCTACAGTACTGTATATCGATCATTTCTAGGTGTCCACGTTGTGTTATTTTCTATAGATGTAAATACAGATGTAGCATTTGTTGCCACCCAAATACAGGGATTGATTCCAACCTAGCCACCCAAAAGTTTTGGCTACGTCAAGTAGTCAATGAGAAATATAGCTAATGAAGTAGGAATTAATATGAGGTTACATATACATCTGCCAAGTAGCTCCATTAAAAAAACGACAATACACAGGGTGTTCAGGCAGAGATCAGGCCACATCCATACATCAGAATGGGGTCAAAGCAGGACCTACACAGCTGGGACAACACGCTCAGATTAATTAAAGCGAGAGTGCAAAAGTCATAATGATCCATGACTCAACTATAGAGAAAGACTGGGAGAGCTTTTCCTTTGATTGATATGAATGGAATGACCGATGGGAGCCTGTGCTCCATGACCGTGCCAGTGCATACCGTATGCTCCTGCAGCTGCCTCTATGCAGCGGTCCAGTTGCTAACATTATTTATTTGCCCATCCTTGTACAACTATTCAGCTGTAATTCAGATACATGCAGTCACCTGCATCTCATCTAGCCGCGACTGGACGTCTGGGGGAAAGTCGGCACCGCCGCAAATGAAGGGGTCGAAGGGCTCGGCACCAAACAGGTCCCTTCCTGAAGGAGACAATATGGACATAATACCATCAACAATGCTGAGAAGGCTGATAAATCAATACCAGTGTTTAATGTTTAAAAAGACTGTCACACTTTGGACACCAGCACCAACTGACCAAAGATGACCAAGGTTGGGCTTGTGTAGCTCGATGTTAAAGACCA
>JAQMYL010000035.1:29519168-29532558 GCA_030014365.1 Clarias pachynema
ACTGTACATCTATCAAATGTACTGTATCAATGGCATCATGCTGTTATTCATCCAGAGGCCACATTAAGGCTATTTCACTCACAAAAATCTCCAGACTGAGAGATATGTACAGTACATTACTGAGTCACTCCAGCGGCTGCAAGTAATTCGCTTGTTACTATTATTACCATCATTGCTGTTACACATTACAATTTATCTGGACTTCCTCCCCGGGGTTTTGCTTAATACTAAAATCCAGAGAACTCAAGGTATACCTGTATGCTTCAAGTAAAAAAAAAAACATAGAAAAAAGAAAAACCTCCTGAACATCTGACATAATAGTTAAAGATGCTATAGAATCACAGCTCTCCCCTTAATGACACTAATGATTATAAAGGAACAATAGATTGGTACTAATTACACCGTTTCTCCATCATTACTTTGCACTGTAGTCATAAAAGACCAAACGGTGACTGAATGCTTTAACTGAATACTTTCCGACTGTGAAACATCCATGCACATCGTGCCTTTTTATGTTAGCTTTCGAGTTTATTATGCTCTAAATCCCTGGCACTGTGGCGATTAAACATTCAGTGTCTGTTAATTGGATGCACAGCTCTTGTATGGCGTTTTTCAAAGAGTCTGCAGCCAATTAGACCTTTTTGTGATCAGACAAACAGCTTTCTCGGTTGATTTCCTACTCCCAGCAGACTGAAGGACCAGCGATTTAAATTAGCAACAATTAAAGCCCTTCATCGAAATTACAGAACAAAATGCTTACAAAAATCCAAACTTTCTTTGACTTAATGAGGCACAAAGCAAGAGGTGTTACTTGTAAGATGTTGCCCGCCCACCGAAAGTGCAACGTTTTTGTATGCTGTACAGGGCAAAAGTCATGTTATAAAAACGTCTTCAAAGAAATAAATATTACTTGCCAAAGTCACCGGTAGAACATAGTCACAACAGTTAATTTTCTTTGATGATGTCATTCATGACTGTATCATTATTCTTGTTTTGAAACTGTGATCTTGGAATTAAGATGTTGCTTTCAAGATCTAAACCTGGAGTGCATTCTGACCTCTTAAATAGACTAGTGCACATTCGTTCCTCCCTTATAAATGCACTGTGTAAGTTCTGTCAAATTCCCGTCAACTGTTAAGGAGGCATTGTGCACACCAGGTATGACCCCGCCCTCTTTCTTTCTATTTTTTTCAGAAAAATAAAATTGAAAAGAAAGTTTAACAACTAATGCATGCTTTCTGACAAAAGTACTGTAAAGGAGTGGAATCTCTCTTTAAAAAAAAAGAAGAAGAAAAAAAGGTAATTTATTTTAGAAATAAAAAAATTAGTTGGGGATAGAGGAAAACTGTGGCGACGGCAATGACGCGAGATAGGGGCCCCTATGTGTGGTTTATGCTTCGCAGGCAGGCGACACAAGAACCATGCTTAAACATGTATTCCTTATGCATATATAAACAGCAAAATTGCACTATATATACTTTATTTTATAAAAGCAAGTGCAAAGTCAATACTCAGTGTGACTCAGTTTATGAATTAAAAAAATCAGTGGTTTCAGGTACAATTTGTGAAAATTTTAAGGAAATGTACTTTTTCACATTTTACTGAGGATCTATCACAGGTATTCTGGAGACTTCTCGCACTCATGCAACCCACAATAGCCTACACACCGTGGTCTCTTATGTAATAAGTTACTTTCTTTAATGCCAGTGCCAAGTACTTTTTTAAAACCTTATTCACTATAAAACTCTCAAACTCCAACAGAGATTACAGTACACAGTGTGGGAATTAGTAGATTTTTAAACAAAGTTATAAATGTGCTAGCTCTCTCTTGTTTCTATGTCAGATTCAGGAGATAAAAAAAAAAAAAAAAAAAAAGAAGCTTAAATTGTTAACTAGCCAATCACCTAGCTGCTAAACTAGCCAATATCCTAACCAGTTAACTAGCCAAAATCATAGCTGCTCAATTAACCAAAAACCTAGCAAATTACCTAGCGGCAAAACTAGCCAATGAACTAACCAGTTAACTAGCCAATGACATAGCTGCTTAACTAGCCAATGACCTAACCAGTTAAGTATCCAAATCACCCATCCAGTTAAGTAGCAAATAACCTAGCTGCTTAACTAGCCAATGTAATAACCAATTAATTAGCCAATTAATTAACCGGTTAACTAGACAATGACCCAGCTGCTAGTTGCTTAACTAGCCAATGAACTAGCTGCTTAACTAGCCAATGACCTAACTGGTTAAGTATCCAATGAATTAATGACTAATGTAGCCAATGACCTAACAAGTTAGCTATCCAATGACGTACTGTAGCTGCTTAACTAGCCAATGACCTAGCTGCTTAACTAGTCAAACTCCAAAATAAGTTATCAATTGTCTACAAAGCAAATTAGAAGTGGTTTTAAACTGCAATCTGAACCTCACGGTCTTTTGAAGATAGCTCAAATAAAAGCTATGTAAGAGGTAAATGTTTAACCCCAAAATAATTTAACTTATAATTTTAGAGAAAAAAAAATCCAAGCAAAACCCTGTTAGCAAACATTAGAAATTGTCCAAACGAGTGTAGCCGGGTAACACTGTATAAACGAACGCTCGGTTTATGATCATTCTTATAGCTCTGATTAGCTGAGAGAAACGGGAGGTTAAACTTTTTGCCTTTACAGTTAATAGACATTTTTATCCCTAATATCTCTCTGATCATTTGCAACTGATCTTTGTGTCCTGTAGACTAAAAAAGCTTTTTGTATTTAAATAAGCAGCAATAACTGACAGAATAAAAATCAATGAGTTCATTAATCGCAAATCCACGATGATCCTCACATTCAAAAACCTGCTGACCTGAACATTCCGACCAGCTCATTACTCCACATTAAATTTCGGCATAAAGTGGAAGCGAATCTTCTCCAGTTCACCCCGGTGCCCTGCGTCCCTGAGATTTATGCCACTCTAATGCGATATTTAGCTCGACGCGATATTGAGCGGCGGTAATGATGGTTCTGCTGACTTTAGGTGTGCACACGAAACATCAGAACATCGACTCGGTTGCAGCGTCGGCCTTGCAACGAGTCCAGCTCATTATCGCCCTCGAGGAACTGAGCGCTAATGAATGCGTCCTCACATAATGATTAGAGTTTTCCCTTCGGTAAATGTCACCTCTCGTGGTCATGGATCGGCTGGCTGGACTTTTGTGCCTCAGTGAAAGGGGTTTAAAGCTGCTTTCATGTCATATTGACCAGCATGGTATTGTGGTGTGTCTGAGAAACAACACCGCTCAGTGTGTAGACGTCTGAGACAACTGTGACGTCCTTGCGAGACACCGGGCCAGACTACACTGCAGGAGTGTCTATAAATAACTACTTTTTCTACCATTCCTAAGTGTCTATCTAAAATAACAATGGTTTTGCTTGATGCATCTTTACATTTTGAATCATTCTTATGTATTGTATTTTTCCATCAGCTCCTGCAGTGTTCCGTTCCTTGCTATCAATTAATATTTATACAACAAACATCTAAGACTCATGAATATTTATTATTCTTAAAAGGGACCAATTATGCAAAATTCACTTTTTGATCATTTTGGACAGTCGCATGGGTCTCTATTGTGTGTGTACATGCAAAAAACATGAGAAAAACAAATCAGCTCCCATTATTCTTCTTTAAATTAATCTTTTTTCTCCTTTTTAAAACCTCGGCTTACTTTTAGATAGTAAGGCCGCCACTCCTCTGGCTCAGCACTCAGCTCTGCCCAAGAGACATCATTTTATATTCATTCTGATTAAAGCAAAATTTTGTTTACAATTCCTCCATAAGCTGGATGTGTGCATGTGTGTTTTGTGTAAATAATAAAGCTCAGGTGTGGATCCTAAGGCTGTAAATGTTACTAATGACTGATAAAACCCTTAAAACTCAAGCTGCACAGGTCCGTGCCAGCAACACACCACTGGTTAATGAATGGTTTTAAAAATCTTAAACTGCTTATACTGGAGTCCTACTGAAGTCCCCAACAGAGGAGGGTATAGTCATTCAACTGTACATTTGGGTTTTGAGATACGTCAGGTAGAACCAAAGTTCTCTACAGGGAGAACATGCAGGCATGTATACAAGTCCAACGTGGGAATCGAACCCGGGACCTAAAAGTGCAAGGCGACACCTCAGGCCACCAAATTAGGCTACTATATATTAAATCTAAAGATGTTTTTAAAAAGAGTAATGCTCAATCATCCAACTAAATGCCTTGAGATAAATCATGTGTCTGCTGTAGGAACTAACTAAAAGCATGTCTTTAATTCTGAACATTAGCTGTGAGTTCAAACAACAGCTGGAGGATCACTGAAAAAACTCGAGTATTAAGGAAGCTTTTGTACAGGGACAAGGGGTTCATTTGTCATTCTGCAGAACTTTCATAATGATCTAGTTATAGAGAAGGAAATCATATTATATCATAAGGTTTATTAAAATCAAGAAGAGATGCAAACTGAGGAGAAGGAGAAAATCTCCCCTTTCAGTCTGCGCTCTGATTAAAGACTTGATTTCACCAGAAAATCAAGCCTAAATAAACCTTGAACAACTCATATCGAGCCACCTGAGACCCAGGAAGAGGACGGTCTCATCAGATAAAGAAGCCATTACTTAATGTGGGAGAGACAGATGAGGACAGGTAGAGGGACATGCGTCAAGCTGGTCAGTGTGGAAATGGAGGAAAGAGACGACGCTAAAGTGAAAAAAAAGAATGGCACTGACAGAAAGGCGAATGACAAACGAGAGAATGCGTGACAGAGAGAGAACCGTTTTGCGCCATGCCTGGTTTTTCTTCCCTGGGGTCGTGCTGTTTGGACATGTCCAGAGTGACTTGTTAGGGTCCCCATGACATTCGGAGATCTGGTGATGGAGTGAAAAGAGCAGAAAAGGGCACTGAAGATGGTCGACGCATTCACTCACCTTTTTTCCTGTTAAATGGACGGCTCATGCTGGAAAAATGTGCGATTTCAAGCCGAACGCGCCACTCGAACCTGGAGAAACGAGAACAGACATCTGAAATCACTTGAGACGTACTAAATTTGCAAAAAGGACCTTTAACAAATCGGAGGAAGGAGGAGAAGAAATTAAAAAAAAAAATCCCCTCTCACATTTATCAGTGAAATAGCACGGAGCATAAGACGAAGAAATTATTTATCTACTCCCAAACACAACCTGAGCACCCTAAAGTGTTACGTTTCCTGAGCGCATGTACTGCAGAGACCATTTAATCTACATCACTTCAAGCATCAAGAGAACGCAATTTACAATTACTTACACCCCAGTCTGAAATTCTTTTTTTTCATCTTTTTCCCCCCCAAATAGTTATTGATTCACGTATCCTAAGCAACCGAGCAGACGGTCAATACTCATTTTCCTGTGAATAAACTGTGCAAGAAGTCTTAGTGTGATAAAACAGAGACAGAGATGCCATGTTGGCAGATAACATTAGCACTATATCCTCCTAGCCTTGGGGAGACACGGGAAAAAAGAGCAAGACTTTAATTAAAACAGTCCAATTTACTCCCACAACACATTCCTCTAACCAGCTCACTGCCTACAAGAGAAGCTTTACTCAATAGGTGTGTTTTAATTAAACAAAACAAAAATGAATGAGCATTTCCCTACTACTAGTGCATGAATTATTATGAATAGATACACTATAATGTATTCGCTCGCCTGCCTACACATGCATATGAACTTGAGTAACATCCAATTCTTAATCCATAGGGTTTAATATGAGGTTGGCCCCGCCCCCTTTACGGCTATAACAGCTTCAACTCTTCTGTAAAGGCTTTCCACAAGGTTTAGGAGTGTGTTTATGGGAATTTTTGACCGTTCTTCCAGAAGCGCATTTGTGAGGTCAGACACTGATGTTGGACGAGAAGGCCTGTCTCACAGTCTCCGCTCTAATTCACCCCAAAGGTCTGGACACTGTGGAGGCCAGTGAAGTTCTTCCGTACCAAACTCACTCATCTACAGTATGTCTTTATGGAGCTTGCTGTGTGCACTGGTGCGCAGTCATGTTGGAACTGGTATGGGGTTGTTTTTCAGTCATTGGGCTCGGCCTCTTACTTCCAGTGAAAGGAACTCTTAATGCTCCAGCATACCAAGACATTTTGGACAATTTCATGCTCCCAACCAGTTTGGAGATGGCCCCTTCCTGTTCCAACATGATTACGCACCAGTGCACCAAGCAAGGTCCACTGTCCGACCTCACAGAAGTGTATATACAGGTGTATTAGGGGTGTAATGGTGTACCAAAGTCACGAATCATTACAAACCTTGGTTTTAGAGTCACGCTTTGGTATATTTTTGGGACAGAAAAAAAATTTAAATGAAAAAAAAATGACAGTATTTGTTAAATTATTATTAGAAATTTAATATTGTCCGCCTGAAGAACTGAAATTTTGTTCAAAACTTGTTTGCATCAGTGGAAAGCCAAGCAAAGAGAGTTTACATTTTTTTTTTTTTTTTTTTTCCATTGTATGCAAGATTTAGTGAAGACATAGCACCATGGATCCCAAGTGGCCATCAAGGACGGTAGCAAAAAGTTTTAGTTTACGGCATTTAGCAGACACCCTTACACCAGAGCGACTTCCATTTTTATTTTATTAAACACCTGAGCAGGTCTGAGGGTTACAGGTCTTGTTCAAAGGCCCAACAGTGGCAACTTGATGGTTCTAGGGTTTGAACCTAGGACCTTCTGAACCAAAGTTCAATGCCTTAACCACTGAGCTACCCCTAAGCCGGGTTCATTTTTAAAGCAGCCGGTGCCAAGAGGAATCATAAATTAAGGTTAAGTGAGGTTTAATGTCTATTTATTTCATTTTTTTACTTCATTTACATGTATTGTCTGAATGTTGATTGTTTTTATATGCAAAAAATATGATTATAGTGTTGGAAATGGGTATTATCTGCATTTACATTATTTATGTTACAATATTTCTGCCTCCAGAACGGGTTCAATTCGTATGCTTAGGCTCCTCTGTTCTTTTTTTTTTTCTTAAAAAGAAAGAAAAAAAAGAAGATATCTGGTATAGGTACACTCTTCCCAGTTGTGTTGGACTAATGGCACTTAGTTATTAACCTAGTTAACCCAGAGTAAGTATGTATCCAGTGATGTAAACTTTAAAGCACTTTTTCTAAGTCGCTCTGGATAAGAGCGTCTGCCAAATGCCTAAATGTAAATGTCTGTTAAATCTATAACACTGACTATAAAGTTCACTGTTTGAGAAGGAAAATATAAATTTTTCATCCAAGTTAGCTGCCTGGCATGTTCAAGATGTATAAATACTGTAAACTTGTTCATCTGATTTTCTTTTAAACCTGAAGTGATGTTCGGATCCGTTGCTCAGTGACGTCCTGCCTGCTCTATTAATTTGCATTAACTGAATTAATGCAGAAAATCCCCCAGCACTAGTTAAAGCTAGAATGTATTCACTTGGATCACAAAGCACACCGACCCGAACGTCCTGTACAGGATAATATGAACTCGAATGCGCAGATCGTTACATGCCGAATATATTTATATGGATATAACATTTATTCCTTTCTGTCTCAGATGGGTAAAACAGAAGGTTGGACTGTACAGTATTAAAGCAAGAATTCAAAAACTTACTCAGCAAATTGGCATTCAGTCATAACTTACAATAACAAGTGTTATGCTAGCCTGTTTTATTACATGCAGTACATTTAATTTCTTTTTGTTTTGTAAATTTTGTAAAGAAGCGCCAATTAACCTAATCTGCATGTCTTTGGACTGTGGGAGGAAACCAGAATACCCGGAGGAAACCCGCCAAGCATGGGGAGAAAATGCAAACTCCATGCACACAGAGACGGGAATCGAGCCTGGCCGGGAATCGAACCCGGACCCTGGAGGTGCAAGGCGACAGTGCTAACCACTACACCACCGTGCCGCCACCAACATTAACTTGTTCCTCAATTTGATCTACATTAGCTCTTCTATTGGAGCAGACTATACACGCCAGCCTTCATTCCCCCATGTGCATCGTCCAGTTCACTTTTTTTCCTTTCTTGGATTACTTTTGGTATCCAAGTGGATAGGACCCCTGCAGTCCGAATACATCCCACATGTGCTGCAGTTTTGGAGTTGCTTTGACCCAGTCCTCTAGCTCTCACAATTTGGTCCTTATTTATCAGTTATTCAAACCCTTGTGCTTGCCCATTTCTTCTGCTTCCAACACATCAATTTCAGGGGGAAAAAAAAACTTGCTGTCTAATATATCCCACCCACTTCTAGCTTCCATTGTAATGAGATATTTATAATGTAGCTACTGTGAGAAGAGCCAAATTGTGGTGGCTGATAAACTGGGTCAGAGCAACTGGGAATAAACATTTCTTAGTGTGATTGATTTGACTAATTGCATTGCTGTACAAAGTTAGGTGTGTGATGTTTCCCCTGCTCACCCCTCTAGACAGGCTTCCAGTGGGGACACCTGAGGCGACATCCATCTCAATGCTTCGCTCCCCATCTTGTACTTTGTGTGAGAGACCTTCCTAGTGCAGTACCCTGCCTCGCTCAGAAACTAGAATCAGGGCGCCGACAAGATTAATTGACCCTCAGGGCGACATGGAAAAAATGAGACATGCAACCGAGCGATAGAAAAACGATCCCAAAAATGTTATCAACCTTCTGAACTTTTATTTTCGTTCTTCCCAGCATGCTCTGTGCCACTCTGAGCAAGATGTCGCCCATATCTACAGTGCCGTGAAAAAGTATTTGCCCCCCTTCCTGATTTTTTAAATGATTCCGATCATCAAACAAATTTTGATATTACACATCAAGGTTAAATGCAGTTTTTAAATAATACTTTCATTTATTAGGGGGAAAAAAAACTGTCCAATTCTACCTGGAAAAAGTAATTGCTCCCCCCCCTGCTAAATCATGAATGAACTGTGATTTTTAAGAAAGCCGAATTTAATTTTACTTGCCACACCCTAATTACTGCCAGTCCTGTTGAATCAAGAAATCATTTAACTAGAACCTGACCGACAAATTGATGCACGCAACAAAGATCTATAAAAAGCAACATGATCTAAAGGAATTTTAAATGAAAAACAAAGGAATTGACATGTATCAGTCTGGAAAAGCTTACAATGGCCACATCTAATGCTTTAGGACTCCAGTGAACCACGGTGAGAACCATTATCCACAAATGGAGAAAACTGTTTGTTGCCTTGACTTCTTAGAGTTAGAAGCACGACTACTACAAGTTCTCAAGCAACTAGTGAAAGTAGATATATCGGAAATATGTCTATTTTAGCAATTATCCTCAAACTTCTGACTTAAAATATGAAAGTTTGTCAGATGAAGATGTAAAGGAAGAGGAGTCACTGTAAAATTCCACTGTAAGCTGATGGAATATAGAGTAAGCAAAGCTTCATAATAGTTCTGCTAGTGTAGCAAAAATAAAAAGGACATTTGGCTATGTTGAGTCTGAAATGCCAGATTTGATGATCAGGAAGAAACTGGTGACGAAACAAAACGATTAGAGATAAAAACTGGAAACCAAGAGAAGCAGAGATGACAAAGAAGATGTCATTACTGTAGCATCATTCAGATGACAAATATCACTTTATAAAAACACATTTTTTCCCCCCGTTTTTAAGATCACTTGGGCAAAATGTGTTTGCTGAATAATAAAAAAAAAAAGCTAAAAAGAAGCTAAAATCCAAAATTGGAATAAAAAATAAATAAAAAAGACAATGATTTACAGGTCATATGAAAGATGAGAAATGTCCACTTTATCTGTATGTTGTACACCTGGTTATACTTGGTGATTTTTCTCTATTAGTAAATCATTTTAAAGAAAATCTTCTGAGAAATGAATAAACAGTCATGTAAGAGTGTAGAAAGAAACGGTGCATAATGGAGAACACTGTGCACTCAGACGGCAGCTACAGTTATATGAATTACTTAAATGCATAACTTTAAATAAAAATAAACTTGTAAAATGTGCCCTGTCGTATATATACAGTATATATGTATGATGTATGGAATGGCTTTGGTTTCCACAAAAGTCACAGTGTTCCATTATAAAGAACAAGAAAAGTCCAGTTCTTTCCAAGAAAATGGCTTGGAAAGAATGTTTATTACTACATAAACAAAAACATTACAAGCACAGAAACGTAATGACCGAACCAACAAGCGGATATTCTTAGCCAAAAGTCATGACAAATAAGTAACTGTTAAATAAAGTCAGATAAAAAGTGTTTGAATTAAACTAGACTTTTTCCGCATTAAAAAAAAACACTAATTCAATGTTCACAAGGTACGTGTACAGTATATTGTTCAATTAGGTTTTTTGGTCAGATCAGATTTGTATGTCATGACGGTTCACGTTCATAAATACAAGTAACTTTTATCTGACTCTAATGTGGATATTTGTTGAGGTCCAGAAGAGGGAATAAACATCACTTTAGCTGTTTTAGCAGCTAGTGTCAGCATTGCGACGAAATTCCAGCGCTGTCGGTGCTGACAGATGACGTCATCCCCGTCATCACCATTCGCGGAGGCAAAAAGTCTCACGCATTTCGACATGCCGTTCTCATTCCGGTCACATGACCCTGTTGTTACGTAGAATATGTATCTGATTTAGGACAACATTCAAAAGTGACTCATATCTGATCTGAAAACTATATGTGCATTCAAATTCAAACAGCCCTAGAAAATCAGATCTGTGTCACATTAGTGTAAAAAGTAAAAATAAAAATCAGAAATGAGTCACTGGTTATGTGAACGAAGACATTAAACATCATGCAATTCACTCCATTGTAAAAGCCATAAAACATCAGCGCTAGCAGCGATATTCTGAAACCCACTGCATCAGCGGCATCCATACAGCATGTCTGAATAAGAAAACTTTAAAGTAGTGTGGTGTCTGCTTCCGAGACAGTCCATCACGTCAGAGTTACCGACAGAACGCCGTGTCTCATCCAGACTGCTTGGGATAAAAAAAAAAGTGTCCATCTTGACGCATAGTGAGGGTTCTACTGCTGAGCAGATCATTCCATATCAAGACCAAAAACTCATTTAACCGAAGGTAAAAGGGAAAGATGTAAGGGAATTAACTTTTTTTAATACATTAAAAAAAAAAAACATAAAGGTGTACTGGTTAATATTTATTGTTCTCGATATTACAATTCATTGGGTAATATTTGAAGAAATTAATAACACCAAGCCACTTTAAGAAA
This sequence comes from Clarias pachynema, assembly GCA_030014365.1. NCBI lineage: Eukaryota > Metazoa > Chordata > Actinopteri > Siluriformes > Clariidae > Clarias > Clarias pachynema. The sequence goes on from JAQMYL010000035.1 coordinate 29,530,405, forward strand.
GCGTCTGAAAAAGTAACTGCAAAATAAGCTGAACTTTTTTTCTTTTTTTTTAGATCCATCCCATCAGGAGTGCTACATGTCCGCACAGACAAGATCAAGGTCCTGACAAGTGATGGACTGCAAACCAGTTTTTTACCTCAATGGAATCCAAATTGAATAAACTAAAGTGTTTATACACCTTGGGACACTGGGGCTGGAGAAAAAAAAAAAAAAGTGTCCTCCAGAGACAGAATTTAAAGCAGGACCATCCACAGCATGACACGAGGCCGAGACACAGCTCTTATAAATGCTAATCCTGCCTGTACTGCAGAACCGAATCAGGACAGAGATGCTTCTCGGGTCAGGAATGATTACGCCTGAGGGATTCCAAATCCAGAGATGAAGGTTGTAATGTTTCGAACATGTGGGCTGGATGCACAGCGACTGGCTACCATATAGACATGTCTGGAAAATGCAGCGATTAGAACACGGCATAGGATCGGAATACGCTAAGGACGCTGTCATCCAGACACTAGCTATCGTAGGGACCAAGGCTGCACATTTCTCATAACTGACATCAGGCATGTTAATCAATAATCAATTAATTTATAATAATATAGTATTAATTAACCATAACCAGACACACATTTGATTCTCAGTTTAACTTTTATTGAAACAGATCTAGCGTCTTCCCCATACACTGATTTATTCATGACGGTCCACCACACTATCAGCACTGAACTCCATACAGTATATTAGTTTTCTATGTCCTATTATTTAAAATGCAAAAATCTTTTCATATTATACTGTAATGGTAATATAATAATCTTTTATATTATATTATAATAGTACGATCGGTTTTGTGCCCGTGCTCTCAGTCTAAATAAAGTTGGCAAAGTGGGTTGCAAGCAGGCCAAATCAATCTGGTGTTCATGAAGGGAATCACAGAGACCCGACTATTCTAGGGTCAGTGGGAGCTCAGGGGTTAAGGCATTGGACTATGGTTCAGAAGGTCGCAGGTTCAAATCCCACAACCACCAAGTTAGTACTGTTGGGCCCCTTGAGCAAGGCCCTTAACCCTCAACTGCTCAGATGTACAGTATAATGAGATAAAAATGGAAGTTGCTCTGGATAAGGGAGTCTGCCAAATGCCTAACTGTATTCAGAAACGTTATAAGATAGTAAGGATAGCTTAGCTAACGTTAGATTACAGCTGGGCTGTCAAGCCCATAAAATCAACCTTGTTGATTACTACATTGTTAATCAGGTCAATTCTTAAAAATAATTCATCGCTTAACAATTAATCATTAATCTTTCCAGTAGGGACCCTAGTAGTAGACTCTCACCTTATGGACCTTTAATCCAAAACACAACTATGGCAGAATACAGTCCATTCAGCAAATTGTTGATGAAAAAGACCGGATCTCTTGCTGAAAGCCAAAATAAAAAAAAAGTAAAACAGACCTTCGAAAGCAGCTCTTCCAAAATAAAGAAAGTTGCTATTTCTCCTTGCCAGGTAGAATTAATACAAATATTAATATAATGTGACTGGTAGCTTTGGTTTAATCGTTAGGCGTGATTGATTTATACCGTGCATAGGAACGATTGCTCCCCCTCCCCATGTCCCCACGTCCCCACTGGCCAGTGTCACATTATTTTTGTTCTCTGTATTCGGTTACACTCGCATAGTTTCACTTTCCGATACAGCAGGAGGCGGTATGCACCAATTCGTTTTGTGAGAGAAGAAGAGAACCTTTGTGGAGTGATGCTCTCGTGTGTTAGGTGCACACAAATTTAAGTGGAGACCGACAGCGCTGTTGACGTCATATTTAAACAGTAATCTACTTCCACGATCCCACAATTCAACAATTCCATAGATTGGCTTCTATGTCTGATTCGATCCGTGCCCAAATACGCTGTACTGTGCTCGAGAGACCACCTCTTCAAGCGCACTGGGGTAGAGTTCCTGAGCCTGGAACGATTGTGTTCTCATTGATCTAAATGCACCAGATTTTGGGTACCAAAGTGTACCCTCCCTAATGTGAAAACGCCCTAATACCCCTATCTCACCTACGTGGTTTCGCGCGGTGGCAATAAGTACGGTTCATCATGATTCACCGCGAGTTTTTGGCGTTGTGAGTACGTTTCCATCTTTCCGTGCGAAAAATTAAACAT
>JAQMYL010000035.1:29668865-29679301 GCA_030014365.1 Clarias pachynema
TAAAGCGACAATTTCTTTACCCGCCCCAACCCGACCCGCGGGTTACCCGCGGGGTCCGCGGGTTAAAAGACGACCCGTACATCACTAGTATGTTTGTATATACTGCAATATATTAGATATGTTATATTATACTACTGGTATAGCATAGTACAGGCAGTACCATATTAGATACCTGGTGAAATTTGGTCTCCACAAGGTAGGCACTAGGCATGATGGGTGCATCACTTTATCTGCCTCCATTACTCCCATCACTCTGGAACAGGGTAAATCTGGACTCATCAGACCACATGACCTTTGTCCAATGCTCCACAGTCTATTTTTTTTCACCCATACTTTTAGTTGTATCCAATTTCCACTTCTCATTAGTGCTACTACCAATCAGGGAGGGCCAAATATTCTCACGTGTTTCTCCGAACCCACGTGATGCCTGCCAGATAAGCCTAACTGATAACTGTTTTTCTTAAATGTTACATAGCTGTTTAGTCCCAATCCATTTTCAGTTCTCTTCGCAGTGTGTGTGTGTGTGTGTAAATGCTCTTACTTTCACTATTAAACATAGCTGTGATTTCACAGATTGATTTCACTTTTTGATTTCACTAAGCGTTTAGTTGATCTCCCATCACGCTCATTCAGGATGTTTTTCCGACCACATTTCATCCTCAAACATGATGGTTCACCACTATCCTTCCAGGTTTTAATAATGCGTTTTTCCGTGCTTAAAAGTTCTTGACCAAATTTTAGCAGTTTCAACAATCTCCTTACTTTTATCGTTGCTTAATGCAGGCCAATATTTTAACCCTTCTGTAACATCTTTGCCAAGGCCACAGAATATATTTTCTGACAGATACTAGAGTACATATTAGAACCATGTACCATACTGTACCGTACAAGTACCATTTTGCCAAAATACAGTATATACCATAGGCAAGGCAAGGCAAGTTTATTTGTATAGCACATTTCATATACAATGGTAATTCAAAGTGCTTTACATAATAGTGAAGAAAAAAATTATAAAAATAGAAAATAATAGCACTCAAACTTTTAAAGTTATTTAAATTTGATTTCAAAATAAAAACACTATAGTAGAACCAAATACCGTAGTGTGGTACACATACTTTATACTATAAGCAAATAAGTAGCATGGTACTGTCAAAAATACCGTGTATACCATATGCCTTACAGGTGATCTCAAAACATGCAAATGTTCCTCATAATATTCAAGATGTTCAGTCTTCGAATGGAAAAACAGTATTCATGTGATCTATAAGGTAAAGCAGGCAGCTCACACAATGTAAAGCTTCATACAAACTGTATTTACAGACCTGTCTAACAGCAATGTTTCCAAACTCTGCCTTAAGCTTTATGGCTTTCATCAGTAATAAATTACTCTACCATGGAACAGTATTGTCAGCACTCTGGTTCTACTTAGTAGGAACACGAAGAGTTTTCATGAGAATGATCAGCCTTTCCTGACTGATGTGAGGATGAGGATGGAAAGAAGTGGCATTAAGAGATGACAGAAAGCACAACCAAGCAAACAAACACTCTCGGACATTATGCAGTTTTACACACAAGAAATTATCTGCTGGATCTATATTTCAGGTATTTTGAATAAGCAAAAAGTGTTAAATAAGACATTATCCATCTTTAAGAGTGTATTATATGCTAGAATTTATTCTAACCAAAATGAGCAATGTATTCCTTTTACTTTCTTGCTTACAGGAATAATACTGTATAAAGAAAGGTCCTCTTTGTTGGTCAAATAATGACAGTAAAATTACAGTTAAATATCTTGTGGGAGAGAGATCTGATTTCTGTGCAATTGCAAGACTTTCACGCTCCTGCATTAATAACCGATTGAGTGTCATGGGAATCCCAAGCCATTTAGTGCTGGGTATGGGCTGAAATACAGCTAGTCACTAACTCCAGCCAACCGCACCAGCAGGCAGAATCAGATACGTTGTGGTTCTGCTACAGTGCCGGTAATGTGATAAGACACCTTTAGTGCTGAAACGATGATATCATCTTTAAAGGGCTGACCTGCTATGCGGTGAAACACTACAGTATGTTCTTGGCCAGGTAAAAAAAAAAAAAGCATATATATAATACAGGTGCTGACAGGTTTAAGGCCACGTGAGCTGTAAGCCAAACCCTGTTACACAAACACACACACACACACACACACATGGAAATAAAGGATCGTGTTCCAAGGCAAGTACATAAACATGTGGAGTTTAACCACAGAGAAAGATGAAAGTCAGAAACATCCATATAATTAGTGTTAATATTAAACAACAAATAACAAATATTATTAAACAAATTATTATTGGTCTTCGCGGTCTCCTGCATTCTGGTTACTTGGATTTGTTCTGTTTCACTCCATTTCCAAACATGCTGTATCGGAGTTAAATGAACCGCCACTGGACGCACCTTTGTGAAAGTGCATTTTCCTACCCTATCAAAATGGAAAAGTGGGGGGAAATACCCCCACCCCCTAAAAAAAAATTAACTCACCATTGGGAACTTTTTTTTTAGGCATTTCCTACTGGTTTTAAGGCTAAACTTCATTTCCAACAAGCAAAACACACAGGGGAAAAAATGTGTATATGTTACAGTATTCATTCACAATAAGATTCTCAATGTATAATAATCTAAAATGAAGACCATTAAGGTTAACTAAATAACACTCCTATATCTACAAACAATGAATCTGTTGCTTCTAAAAACACATGAATTTGGCTTTAAAAGTTTTGGACCAATTCTTTGCTGCACTCACACATCAGTTACGTCATCTGTGAGCTTATGCAAGCGGAGGGGGCGGATAGCGCTTTCCCCTGAGGGTGTTACGTGTGTCTTGGAGGAAACATGTGACAGTCTTGGCCCTCCCTTGTCTGTACTTGTTGCCTTGATAGGGAGAGTGTCCTAACAGGGAAATGGCTGCAACTAAATTAGGGGAAAAATATCAGGCAGAAGTAAACAGCCGGCAACAGAAGATTTCTTGCATTTCGACATGCTGAGGATATCTGGAGCTCAAAAACAAAATTCCGACTCCTGGTTGGAGGCCCAAGCCTGTTAAAAAGGTTCAGTTAAAATTACCACTGTATAGGCATGTTATTCCACAAGTTCTGACGCGTATTTTTCTTATTGAACTCGTTTACTCACGACTCGGACGTCCATGAATTCCTTTGTTCCTTTGTTTATTTTCAACATCAAACGTTCGACACTTCTTACAGTTTTCTTACATAAATCCACTATGGTTACAACAACTTATTTGCTATATCTTGATGAATTATGCTTCCAGTCAAGACTGTTTTAGATTGCGGTCAAAAGCTTGTGTTCTCCAAAACTTGCGCATCTTAACGACGTCTACCGTACGTAATAATCATGCAACTACGCAATTGTGGAATGACGTCACACAACAGCTTATGATTATCATAAATGAATGTTTAACTTATAAATTACGAAATATGGCTCTTACAACCACCTTTTTTCATCACAAGTAACTGATAAATCCAAACTATTCTTTTTATTTTAAGTATACACACACACAGACACTTATTTGATTGTCCAAGAATTATCAAAAAGTTAATTTTATAATAACTTCAAGACCAGCTTTTTTTTTTTCAACCTTCTGACTTTCTTTGCCGAGTTCAGGTTTTAGATTTTACATTAAATCAACGGCTGCCTGTTGTTGAAGTGGCAGTTTGGTTGAGGTTAAGGCCTGGCTTCTGATTTGGCAGCTCTGTGTCTGCCTGCCAGTTGTGCCTCAGGATAATTATTGATGAATTTGGCACGGAAAGTTCAGGGCTGAGTCACTCTGCTTACATGCGCCAGCACTTTTTTTCTGATCTGCCAGCTCGCCTGATGGAGTACTTCAGGACATTTATGGAAAGTAAAAGCTGTGCATCAAGATGGCTCACTCTGACAACCATATTATACATGTATAAGGCATCTAGTCTTTGACTGTTTAGCAAGGACATTTTTATAGATGGCCATGTCCATGGATCAATGTAGTTGGCACACATTTTCTTTTCTATTCTAGTTTTCTTGTGATCTGGACCTGTTTTAGTCTTAACCTTCAAGTCAAGAAATGGTATTTTTATGACCGCATTAAAAAAATTTCTGAGAATGAAAAAATTTGTCCATCATGGTAATGAAAAAATGAGTGAAAGTCATAAGAAAAAATAAACATTATTATTAATTAATATAAATATTAATCATTGTGATATAAAATATTTCATTCATTAGGTAGCACTCATTGATATTCATACACTGCATGCACAATTATTGGCCAAGTTGTATTCCTGAGAATCAATTTTATTTTGGAATCAAATACAGTGCTCTCAGTCAAACAAAAATATTAATCAACCTCAATATTGAAAGAAAAACAAGTGCTGTTTTTTTTTCCACGGGGATTATATAAGTGTGCATAATTATTAATGTGCAAAATTAGTATGCAACCAAATAAAAAAAACTAAATTGTTCCCATCTCACTTGTTTAATTTCAATTTTGAGAGAAATGAATAAATAAACATTTTTGGCATGTCTATAATATTAAGTATGCAGTATATCCACCATTCTTTTCAATAACTGTCATTGGCCTTCCATCCATGAAATCTGTCACATGTTTAAGAAGGGCCCACAAGTTCTCAGGTGAAGAAGGGGCTAAGTCATTACTGTATTCTGTCATTTCTGAGGCTTTAGCTGGCTAGACAAGAAATGGAGTAAAGTACTTAGATACAAGTGATGGAGCATCGTTCTACATAAAAAATCATGTCCTTTTTGAATGATGCAGACTTCTTCCTTTTGCACTGTTTGAAGAAAGTTTCTTCTAGAAACTGTCAGTATGACTGGGAGTTGATTTTAAGTACACCTTCAACCCAAAAAGGTCAAATCAGTTCATCCTTAATAATAGCAACCCGTACCAGTACCCCTCCTCTACTGCACCTTGCTGGCATCTGACTCGAAGTCGTGCCATGTGTCCATTAGCAATTCGGCCACGGGCCAATCCAGCTGGTCCATCGAGAGTCACTTTCAATTTCATCTGTCCATAAAACCTTTAAAAAATATGTTTTTTTTTAGATATTTCTTGGCCCAGTCTACAGGTTTCTAATTGTTCAGTGGTGGTCGTATTTCAGCCTCCCTTACTTTGGCGATGTCTTTGAGCACTGAACACCTTATGGTTCTGGACACTTCAGGTAGTTTGCAGTTGGGATATCTGGTGTCGGTGGAGGATAATGTGTTCCTGGGAGATTCATGTTTAATTCTTCTCTGTTGCAGTTAATTTGTGTCTTTTCTTGTAGATGTGTGTTTTTTTTTCTGTTAACTATTTTCAACAAAACCTTTGATTGGTGATCACACCTCAGTAACTTAGCTATTTCGAGAATGTTGTATCTCTCTGAAAGGCACTTTACAATTTTTGATTATCAGTGTCAGTTAATTTGTCCCATTGTGCTTAATAACTTTAGGTCACACCCTTGCCTAAAAAAATGAGCATTCTAATTTATGGAAGCAACAGAATTCGGCCATTTTAGCCGACTTTGGAGCTCCGTTTCTGGTTAAAAAATATTACTGCTCATGTGCTACTACGAAGATAATTCTGTTTCAATCAATCATTTTCCCAGGGTTTATTCTTTCCCATGTTTGGGAGAAATAATAAATATTAAACCTCTGTGTGTAGCATTTTATAGAGACAAAATGCACACTATTTTGCCTAGATTGTGATTCAGACATTATAAAAAAATACTACACCTTTGTTCAAAATATGCTGAAAATTTAATTGAAACATCATTCATGAAGCCAGTATTGTCAATTGAATCAAATTGCAACTAGAGTCAAATAGTATTATTACACAATACTACTGTAGTGGGCATTTGGGCCAGAAAATCTGCAGTAACCCCACAGGAAGAACATTCCCAGAAACTATACTGAACCCCTTTTGCATTATATATATATACAAGGGGCGGTCATTCATGAACATTTCGTCTTGTTCAAAACCTACAGTATAGTTCCACACAATCCAGCTAGAGGGTCAAAACCAAAATGGCGCACCTGGTTGAAAAAATTGTTGTGCTCCTTCGTCATGATACCTCACCAGAATTTTGTACCCCAAGTTGAAAAAAAAAATGGTGAAATCGAAATTCTGCCCCCCACTACTCCTTAACCCGCGCACCCAGTGACTTCTTCCTCTTCCCTCACTTGGCAGGCATTTGATGATGACAAGATGATTTTCAAGGTGGAACTTTTCCCCAAGAGCCAAAAAGAGGCTTCTTCAAAGACTCCACCAGCTCATTCATCATTTGAAGAAGTCTGTCGACTTAGGTGGAGGATCGTTTTCATCACATTATTTTTTTTTTACCAATAATAATTTTATGACCGGCTCCTGTAATTGTGTGGTCCGAGCCCACAAACAAGCAAATGAAGCTCAACTTGCCAAAAAAGTCAATGCTGTCCATGATGGAAAGCCACGAGAACACCCAGTGCACTGCAACCTCCAGGCAAGGACACCAAGATGGCTGACGTGGCCTTGAAACTCCCCGGATCCCAAATCCGATTAATCACCCACAGGACACAAAATACAAATAAGTCTGTTCCACAGAGGCCCCACCCCACAACTCACAGTCCCCAAAGAATCCGTTGCCAATGTCCTGTTGACAGGCACCACAGCACGCCCCCGAAGATCTTGTAGAGGCATGCCCTAAGGGGCTAGATCTGGCCCTGGGGGACAAGGGGATATTTATATTTCCTAAACTTTAATAGATAAGAATTTGACCAGATGTCAAAAAAAAAATAATGCTAGACTAAATGTAAATGTTGTAACGGTGAATAAGTGTCAATTTTATTAAGAAACCCTGAAATGAATGCAACAGGCACATTTTATCACTCAAACAAACACACAATAGCTAACTTTCTGTCCACACATTTATTATCCTGTATCAAACCACAGGTACGTAACTGAGTTAATCATAATGTGAACTTTCCTACACAAATGAGTTCACAAAACAGACAGTCCACTCCTTACATTCATAACCAGCCTGAAGTGGTGTTGTAAGTCAAACAACACAGTGCATTATGGGTGTACAGTATAACTAGGGTGCATAGTTTGCACAATAACAAATATATAGCAGTGCATTGTGAGATATTCTTTACTACATTTATGGAAAGAAGCTATATAGAGTTTAATGCTGTGTAAATAAAATCAGAAACTGTCCTCCTTCCTTCTTTGCTTCAGTGGATAGTCTCACAGATTGTAATGCTGGTACAGTATAATCATGAGGAGTGTCTCGCGGTCATCCCAGGACTCTTATTCATAATCTGCTTGCATTAAACATCTGGTAACCATGTGTACACCTGTATTATGTATTGATTTATAATCCCACTATCGAGTGTCACTTGGAGGATGATGCACTCTCTTTATAATCTGGTTCCATGTAAGGTTTCTTCAGGTCATTTTCCTCATTACCGTCCCCTCCGACTTGTTCATTAGGAATCTAAATCTACATCCTGGGTTCTTTAAAACTCCCAGAGAATGTAAGAGTGTTAGATTTATAAAACGTATACAATTTAAATAAATTTGTTGATTTGACTACTTTGCAGCACATACTCTATTGGGATGTTCTTATGATATATGAGGTTTCTTGTAATGGGTGTGTGGATTTAGGGACTACTCTGCTTTAATATACAGTACAGCTTTACTGCTTTTGGTGTTAGATGGGATTACGGAACTTCAGCTTGTCACAATATTTTGTACGATGGAGAAGCCAGTGGGCTGTTTTGTAGTAATTTAGAAATTTCCTTACCCACCTAAATATTTTTAAAGTTGATCTCTGACTGGAACTGTGCGAATGCGTCTCTGATGAGGAAATATTTTAATCCCAGTTGTTTGACAAAAAAAAAACTATGTGAGGTGGAGTTATAAAGTTTTGCAAAATCATGCAAAAAAAGAATGCAAAATTCACACTTACCCTACAAAAAAAAAAGGCATTTGTGCTTTTTAACAAAAGAAAATGTGCACAAAATATACTCTATATGCACTCACTCATCGACTATACCGCTTTATCCTGTATTCAGGGTCGTGGGGGACCTGGAGCCTATCCCAGGAGACTTAGGGCACGAGGCAGGGTACACCCTGGACAGGGTGCCAATCCATCGTAGGGCACACACACATACACTCACACACTCATTCACACACTACGGGCAATTTTGGAACGGCAATTATCCTAACCTACATGTATTTAGACTGTGGGAGGAATCCGGAGGAAACCGACCAAGCCCGGGGAGAACATGCAAACTCCATGCACACAGAGACAGGAATCAAACCCGGACCCTAGAGGTGCAAGGTGACAGTGCTAACCACTACACCACCGTGCTGCCTACTCTATATGCAATACATTTTATTTTATTTGAAAATACATGTTTTTCTCAAAGCAGCAAAAATTTTGCTGTCAAACTGTTCACTCATAATTGCTACAAAAAAAGCATGATGGTTTGGTTTCAAATATGATTTTTTAATTCTTTTAATGAGTTTTTGGCCTTTGTTTTTTAGACATTTATAAAGTTCATGTATTTATCCAGTATATTTATATATTCTGTGGCATGGTGGTGTTGTGGCTAGCACTGTGGTCTCGCACTTGCAGTGTCGAGGGTTCGAGTCCCACCTCAGGGCTGTGTGTGTTTTCACATTCTCCGCATACTTTGCAGGTTTAGTCCAAAGACATACAGAGTAGGCTGATTGGTGTTTCCAAATTCTCCATACTGTGTTTGTTTGTGTGTCCTGGGTTGGATTGGGACCTCATTCCTGCTTCATGCACAAGGTCGCCTGGGAGTGGCTTCACTCATCCCGGGACCTTATACAGGACAAGTGGTATAGAGAGCGAGTGAGGGCGTGTATCCACAATGCAGTCACTTAAAAACGAATGTAATGGAACATCCATCTATCCATCCATTCATATATCCATCTACCTTAAGGCTTTGACCTGTTTAAAGCCACCTCTGCCATTGCCTTTGGTGTGTAAGCATCACAGGAAAACCAGCTGCACGTCTCATTCAGAGGTAACAATCGGATATGACTTGGCAGCTCCTTAGCACAAATAATGCCCAAATAATTCTCAGATGGTATCGCAGCTGGCATGGCTGGAGCAGCTTCTGTCTCTTGCAGAGGCTGTAACCTTTTCTGCTTGGCACGAGAGCAGGCCGCTGTGCCACTCAAATCAGCTCCGTCAGCCAAGAGCCGACAAAGAAACGGGCTCGTGGTGATGGAGGTTAGACTACTTGTGCTGAAACTAATCACACCGCATCTGCAGTGATGGCTTGATTACACGCATGGTGAGATATGTGTTGTGCATTTTTAACCACATGCCTGAAAAGTGTGGCACGCTGGCACTAATTTGTTGTAAATAACACATTCTGATGCTCAACAGGCTGCGCTTCATTTTCCCCAGATTTCCTCTGAGTGTAGTAAACAAACACTGTTGCCAGAGTCAGTGATATATATCATAGTAATTAATAGAAAAAACATTACAAGGCAAAAAAATCATTTGGTCATTTTACAGAAACTAATATTATTTGGGGCGGCACGGTGGTGTAGTGGTTAGCACTGTCGCCTTGCACCTTCAGGGTCCGGGTTCGATTTCCGGCCAGGCTCGATTCCCGTCTCTGTGTGCATGGAGTTTGCATGTTCTCCCCGTGCTTGGTGGGTTTCCTCCGGGTACTTCGGTTTCCTCCCACAGTCCAAAGATATGTGGGTTAGGCTAATTGGCGTTCCCAAATTGCCCGTAGTGTGTGAATGAGTGTGTGTGTTCTGCGATGGATTGGCACCCTGTCTAGGGTGTACCCTGCCTCGTGCCCCAAGCCTCCTGGGATAGACTCCAGGTCCCCGCGACCCTGAATACAGGATAAAGCGGTATAGAAGATGAGTGAGTGAGAGAGTAATATTATTTGGCAAAAATGTATTTCTTAAACATTTTCTTCAACATAATCCTGGATAACACTTTTAAGAAAATGGATTGAGAAGTTCACTAGCTTATCAATGATTCATGACTAAAACTGCCACTTTTAGAGGGAAAAATGGTCAAATCTAGAACATTTAAGGAGAAAACATAATGCTTTTACCAGAAAAAAAAAACACTTCCTCCTTGTTCCAGGTTAAGGCTAGACATTTTGTTATTTAATGGACTCTGTGAGCATTATACAGCTCTAGTCAGAACCGTAAGCTGAACACCCTGCAGTGATTCGTCCTTCCTCTTCACTATATGAAAGACAATAATTAAAAACTACATCTTGATATGACCCATGAGAGTTTTCTCTTTGTACTGAATGCTACTCAAAAGCACATCAAGGTTCAATTCAATTTTAATTCAATTCAATTCAATTTTTATTTATATAGCGCTTTTAACAATGGACATTGTCTCAAAGCAGCTTCACAAAATGAAAGAAAA
>JAQMYL010000035.1:29696309-29715735 GCA_030014365.1 Clarias pachynema
ATTTACACATTAAGTTTACTGAAAGTAAAAACAGTTGAAAGTCAGAGGACGTTTCTTTTTTTGCTGAGTATATATGTAATGCAATATCTTGTAGTGTTAGACCTTCAGTGAGTCTGTGCAATTAGGCCAAAGTGTTTTTGAAAGTGTTTCCAGCAGCTTTAACAAAGTAATTTACCTGAAAATGATCCAACATCTGTTTCCAGGATAAAACCAGAAGGGCTTCTTTTCTGATCTTCTTTGGAATTTCAGAGTACAGTAATGAGTTTTCCCTGCTCCCATATGGCATACCTAAACCAACAAACACGGACACACAAAGCAGAACATTATATTATTTAGTCAGCCATAGTGAAATTAGACATTCGTTCGCAATAATTTGTTAATTTTTTATAGAAATTCGATAGATAGAAAACAATAATGAAGATTTTAAATAAAGAATCTTGCAGTCATCAATGAATAACTCCTTCAGGGCCTGTTAGCACGGTGCAAATTTACATAATGCTAAGCTGCTGTTAATGATGGAGGCATTTTAAAAAAAAAACAACACCCTATCGCTTCCTTTTGTGAGAGAAACATTACCAAGATAGTACAGCCGATGAGAATGAGGGCTCAACTCGTCGTTTTTCTGTACGAACTGGAAGTCGTGGGGTGCCTTGTTGATGATCATTCCAGAGTATTTGCGACTTCCGTGGATGATCTCGCGAAGGCCATCCCACGAGTGCTTTTCCACAAAAAACTGTGAGGGTACGTCTTCCATCTCCACCACTTCCGTGCTGTCCGAAAGGTCGTCTACTGCGGTCATCTTGACAGCTGCAAAACTGAACACGAGAACAATGCTTCAGTTATCCTTTTTGCAAAAACTACCTCTCAATGTGTTTTTTATTTATTTATTTTTTACTTAATACCTTTTCCAACTTCCTTCGTTTTCGTCTTCAAGTTTCACCCTTTTTACTCTATACATTAACCGGCACACAAGCCTCCACAAGATCTGGCAACCTGCAGAGAAATAACGGGGGGTGTTTTGAATAAACCCTAATAATGACACAAGTAATGCACCGTACAAGGGTGTGTCAAATAAAAACCTTAATTCCAGATGCTGCACCAAGCTCTTAAAATAAAGATTATGTTCAAATAAAGATGATGTTAAACGATTGTACACCTTAATAACATCGCAACAACAGGGTGGTGTAAAGACTTTCCCTTACTGCCTTTTACAAGGCCATACCATTGGAGACTCGGTCCATAAATACATAATGAGGACGAGCAGGTTAGTTTAAACATGCTTTTATAATTAACACTATTGTCAGAATTGCTGTTGTAGAAAATAAATCAACACAAATCAGATTTGAGAACACAACAGGGCTTTAGTAGAACATATTACACAGTCTGGCATGTTGTTTACAAGAAAATAGGTTATGTATATGTAATTACTAAAGACAGGTTACATTTGTATATAGCTATAAGAGTACTTTATAGGCAATACATTGTAATATAATTATCAATTTACATACTGTGCAGCACTTCCTTTGGACCACATTAACCCACTTATTATTATTACTATTATTATTATCACCACCAGTAGTAGTATTTGTATAAATACATTGCTAGCAAAATGCTGTTTCTTTCTCTTTAATGTTTCTGGAAACAAGTTGCTTTTCCTAGAAAGCGCCATAACCAGAGTTTCTGCAGCCAGGAACCCTTTCCAGGAGCTTCAAGGACGTTTCCTCCATTATAATTTCAAATCAGGTTTAATGTTAAAAACAATGTGGCAAACCTGTGCCATCACTAATTTCTTCACGCCATTAAAGCCTTTACCTTTCGGAACTTTTTTTATTTCTCCAGATATGAAACTGAAACTTATTACACTTATTACATTGTTTTATTCAAATAGCTCTAAGATTAACATTAACCTTCTTCCTGCTTTTTAGATTAACATTCATCATTTCAAATGAGCAGTCAATTAGTTTTACAATTACCCGAACGGATGACATGAAAATAGAGATCTGGACATATTTCTGGATTAATGATGACAATGAATGCAAACCTGTGCTCTGTGCAGTTGTACTAAACTAAGTAGCCCTGAGGAGGTACTACAGCACCTTGCCACAATACACATAACCTGGTGAAACATCTTTATAGCTGTTGAACCGTACGAGCAAGCAAGGGCATTAAACACGACAACAAGGTGTCACGACATAATGGTCATGAAAGAACATCCGATGAAAAATCTGCAATGCTTGCAGGCACTGAGGCACGTGGGCTGCCTTTCATAAAGGTCAATAATGCTTGGAAACAAGTTGTTCCCTACTAGCAGCACATGGAGACAACTGAGAAAAATGGGGGCAGGGGTAGCTAAGGTATTATCTATTGATCGGAAAGTCCCAGGTTGAAACCCCACCACCATCAAGTTGCCCCTGTCAGACCCTTAAGGCCCCTAACCCTCAACTGCACAGATGTATGAGGGTGAGTCAAAAATCATCCACACTATGCCAGTAGAATTTATTTTAATTAACTTAACTAAGTAAAGACAAATACATCATTTTTTTTAACATAATCTTCTTGCATTTCAATACACTTTTCCCATCCATCAACAAGCTTTCGCATTCCCTCATTAAAAATGTTTTAGGCTGAGCTGCAAGCCACAAATGCACTGCTGTCTTCACTTCTTCATCAGAAGTGAATCTTCATTCTTGTAGGGCTGCTTCCAGGATGGAGCATGATCAGGACTTTACCATCTCAAAACTAAATTGTTGCATAGGGTTGATGTGGGCAGACGTGTGCGGAGATGCATCTTCATGCAGGATCACAACCCCTTGTAGTGTAGGCTTCAGCTCTTTGATCAGCATCTCACTGTTGAGATGTCGAGCACTCTTGATTGTTGAACCTTTTTCCTGATAATGTTCCAATACTGACCCTTGAGATTCTCAGAAAATTTTCGAGCTGATGGCTGAGCAGTTAATTTTTTCTCGGTCGGTGATTGATGACGTTTCCGTTCCATACTCTGCCATTTACTCTCAGGCTCATAGTGATGAATCCATGTCTCATAATGATTGTCCTTAAGAAATGTTCACCATCCTTAGAGTATCGTAATTCCAAATTTTGTTTGCATATATGCGAATGCTTCTGTTTATGCTCTTCCATGAGTTGCTTTGGCACCGGGTACAGCCCCGGATCACAAAAAACAAATCACTGCAAGCTGCTCTTCTTTCGAGCAAATCACATGTGGGGCTCCCATTTTTTTTCTCGTGCCACAGTTAGAAATGAACTGATGTAACACGTTCACATCTGCACAGCAGTGACTGGGGACACAGTAGCCGTGAAAGGAAAGCACTGATAAGACAGTGCAGGTAACAAAAGTTTCGATATAATCAGAGTGCGAAAATTTTTTCCCCCTCACACTCGTATAATGAGTTGGCTCGAGAATAAGGGCGTCTGTCAAATGCCGTAAATATAAACAGACACCTCTGGTTGCTTATTACACAGGTTAATAACTTGACACATTCTCTGTCTAAAAATAAAACAGCATGGAAGCATTCTTGATAATAATCAGAAGCACCTTTATACCGGTTGATAGCAATCTCCACATGCGTCATGTGATATTTAAAAAATAAAATAAAATGATGCCGTCAGGACCATGGCAGCCTCACTAAATATACATCCTGAAGCCTGGTTTGATGACCACGGCTCTGTGAAGGCACAGTTACTGTAAATCAACCAGTGAGGCCTCTTACAAACATCACACAGGCATGAAGGAAGGCGGCTAGAAAGTCTACAACCAACTGTGCTTCACACCAAAAAAAAAAAAAAAAAAAAAAAACTGTTAGTTGTATCTAGGCTGCAGTTACAAACAAGGAATAAAATGACAAACAATATTGCATAATTCACACAATTTATCAATTTAATACAGAATTTAAAGCTCAATAGACATTGCTTTAAATAAACCGAGCTAAGGTGACTGTCACACCGGATACAGTTAGCAAGCTAGTCAGACCAATTTAAGGGGAAACTACTCTACTACACTGCTCCTACAACATTTCTACCTCATAGAATTTATTAATATAATGTAATTTAACTACATTGTAAATTTTAAAAATCACAACTAATTAAAGAAGGCGGACACCGTTTGGACGCGCTATCTATGATAATTGTAGTTAGCTTAAAATCTAGCTTAGCTGCCCAACCTACCGATATAGAATCCTGCCATTGACACTCGATTGTATTCACTAACATTAAGTTAAACTGCTCATATGTTTAAGCATTAAGAGGTAAATCACGTTTAAACGCTGGGAAACTAGTACTAGCTAGTTACCAAGCTACAGGGAATGACTAGGCAGGCTATAACCCGGGTAACCGGGGAAGCTAACTAACCCAACGCTAAGTGGCGAAAGGGTGGAACTGTGGACTGAGTTACACAAAAGCACTGATGTGTGATTCGGGTTTGGTTGGATTGTTTAGTGTACGTTGTATTTTCTTCAATTAAAAATGACAAAAGCAAATGAATAACACGGGTTACTGAAACGAATTAGCAGTACTATAACGAGTTCAATAATACGCTAGCTATAACAACATAAGTGTCAGCGTCAGTTGTGGATACAAAGACAATAAAAGAAATGCTGGCTCAGCCATCTTTGACGTGTTATTACAATATATTCATAGCTAGTTTGTCCGTATCCATGCTAATCACATGACTAGTTAAAAGACCTAGCTAACAATGACAGTTAACAAGCTAGCTAGTATTAGCTGTATAGCCAAGTAAGGTTAATAAAATAACAGACAGCGAGTGCAACGGACTAAATCCAGTGTGCTGTTGTTAAATTGAGCCGATCAGTTACAGACAGCTAGGATTACGGCTGTAAAAACAACCCCTTTTGTCCTTTTCTCTTAATTCATGTGTTGGTGGTTTATGAATGACTGGCGTACAGGACAGGACGTTAGCTACATTACCCTTACAGAGCTGCTTGCTATCGTCGGCCCCAACGGGAAAAAATAATAAATAAATGAAAATGAAATTACTGATTGAATTAAATGTCGGATTATCTCTCAATCATTGTGCAAAGAGCTACTTACAGGGATACCCTTTAAAAAGTCTCTCTCATCTGTGACCCTCTGGCTCTTTAAGCGATTTTCCGGATAATTTCAGTCTCCATAGCCTGTGAACAATACAAAGCACAGGAACTCACGAAAACAGGAACGGACAGACATCCAAGAGCATCCTCACTTCCGGTCGGACGGCTTTACGAAACCACACTTCCTGTTTGCGCGAGCGGGATCAAAACGGAACAAAAAAATATGTAGAACAATATATAAAGCCTGTTTCTGTAACATTTTTAAACTAATGTAAAGAACACCACAGTAAAATTAATACAAATTAAGAATAACTTACGTGTTTGCATGTAACTGTTCAGTTTAAACGTGTATGCTGTACAAGGCTCCTAGGTGTCTGTCATAGTTTTTGATGAAGCGGAATACCTTCATTTTTTAAATAAAATTTGATTTATTTTTTATTTCGAACAAAACAACATCACAATCCCAAACAACATCGGCAGGGAAGGTAAAAGGAGTAGTAAATAGCAAGTAACGACAGACAAAATGTGTTAAACACACATTAGAGAAGGAGGAACAAAAACGGAAAGGAGCATCAGAAGTGTAGAGAGACAGAAAAAAAAGATTTATACACACTCCTGGAAAGGAAAAGTAGTATGATGTATGTTATATTAATATAACATTAATTATCTTATTATATTATTAATATTTATTTCAATATACAACGTATAGCAATAAGTTTAGTATAAAAATATTTATACAAGTTTTTCATTTTCTGAAGTGTGTGTACACATTGGCTGACTCTGTATATACATATATACACAGGTGCATCTCAATAAGTTGATTTATTTCAGTAATACAATTTTAAAAAGTGAAGTGTTTATAGCTTTTTCATAATTTTGATGATTATGGCTTACAGCTAATAAAAAAAAAAATCAGTATCTCAGAAAATTTGAATACAGTGGAACTTTAGTCTGCGAGCATTTTGCCAGGCGAGCAAAATTTTGAAATAAATTTTAACTTAATAAACGAGCAAGGTCTTGACATACGAGTGGTACTTATGCGCTTTGTCTGCTGAGGCACTGATTCTTCTCCTCTTCACGCTGCAGGATTATGGGTAATTGTCTCCCATGATCAGCCTCAGGCCATGTCTACACGTAGCCGGTTATTTTTAAAAAACGAGATTTTTCTACTTTGTTTTTTAAAATAATTTTGTCCACACACCTACGTTTTAAAAATATGTTTGTCCACATGGAACGCAAAATACCTTGTTAAGTGTTGTTAGGAGCCTCCCTAATCAACAGGGGCCCAATCTGAAGCCTAGACGAAACATTACCGGTTGCGCTTTGTAGAAGTCCGACCGGGTTTCGTTCAAAACCGCTGTCACTGTCTGCGGGGTCTGTGTCGTCGGGGTTTTGTATGTAGCAGCAGTGAGCTTTGTAGTAATGGTAGCAATGTCATCTGCTGGTATTGTTCCACTGTGTTTTATCAGGTCCAAAGTCAGCACAGCCGTCTATCAGGAAGTTTTAGAGCACTTCATGCTTCCCTCTGCTGACCAGCTTTATGAAGATGCCGATTTCATTTTTTATCAAGACTTGGCACCTGCCCACACTGCCAAAAGTACTAATACCTGGTTTAAGGACCATGGTATCCCTGTGCTTGGTTGGCCAGCAGTGGAGCCACCATGGAGCATCTATTGGGTATTGTGAAGAGGGAAGATGCGAGACACCAGACCCGCCAACGCAGAAGAGCTGAAGGCTCTGTTAGTGCAACCTGGGCTTCCATAACACCTCAGCAGGGCCATAGACTGATCGCCTCAATGCCACACCACACTGCTGCAGTAATTCATACATTCATACAAAGGGAGCTCCAACTGTACATGTTCATACTGATCAGTAGTCCAATATTTTTGTGTTAAAAATCTTTTTTTTAAATTGGTCTTAAGTAATATTTCTGAGTTACTGAATTTTGGGTTTTCATTAGCTGTAAGCCAAAAGTCATGAAAAATTAAAAGAAGTAAACACTTGAGATATATCAGTCTTGGTGTAATAAATCTATAAAATATGAGTTTCACTTTTTGAATTAAATTACTGAAATAAATAAACTTTTTGATGATATTCTATTTTATTGAGAATGCCTCTGTATATATATATTTAAGTGATAAATCGCTTTATATGTGAGAAAGTACAGTCAAAGAAGAATAATTATTAATACAAAAGAATGGAAAAAGAAGAGGGAAATTTATATAAAAATAATAATAATAATAGCGGTAAGGCATACATTTTAAATATTCACATGTATTTCCCTCTCGGATAATACTATGTCACTGCCCTCATGCACTCTTTAATGCTCCAGATGGTGTGTAACGTGTATGTCAGATGTGCTGCTGTTCTGCATGCCCTCCCTGCATATGTACATTAGGATGACTCTGGATTTCTGAAGTTGTGGAATGTAAATACATTTATTTCTACATACATAAAAAAAAAAAAAAAAGTTTGTAAAAGTATGAACTGCTTTGCTGTTTTTGGAGCTTGATTGTTCCAGTGATTTACATTTCTGTCAAACGTTTGATCACTTCTGCTGCTTGGATATTATTTAGGTGATAGTTACAGGTTTAAAATTTAGCTATTTACATGTTAATCGTTTATAAAACTGCTAAAAAGAACGTAATCTTAAATAAGAGGTCCATAAATGAAAGCGTTTAAATTAAGGTTAAAACTAAAAGTGATGCAGATGTCTAAAGTGACAAAATTCTAAATAAAGCAAAAATTAAAAGCATAAAATAAATAAAAAATATTTTTTTTAATTTAAAAAAGTTTTTAAGACCCAGTGTTGTGTCTTAAAAACGACCTTTTAGGAGTAGACTAATATAGTCCAAAGACATGCAGATTAGTCTAATTGGTGTTCCCAAATTGCCTGTAGAGTGTGAATGCAGGTGTGAATGTTGACTGGAGGTCCTACTATGGTCGTAAAAATGGAAATAAATACAATGGTCACGACTGGCCTCCACGTTCCCTTGTACTGCAGAGGTTCCTAGATGGATGTATGGATGTATGGATGGAAAACAAATTGAACAGTGAATGATGGTTTCTGCAATCATGTACCTTGTCAAATATTTTTAAATGGGCAGTCAAGATTTAAATCAATATCGCAATGAAAAATTCCCATAACAAACGGTTTTTCCAGTACAGAGGAGTTTATGGTCAACCCAATGATTGCAAGATGCCCAGGTCTTGTGGCTGCAAAAACATGCCAAAATGATCACCCCTCCACCCCTGTGCTTGACACTGGGCATGAGGTGTCTCTGATGAAACACTGTTTGATTTTCGCTAAACATGGTGCTGGCCATTAAGGCCAATATAGCTCAACTTTGGTTTCATTTGTCTATAGGACAATGATCTAGAAGCCGTGTGGTTTGCTCAGAGGCAGTTTTGTGAACCTTAGCTATACTTCCATGTTCTATAATAATAATAATGTCTCAGTTTTATATAGCGCCTTTCAAAATACCCAAGGTCGCTTTACAGTATGAGGCGTGTGTAATGTAAGCATATAAGTGGGGGAAGGGGGGACTATAGGCCAAAGGCCTCTGTGAAGAGATGTGTTTTGAGATACTTTTTGAACAGTGGTAGTGAGGGAGCACATTGGACATGAAGGGGTAACTTGTTCCAGAGAGTGGGGGCAGCTACAGTAAAGGCTCTGTCGCCAAAGGTCTTGAGTCTGCTGCGGGGGACAATCAGCTGGCCCTTGGAAGAGGACCGTAGGGACCTCGGAGGGGTGTAGGGGTGGAGGAGGTCAGTAAGGTAGTGGGGAGCCAGTCCGTGGAGAGATTTGTAGGTGAGGAGGAGGACTTTATAACTAATGCGGAATTTGATGGGGAGCCAGTGAAGCTGTTTGAGGATGGGAGTGATGTGATGGCATCACTCCCATCCTCAAACAAATCTGCTATCGATTTGTGCTACGGTAGCATTTTTCGACAAGGCAGCATAAATCGACAGAACAGTCTGATTGACTTAAATATATGAGAATGATAGTCAAAATACCATAAAAGCGCATGATTTTATGTAAATTAATATGAAAAAAGTCTCAGTTGTGTTGGGGGCCCTGACAAGATTCTTTTCATGGGGCCCAAAATCCTTAGCAGCGCCCCTGTTGGGGTACAAGTAAAGTTATAAGTGAGGAATTGAGAAAATCAGAACTACTGTACTTAGTGTGGAATTAGAAAACAAAACAACAAAAAAACAAGCTCGATAAACACCATAGGATTGAAGCTGAGCCAGTAGTCTGAGCCAGTCATTTAGATTTTTTCATATTGTTCTGTATGTAATTGAGAACATTTCACTTCAGTGTCTCTTTTTGCACTGCCTGTTTATCACTTACAACTATAGGCAGCAGCTAATACAGTATGGTTAATAAGTGGTAGCTTAGTGTTTAAAATTCTGTTTCAGTGCCCAGAATGTTGTGGATTCAGATCCAAGGGGTAATCAGAGAGCCATTTTTGGGTACTTAAGCAGGACCTTTAACATTCATTTATTCAGTTTAATGCTTTCTCACATTTGGCCAGAGTTGCACAGAAAACGGTCCCTTTTTAAAACACATGAAAACGATTAGTTAAAATGTTTTTAAAAGGTAATTACGGTAGTTAAAATTAATGAATCTTAAATTGATGATGACATTAGTGTCTGCCCTAAAAGAAAAATCAACCAGTATTGCGTTTTATTAGTTCTTTCTTTTTTGTAAGTATAAAAGGTTAGTAAGAAAAAGGAGTGCCTGGTGACTCAGATATTACACTTTATAGCTGTTGACCCAGGATGAGTTCTGGCTGCTAACCTGCCCTCCCAAACACTATCACTTATCCATCACGTCCAACCCTGGGAATTTCCACATGGCTAAAAACAAAACTTCCGCCATGCTTGCACAGCCTTATCCATGTCATAACATCATGACAGATTCTCTCCCCATGTTCCTGTGTAACCCATACTGATTACATTGGTAAACCTATGATAAGATAAAAAGGCATAGAAATAAGGAAATATATTTCTCTGAAACTGATGAAATTCTATTATTTCCAGCTAAGTAGTGACTAATCAAAGGTATACTGCCATATAAGAGGATTATCCTTATTACGGCAAATCTAAAAGTTAAACAGGAAATACGCTCATCATATTTGTTTTTTTTTTTTTCATTAATTTATTATTATTTTTTTTTTATCATGTTCAGTGTTACAGAATAGGATGTGTGTAAAAGGCTTTCATTAGACTTACAGGTAATAATCTTGGGCTGAATTATGTTTCTCTGATAAAATGATCTATTTTTAATATTACCTCTGAAGCAGCATGATGGAAATAAATAAATAAATAATAAGCCAATCAGCTTTCTCAAACAAAAAACAACTTTATTTTATTAAAAAAACCTTTATTGATAAATAACTAATTAATTACTGTGCAAATGTTACTTATGTACCGTTAAGGGTGTAATGCGTTACAACGCGTTAAAGTACTCGTATTACTTTTTTGATATAACGAGTAATCTAACGAGTTAGGTCCGCCATTTAAGTACTCAGTTATTTAGTTATTTTTTCAAAAAAGTAATCCGTTATTTAGACAATTTATGTAATTCGTGAGCCAGACAGCAGTCATTATCAATCCATTAGTGTGTGTGTGTGTGTGTGTGAAAGTCATCCCAAGCCACCCCCAATAAGCCCCCCCCCTGTTATTCCTGCTGTTATACCCCTATCTCACCTATGCGGTTTGACTGTGCGAAACCTAATCACACTCCAAAACTCGCAGTAAATCATGACGAACCGTACTTATGGCCACCGCATAAATGAGATATGGGTATTAGTAGTTAACAGATTATGGGCCAAACTTTGCGGAGTGATGATGGTAGAATAATTACAGTATAAAAAGTCTTAACTAAAACAACATGCATGAGGAATCACAAAGGAGTTTTCATTTTCTGCAATGGAAAAGTACTCAAACTAGTTACTTTTATCAGAAAGTAATGCTGTAATGTAACTTATTACTTTTTGAAGACAGTAATTTTGTAATGTAATTAGTTACTTTACAGCCGCCCATTTCAATATGGACTAAACCTGATGCTTTAGCTTTTGTCTTTCTTTCCTTTCAATGAGGTTTAATTGGGAACTCCAGAATCAGAATGAGCCGTGTCAATAGTCAGAACTTGGGATGTTTAATTTACGCCTACCAATTAAACAATTTGTTTAATGCTTTGCTCACTACCTACAGTACATAGTTGGTTGAGGTACAGTACTGTACAAAAGTCTTAAACCACTCATCGTTTCTTCATATTACAATCAACAAACAAAAACATTCCTCTGAAACTCCTAGGATATAGAGAGGAGACTGAAAATAAGAAGTAATAATTATTAATCAGAAATTTCAAGTCATTTCCCATTTCCCAATTAATTTTCTTGGCTTAGTCCATGAGGTTATAACCCCCAGACTTAAGTTCTTGGTTTTAAGTTCCTGATTAAACATTACTAGACTTAAATTTCTACTGCTAAGTTTCTGAGCTGAAATTTTTAATCATTGGTTCCTGGTTTTAAGTTCCTTCGGTTACATTGCTGAGCTTACATTTTCTGTCTGACATTTCCTGGGCTTAATTTGGCAATTTTGGTTCCAGTGTTTTTATTACTGGCCTAAAGTTTCCAGGACTAAATTCCAGTGTCCATGTTCACAGGCAATCCTGAGCTGAAATTCTCTGTCTTTTGTTCCTGCTTTTAGTATTGTTGGGTTAAATTCTTGGTTTATTTTGTGGGGCTGATAAAAATCTGTGCCAATGACAGAAACTTCAAAGCATTTTTTAAGTCGCTCTGGATACGAGCGTCTGCCAAATGTATAATTCTAAATGTATTTTTCTCAGTTTTTCCTTTGGATTCATTGGAAGTTGTTGGCTAAAAGGTCATGTGCCTAATGTTTGTGGGATTAAAGTCCTCGGCTAAAATTCCTCGGGTAAAGTTTCTTTGGTTTCTGGTGGTATAAAAAAAATGTTACATGTTTTCAGTATGAAATCAGCGTTTTCTAATATGCACCTATGCAAAATAACAAACCTCATAAAGGAAGAAACTTCTCAACTTTTTCTGCACAGGTGCAGACAAACATCTTTTCCTCAAACCTTCCAACCATGATCTAAGAAATCTGTTCTCATTATCATTCCTTATCCAGAGCAGTCTTCCGGCTACACTAAATACACTAAATTAATTGAAGTTTATGTAAATTCAAAACAATTTACATATGGTAGAATAAATGTGCAGATAATTAGCTTTGCATCTGGGAAAAACATAAAACAGCCTGAAAGTTTGGCAGTCATAAATTAGCCTTTATTAAATTTCCGCAAGACACATATGGAATGTGTCGAAGGTGTGGGTCGTCTGTTTTAAAACACAAAGAATGTAATCAGGATTCAAACTAAAGTATCATAAATATAACTCAGGTCAGGTTGAAAGCAGAATTTTGATTTACAGCACTATCCATAGGGCTCATAAATCATACTCTGTGCAAAAATACCTTTCAACCCCCCCACCAAAGACCCCATGGTCTTTTTTTGTAACATGTCATCAGCAGTATTTCATGATGAATGATAACATCTCCGATTATTGACCTTGAGGTATCTTTTGAAATATCTCAAAGCTTATGTCCAATTATGAATGATCTCAGCATTCATTTAAGACATATTCAGGTAGTTATCATGGTGATCATGGTCAGAACATTAGCCTAGATCTCATTTCTTGCTTTGGGGGGAACGAATACATTTGCTACATGATCCTACAGAGCTTCGGGCATGTAATAAAACTTGTGAACGTGTTTTTTTTATATATATTTTTTTTTAACCTCCTGGCCTTTTAAGTTTTTTTTTGTGGAAGATTACTAGAAGTTAACAGGAGAACTAAATACATGTTCATTAAATATCCTTCTTGTTGAGATTTGACTTTGACACTGGCCTGAAGTCTCCAAATGTGTCTTCTGTGATAGAAAACATTTATTCCAGCACCTTAAAGTAACATTAACAGCTCATACTGTATATTAGAAAAGTTTTATCAAAAGTGTCAGAATATTTATTACTATTCATTGTATAATCCGAAAAACACAATATAGATGCTGAAGTTCGGGTTAAGGAAGGCAGGGGATTTGAAATTTAGTCACCAGCACAGACCAAAATAAATCATGACATGATAGTATTTCGCAGTTTTATTGAAAGTATGATTTGGGGTAAACCTTATATTCCTTATAAGATGAAATTGAAATTGAGATTGAAAATTTTTAAATTATTTAGAAAAATGGAGCTGTAGAGAACATGACAAATAGACAGATAAAACAATAATGTATTTAAATAATGTATTTAGGGGTATTAGCTAACTGCTGTCATAAATCACAGGTAGGTGGATGTCAGTGTGAGCAGGATATTTCAGACAGAGGTTAAAGTAACAAACAAAATGAAGTAAAGCCGGTCCAAGCACAGGGAAATCAGTTACGTCAGAGAAAAATGCTTAGAATTTCAAACTAACAAGATAGAAAACTTTTGTAATGCAGGTGAATATAAGAGGTGCATTGACTTTGGATTTAGTTTTTATTACTTTTAATTCTCTTCAATTGTCAGACTAACTAATTGGCAATCATATGTCTATGTCTTTATGTCCTTTTTTCTCTAGGTACAAACTCTAATTAGACCTTGTTTTAAATTAAACTGATATTTAAGAGTATTAAAAATATTCTGCTATGACATGCCCTTTTATGGACTTTGGCCAATAATGGCATCTTCGTAAGGCAAGATATCTTGTATATAGTTATAGTTATCTCAACTTTCTTAAAATATGTAAACAAAACTAATGTAAGATTATTAAGATTATTATTTCTAATAAAATGTTATAATAATTTTAAGCCAATGTTTTGTTCTATTACAAGCAGGAGATTTTTTGCTTACAATTTTAGCAACATTTGACCTAAAATAAGATAAATAATCTTATATCTGGTTTGTTGTACACTTATTTTAAGAAATTATAGATAGATTTGCCTGAAGGGCATTAGGGGCTCAGTGGGAGGTTTCTCACCCAAGGCCCGGGTTCTATTCCCACCCGATGCCCAAACCTCAGCCACTGGGTGCAGTGCCAGTTCCAAACATGGATAAAATGGGAGGGTTGCGTCAGGAAAGGCATCCGGCATAAAAACTTGTGCCAAGTTGTGGTGACCCCTCGATGAAAGGTTAAAGTCAGTGAGTTCTGCTTAACATGTTTAAATCAACTTCTGACTATAAAAAAAATACTGCTTAAGGTCTAACAAAAATTGCAGTTTTGTTGAGAATGACAATAAAGTTATTGAATCCTGAATCTTGGGGAAACAAAGCAATAGGTAAAGTTCAGTAATAAAATTTAAGGGTCTAAACCTATTTGAATCATATATTTTAGGCTCAACCACTATGACAGCAGAAAGCTAACAACATGCATGCATACAGATTGTCATGATTATTTCTTTTACTTTGTTTTTGCCCATAATTATCAACCTAGCTCACCGTAGAAAACTACAGTGCATTAACATACATAGCTACAGCATTGTAGACTCAATCAGAGTCTGATTTTAAAAAATGCAAATCTGCTCATCATCATAGTTTTATTATCATTTAATTCATTCTATGTAAGCATTTTTGTCAAGCATGGCCTTATGGTTAAAGCATCCACTGTGGATATTAATACAGGAATAAATTTATGATTCGTCTGGAATTGCTTTTGTAACATTTAAATGTATTAAAAAATAAGTAGAGATGGACAATTCAGCTACACTACAATTATAAACTGAAATCATATATTACACTGTGTCCTGTTTTTGCTCTAAGGCAGTCAGTCAGCAAATCATTAAGTTATATAACCTTCCTAGTGGCCGCTTAAGTGTTTCTTTCCCTCTCCTGAACTAATAATGTTCTTGTTTTGTGCTCCAATGAACACTTGTATAAATGTCACTGATTTTCATAATGAGGTGGAACCCACGTTTATGACATTAGGGGAATGGACACAGAGCTGATTACCCTCCCCAAAAATACAATGACCTTCACATTGCCTGGAAGATCACTATAAAGTTAAACTAGATTATATTTTCATTTTCACACCTGAATAAGAAAGTCATCCCAACAGGCATTTGATTAAATGTGTTTTATGACTTCCTCTTGCTACAGTATATATACACACCAATGACCAGCCATTACATTAACACCACCACCATGTCAACTGAATCACATTGATTATTAGCTATACACCAGTAACCTGGTGACGGAATCATGGGCACCCAAGGCTCACCCATGCCCGTGGGGACCAAATGCCAGCCTGTCCAGTCTGATCCCGCAGAAAAGTCAATGCAGATTGCTGAAAAGGCACTAAAAAACCCAGTGCGCCACCACCTGCTGCACATGGGGCCACTGAACTGGCCTCCAAATTCTGATAAAATAAAAAAAAAAAGGACAAACATGTTTGATCCATGGAGGTCTCACCCTTCAACCCATAGTATTCATAGGATCCACTGCCAATGTCCTAGTGCCAGACAACTCAGCAGTCATTTAGTCATAAACCGAAGGGCCAAAGCTCCCTCGATGGCACAAGAGGAGGTGGTTTTGTGGTTTTAATGTTAATCATGGCTGATTTGATGGTTTATTTATAAAGAAAGCTTCAGGAGTATAGCTCGCCATTACTGTAAACTCCAGAAACAAAACTTTCCAGAAGGCATTGAAAAATCTAATGAAATTTCCTTTCCAAATGGAGACGAAGGTGTTTATGAGTGTAGACAGGTGTAATATATTACTTTTTAATTGTATAATTTCATTTTATAGGTTTGGATGGGGATTTTGGTGCATTAATTTAACTATATTAGCTGGTGTAAATTTGCTGTCGCTTATGTCTTCTGCCAGTGGTGAATATATTTCACATGCTTTTCTACTTAATGCTTCCAGACAGTTGGTACACTTCCAAGTCGCTAGGGGACGTCCCCAAGGGCATGCTATATACTTTGTACATAACTAGAAGGCAGAGCAAGTCTTTTTTTTTTAACTTCTATATTTTTTTTATTTCTATATTGCATAACATAAACTTTATCATAATTTTACTTTAGTTTAGTAATTTTCAAATCTCAGCTCCCACTATCCCACTATTCAGCTCTCCCTGTCACTTGTCACAGGATGGGTAAATGCGATCACTTGCTTCCTTGAGAAGTTACTATTTCTATGGACTTTCTCTAGAGATCAGAAGCAATACTCTTTTTTTTTTTTTTTTTGACAAGATAACTATATTTCTTGATGAATCTGTTGTGGCTTAACTGAATGTGAAGTATTCTTAAGTTAGTCATTTATTTACCTGGAATTGAAAGTGAATATCTAAGAAAGTTGGATCAAAGCACTCATATATCAAAGCACTTGTATTTCAAAGCAAATTTCCCAACAGGAAATAATGGAAACTGATGATTTGTTCCACGACCCAAAAATATTCATATAAAAATAATTAATACATAATATAAAGTTAAAATAAAACAAATTAACATGCACTTTATTGTGGTATAGCAATGTGACTGGTGTTAGACAAGAGCAGAAGCAGGGGGGCTACTGTGTAACTTTTTTTCTTCCCGAGGGCCGTTGTTGCAGTACAGTTCTACACAAAAGAGAAAATAAAAATAAAGCTTCATGTGCACACACCTATGTGGTTACAATGCTATAGTAAACAGTAAATGTGTGCACAGATGTTGACTATATGAGTGACGCATGTGACTGAGACTGAGAATGGGAGACGATTACCCACAATCCCAAAGTGCAAGAAAGAGAAGAACCATTGGCTCAGTTGTGATCACGTAACGCTCAGCAGACAACGCGTATGTGTACTACAGTACTTGTATATCAAGACCTCGCTTGTCTAACAAGTTACAGTAAGTTAGTAATATCTATTAAAAATTTTGCTCGTCTTGCAAAACGCTCGCAGAGCAAATTACTCACAATCTAAGGTTCCACTGTACTGTAGATTATAACTGCATAGTTACAGTATAGTAGATTTATAACTGCAGTGCCAAATCATTCCTCATAATTTTCTTTTTCTCTTTAATTCCATGTGAAAGGCTTTTTGCTAATGTACAAGCATGGATTTCAGAGATATATTCATCACCTAGTAATGATTTACAGAAGCAGACAGGAAAACTTTCCCCAGACCCTTGGGAAATTACTTGTCTTATGAGGTTAGGTCACTTCACTATATTTATCCTCAGACTTCCCCGAAAAAAGCTGCTCGAATGTCCATTTTATTAAATTCTTTTTATGTGACCGAGAGACTAAATCAAGCGTGAGTGAGATTGTGTGGGGTGGAACATGAGTAAGTGTGATACTGAAAGGCAAACAACATTTAAACCAAGCAGATTTTCTCATCTACAAGGAATTCGCGTAGAAAACTAATTTTTACAGAACTTGCTCATTAGTTAAAAAATAAATATACTATAATTACACTACTGGTTATTATATCATTAACATACAGTATACACATTCCAGCCACAATAAAGGCTAAATTTTCAAAACTGATTTAAAAAATAATTTAAATGTATTCAAAGAGAGAATTTTCCATGTAGCTCACTTCACTTCACTGCAGCAGTTTCAACACCAACAGGATCATTATTCACTCAGTTACTATCTGTGTCAGCTGCTCAGGTTCTCGTCATGCTCTCTTTCATCATATTCTTGTAGTCAGTGGTCTGTTCGAGCGCTTTGTAATCTCAGAACAGACACTAATCAGCTTCTGCTATGAGCCCTGACTCATTTCCCATCCACTATCAAAGCATGTACTGTTTTAAGATTCATATAAGAATCATAGCCGATTTTATTACTGATCACTCATAAGGAAGTTGACTTAGTAGCTCTTGACACAGGCAAGATTGTCACAAGAAGAAGAATTGACAAAAAGCATATAGTCAAAACTGAATATATAAGAAGTAAACTAATAGTGCAATCAGTATTGGAATTACCCACATTCCTGTTTTAATTTCTAATGAATTGTAGTCTAACCTTCTTCTGGCTTATAATAATAAACAAACTATTAATATTTTTATTTAATTAATTCCACTTTCTGTTATTATACAGAGCGTTACACTATAAAGCCATTTTGCTGTTGTAATTTTCAACACGTCAATCAAGTTGAGGCGAATAGTTTGATCCAATTGTATAGTTGATACAATTTCTTTTACAAGTTCAGAGTGTTCAAAGAAAACTATGCTTGAGTAGTAATTGCATAGTTGGGTAGAGTACAGTTTTAACTTCTATGCCCAAAAATAAAGTATACTGTATGTATAGCAGTGTAGAATGTTTGCAGATGGATGGATGGAGAGATAGATGGATGACACTGTGTTGGCTGTGAATAGCTTGAATCCTGTAGGATTCTAAAGGAACAGCAACATTTTACCACATTGAATGCAAATATATAAGTAAATGGGAAAAAAAAAAGATTTTGGAGTCAGAATGGCGATATTTAAAAATTTATTTGTGATACAGTACGTACCTGAATCGATAATTTCTCTAATCTTTAATCTATCTATTTATCTATCTATCTATCTATCGATCTATCATCTCCTTTAGACATTGATTAGTCTGTGACGAGTGTCTAGTAATGGGTTTCTCTCTGCTATCCTGACCCTAAACATAAATAGTGAATACGTTTTTGGCAAGAAAGGAAATATTAGGAGCACATACAGTAATAACAATACGAATGTTTTTCCTACCATTAGGTATGCAGAGTCTTTGCAGCTTGCCAACTAATATTGTGCTCAGTTTTTCTTTTCAATTTTTCTTTTGTGCTATTCTTCCTTTCAGAGTTTACTTTGGGCACATTATTGTGGCTTATGGCCAGATATTGTGAGTAAATTATTTACATTACTCAAAAATAGATTGGCAAGCCCCTGCCAGTTTCAGAATGTATTAGGATTCTAAATGCAGTGGGGGACAATCACAATGTTTATTCTCAAGGGACCGTCTAGAATAGGTTCTTCTCCCTGTGCAGGACTGGTGTCAGGCTGTGGCTGCCAGTTTAAAATGAAGTCCAATAGTAAGGCAGGTGAGTATCCCCCTCATTTCTTAATCCTAATTGAGTGTGTTCTTTAGCTTGTGGCCCTATTCTACTCATGTATCTCCACTCTGCCACTGGATCTCAAGACAACTGTTTCTAATGGAAACGCTTCAAAGACACCAGCACCTAACCCTAAGATGCATATATGTATCTATATATATATATATGTCTCTTCAGTATTTCTCTGGAAATATATTTCTCTGGATTAGAGTGTCTGCCAAATACCAGGGCCAGGGGTAGCTCAGTGGTTAAGGCATTGGACTACGGTTCGGAAGATCCCAGGTTCAAACCCCACAACCA
>JAQMYL010000035.1:29725646-29739328 GCA_030014365.1 Clarias pachynema
ACATACACACTTCCATAAATTTTCTTTTAAAATTTTCTTTTCATTTTTGTGAAGCTGCTTTGAGACAATGACCATTGCTAAAAGCGCTATATAAATAAAATTGAATTGAATTGAATTCTATTACTCATCTTATGTCCCCCCCTTTAGCCCACACCCACATCCATACAAAGCATATAACACATTTAGAAGGCTAAATATTTTCTCCACCATTGTATTTTTTCTTCTTTTTGGTTCAATAAAAATATATAGTTCTAATTAATCTTTTAAACTGTTGAGTATTTGGACCAACCCACAGACTGACTGTTTCATCATGCTCCAAAACTTTTAGTCTTACTTTCTGATGATGACATGCAGTGACCATAAAATGGGTGTAAGTATGATTATATAACCACAGAAATCACTTGGTTTAATCCTGGTTAAACTGCAGCCTGGTGAGAACAAAACGTTGGCTAAAATATAATGAAATAGAATTTTATAAATGTTAATGGATAGGCTTCACTATTGGTCTAAGATACTACATTGTTGGCTCTAATAAAGGAGAGCGCAATAAAGATGCAGTCAAGCCGATTTGTAATTTGATTTAATTAGTTACTCAGTATTTGCTGGCACGCTTAACAATAAAACCTCTGACAAACAAATTAACAGTACATGCCCTGTTCAAACTGGCTATTGTGAAGGAAAGAGAGACAAGGGAATAAATAAAAAGCCTGCCTTTGAGTCATTATCATGACAAATGATTAGAAGTAATTACACACAGGCTAATGAGTATGGTACAACAGAGTATTCACATATTTTAAATGCCACTGACTATAACCTGTTTCTTCGGCCGGTCCAATTTATTACAAATATTAAACAGAAGTCTGACTCATAGGCCTTAAAATATTTATGTTCTTAAAATGTTGTGAAATCTGGTGCCTAGGCACAGCATGCCTCACGGTCATTAAATTTTCATTTTTGCTTGTTATCTTAGGAGACTCATTTCCTCTTTAAGTCAGAAGGGGATCCATTTCCATGTCGAGCGCCGTTAGAGCATGTTACACTGCTCACATGGTACACTGATCCATGCTCGATTGTTCATACTATTAAAACGAACTGGACTTTGAAGTCTAGTTACTCGGGTCCGTGCCCACGTCCTTAATATGAAAACAGCCTAAACCTGCTTTCACACTCGGCACAATTGTGTTGTAGCATGCCCAGGTACGACTGCTCCCACCTCCAGGGGTCTCTACAGCGGACCATCCGATCCACACAAATTTTACGCAACTGACGCAACCCTCTGATTTTTCTACCCAGGCAGTAAATGCAGTGACTGGGTAGTACCGTGTGGGATAACACACCAGCGGCAGGGCTTGAACCTTGATCCTCAGATCCTCAAATCAACAACCGAGGGCCTTAGCTGCCTGAGACTGAGACACCACTCCCTCATATTTGGACCGAATTACACTGCATATTTATTTACGCTTTCCAATACAGCAGGCGGACATATGCACCTAGTTGGTTTGTTCGACACAACACAAAAACAAATGGAACGTAAAGAGAAGAAGAAGTCAATCTTAATATTATTGACCTTTTTGGGGAAAAAAAAGAACAATCCTCTTGTGTGCCTCATTTCTTTATTAGGTATGGATGCGTAGTTCATAGGATGAGATTGGCACGTGCTGCACACACGAACACAGTGATTTCAGAGGAAAGGTGGACTCGAGCATGGTACACTGATCAATGCCAGGGCACGCTAATGGCTTTCGCCATTTTGGGTCTAGCACGCTGCTATCTGAGCCTCTGTCCATAGTGTTAAAGCACCCAGAGTCTCTAAAAGATTATTTCATTCATGCAGGAAAAAGCCATCAGTACTTCACAACAAAAAGTTAACGGTTAACAGCTAGTGAGCGAGAGCCAAGTAAACATGGGGGCGTACTCTCACTTTCCTTTGTTAATCATAATGACAGCCAAATCGTAGGTGTCTGTGAGGTCATGACTGAGGAAAGGGTTAATAGCACCATCTAAATGTGTTACGCTGTTCTGTAAGACTTTATGAGCTTAGAAAATTTTTTAAAAGATGCAGTTGGCTGGTTTCACATTTCTCATTGTTGTTTGACTGGAAGGTCTTGCTGTTGGCAAAGTGAAAAAAAATCCCCCAAAAGCCCCTGTATAATTCAGTAACCAGGAATTAGACCTGCAGCTCACTACTCATAGACACGAACCATACTCAAAATGCATGAACATTTCAATACGAAATATATTGGATTTATATTATAACACTTGGCTTGAGTAAAATTTGGGTTCATTTGCTCAATTTTTTAAAAATATAGCCATCTTGAAGTTTCGCACAGGCATTTAAAAACTGAAATGCACTAAATTTGACCTGCTGGTTCGATAGGCCTTGTGTAAACCCTCAAGTAAAAATTTTGATGAATTAACATTAATTGCAGCATTATTAGGCTTTCAACACTCCTAACCTGTTCCTATTCACGCCTGCAGGGAAGATTTGGTTTCACAGTTATGGTTTGCCATAAGCTGTGGCTCAGGCATGTGAATCATTCAAGGGAAGCATGTAGGGGCTGATAGCGCACTGGCTTTCCTGAGTTTTGACACTTTTCCAGACAATGGGCAATTCAACAGCTCACTGGTCCTAGAATTACTCAGTGTACGTCCGTGTCTCGTAAATGCCTTCCTGTAACTAAGAGAAGATGTGCTAGATTTGGTCCAAAAGAAACAAATTCATTTAGTGACGAAGTACATTAACCTTTGAGTGTGCCAGTGATACAGTAGATTCGCTGTTGTGTTAGGTTTGGAATGATACACCATGTTGTATAACTGATACGAGAACAATAGCTCCTGGATGTTACACTTTTGACCTTTCTGGTACAAAAATTGTTATAGTGAACTACGTTTTGGAGAACATTGTGCAGCATGGATTGCTCTGTATTGAGCCATGTTGATTTATCTCACAGCTGTGAATACCATGTCGATATTTAGTCTAGGAGAACTGAGTCCCAACCTGCTGCATCGTAAAGCCTCTACTGTATACCAAGGAGAATCTCTGAACATGGACATGAACCAGGCCTTCATGACTGAGCATCTGAGCATCTAATATTTCCTTGATATTACAGAACGTAATTCAGGCCACTTGCTAGTCCTGTGTAAGCAAGTGTCTATCTTCAGTAATGTCAGTTCAACAGATCTCAGATGCCAATATATTTATGTTGTGTTGTTTTTATTTTGTTATATGTCTTGTGTATCCAATATGTTAAACATGAGCTGGATTGTAGCAGCACGGTGGCTTAGTGGTTAGCACTTTTGCCATGGGGTTTGTTTCCCCGAATGTTGCATGGGTTTCCTCCAGGTGCTGTGGTTTCCTCCCACAATCCAAAGACACCAGTCCCTCCATGACCCTGTATACAGGATAAAGTGGTATACATAGATGATGAGCGAGTGAGAACTGGACAGTGTTATCAAGCTAGACGAAAAAATAATTACATCTATGTTATTATGTTATGGGGCAGTGGTGGCTCAGAGGGCTAAGGCACTGAGTTACTGATCGAAAGATTGGCGGTTCTATCCCCAGCTCCACCAAGTTGCCACTGTTGGGCCCTTGAGCAAGGCCCTTAATCCTATCTGCTCCAGAGGCGCTGTATCATGGCTGACCCTGCACTCTGAACCCAGTTATGCTGGGATATGCGAAGAAAGAATTTCACGGTGCTGTAATGTATATGTGACAGTATGTCTATATCTCTGTGTATATCTCAACCAGAAGCAACCAAATACCTGAAAATACACACATGCAAAGTCTAAAATACTTCACATCTGGTAACAGTGCAAATCCCACAATAAGCATGAGTATTATTTTCTAACTTCCTACCATATTAAAGAGTAAATAAATGTCAGCTTAAAAAAAAAAAAAGAAAAAAAAAAAGCCCTTTTTCATAATGACATATTATACTTGCGTAATCCGGACGGACACAGTTTCTTTAAGACTTGAAGATAAAATCACCCGAGTAAAATTACAAGCCTGCTCTTTGGTTTTGTACTGTCCATCTTGTACAGACGCTCTAATCACAGGCTTTATCACGTTCGTCCCGGGAATTCGCCCGACTGCTTTGTGCATGACGTGACGACTGAAGCGTCTGCACTACACCAGTTTCCTCTGCAATTACATCGCAGTGTTCAGAAAACCTTGCTCATAGTCACCTTTACATGAAACATGCCGAGGTCTTTGTAGTGTCACTGTGGGCTCTTTCATTATGTCTCTCGCTTACTGGTTTTGGCTGTCACCCCTGCCGGTTCGATTCAATTCAAAGAAGCTTTGCAGAAATCCAGATATGGATTCTATTTCCAAATGAGCAGCGCCAAAACTCCCGGAAACTACACGAGAAAGAAACCTCAAGAGGAACCAAGCTCAAAAGGAAACCCATTCCCTTCTGGGTAGCACCAGAGAGTGTGTCATTATATGTGTACAGCTGTAGGACACAGTATAAAGACAAGCAGAGCTACAATATGTGTGCTGAAAGGACATGTTTTACCTAATTATCATTGTTCGGTTTAAGTCTGAATTTGTCCAAGGGAAGTTTTCCTGGAAGTTCTGCATTTCTCTATGTCGCTTTGAATAACAGCGTCTGCCTAATGCCAGAACCGTAAATGTAAATAAATAAATAGTAAATTACATTTTGAACGTTTTTAGTCACCACATTGTTCGACTTTTTTTTTGTTGTTAAATCTAAATATTCAATTCAATTTTATTTGTATAGCGCTTTTAACAGTTGACATTGTCGCAAAGCAGCTTTACACAATTAAAAGAATTATTTAAGTTTGTATAAAATGTGAATGTATATGAATCAAAATGATAAGACTGTCCCTGATGAGCAAGCCGAGGACGACGGCGACAGGGACAAGGAAAAACTCCCTCAGATGGTAATAGGAAGAAACCTTGAGAGGAACCAGACTCAACAGGAAACCCATCCTCATTTGGGTGAAACAGAAAGCAGGAATTGATCTGCATTTATACGGTGTGTTAGAAGGCTAGAAGTTCAGTATAACTGGGGATGTGTTTAAGTTGAAATGGAGTCCAGTTCGTACTTGGAGGCTCAGGTACAGTAGACTGTATATGTTACATAATGGTTGCATAATAAAGGTTCCTGTTCTCCCAGAGCCCTATGTTCCCAAATTCTAGGGTCTTATGTTCCCAGAATCCAAGGTAACCAAGGTCCTATGTCCCCCTGGTCTCTACAGAGACCTGAAGCTACCTATTTGTTTGATGAAACCATGTCAAAAACCATATAAAATAAAAGTTTTGAAGCTTTGTTCCAATTAAGTAAACTGGATATTATTCAGGAGATACTTTGTCTTGAAATTTCCCTTGAACAAAATAAGAGAATGTGTATTAACAAAAGATGACCTAGAGATTATAGCACCATAAGAACATAGGCACATGCTCTAACACTGTGTTTAATCGTGCTGGGGATTTAGCTTGATTTGAGTTAGCTTCAAAATGGAAAACTGTAAACTCAAGTAAACACTTCTCAAACTCAAATAACAGAGTTTGTCAGACTTAACCCTTACTTGCCTAACCTGTCAAATATAAAATATAAACTCTGATGCCAACACACAGCTTATATTAGTGCTTCCTCTATTGGGGAATGTAAAGCCTTTAACATACAGTATCAGCATGAGCGTCACAGTCGTGCTGTTGAACACGAGCCGATGATGTTAATCCACCAAGTTCATCAGCACTAAACTAAATGTTCTGCATGCAGAAGTAAGTCTGCAGCACACAAACAATCTAACAATCTGAAATCAGGTTTAGAATAATCTTTTAATATTTTAATAACCAGCATGGGTAAGAATAATAACAAATACTTGATAATGATTTGTTCCAATTATTCAGGCAAGGATTTAGCTAATCAGATTTAATTGTGAAAACCTAAAATTGTGATTGTGATTAAAATCGGATTTATTGTGCCGCTCTACAACCTAGCATGATCTCACTATTAAAGAGCTAATTACCCCGTTAGTTCTTGTTCGTTGTTAGCGATGATGTCATTTTGGATTCCTGTCCAAACAGGCTTGGGAAAGTTGAGATGAGTGCAGGAAAGGTTGGTGTGTGTGTGTTGCTTTGTTGCACATGGTTGAATTTCTGAGCTTAGCAAGACCCGTCAAGCACTGTTTTGAAGACCAGCTACTTCATTTCGATCCAGGATTTAAAGAACTGAGTCGAGTTGAGGCAGGCACTGCCACTTTTTCTTTGTTTGCTCTTGGGCTTGGCACGGACATCATTAAGATCGGATTTCAGCTCCATACTGATCGTAAATCCGGGCTTAGCCATGTCTGTGAGTCACCCAGCTACCGTATGTGTTCGAACAATCTCAGCGCTGAATGGCGTTGGAGGAAAGGTAATAGTACTTACAATTGTCAACAAAGTCTCTCATCGCATCACCATGATCAAGGGCGTGTTCTTTATGCCAGTCAAAACATGTATGATGAAGAATTATGAGTAAAAAGTTATTATCCTAATTAGCCGTATCTTTCTGCTTCTATAGCCGTGTTGAAGCCTAAGCAACATAAACTCTGTCGGGTTCATCTGACGTTTAGCCCATTTATTAGGAATCCATCACATTATGATCCTTGGACTAGAGATCTGTTGTTGTTTTTTTTAAACAGACCCGTCATGAGG
This sequence comes from Clarias pachynema, assembly GCA_030014365.1. Classification (NCBI taxonomy): domain Eukaryota; kingdom Metazoa; phylum Chordata; class Actinopteri; order Siluriformes; family Clariidae; genus Clarias; species Clarias pachynema. The sequence continues at coordinate 29,732,314 of JAQMYL010000035.1, forward strand.
TATGACTACAGTAATTTGCAATAAATCCTGACTTTGTGTATTCTGATCGAGCTTCTTCGACAGTTTTGTTTTAATAACATTTTCATGTATGTTATGTGTGATTATTAGAGGTTTGCCTTTTCTGTATAAACTACTTTACATTTTAACATGTGATGTGTATAATATGTGACTTCAAATTAATTTATTAATGAGCAGGTCAATGAACAAATAAATATTACATGAATAAATTGAATAGGGGAGCTCACAAGGTCAGTTAAACTGATTATTCGTCGCGTTTAAAGATTGACGCAGACGAAACATGGTTCTCAAAATTTATATTACAGGCGTAAGAATGTATCCTATTACGGTGGCCGAGATGTGCAAAACAAAATAACTGAACCCAAAAACATATAAACAAATTCAAAAACAAAATAACAAAACTGAAAAACAAATAACAAAACAGTTGTTCTTTTGTTTTTGTTATTATGTTTTTGAATTTGTTATTGTTTTCAAAAACAAAACAACAAAACTGAAAATCATAACAAAACAATTGTTCTTTTGTTTTTGTTATTATGTTTTTGAATTTGTTATGTTTTCAGAAACAAAATAACAAAACCAAAACCAAAATAACAAAAACTAAAACAATATAACAATCAGAAAACATACCGACATACCCAGAAACAAAATACCAAACAAGAAAACTCAACAACAATTCAGTCAAACCGGAAAAGACAGGATTAGTCTGCAAATTAAATTCTTATCGGTAATTGGAAGAGACATCTGTCACTCAAGACATACAAGAAATACTCTGAAGTCAAATTAATTTTTTACTTAGTTGACCAAAGTTATTGACAATCCTAAAATACTGAAATGAATCCTTAAGGAAAATACATTTAAATGTCCGTGAGGCTTCAGTACTTCCTGTATATTTTGAGCGGCAGATGTCTCGTCCAATCAGCAGTAAGATCCAATCAGTAGGCGAATGAAATTGTTACCTCTGATTGGGTCTAGGCATCTGCCACTCAAGATCAGCAGTAAGAATTTCATTCTATAATAATATAATTCTATAACTATATCTACCTTTTCCAGTTTGACTGAATTGTCGATGTGTTTTCTCATTTCATATTTTGTATCTGGATATGTTGTTGTGTTTTCTGATTTGTTATGTTGTTTTCAGTTTTGTTATTTTGTTTTTGCTTTTGTTATTTTGTTTTGCACTTCTCGGCCACCAGTGTAAAGTCACTATAGCAAATACAACCTGTTGCATAAACATTAAAATAATTGAGCACAGACAGTGTGTGTACACGCCCATCTTTGGCAGACGCTAATGAAAATGAATGAGTATGCAAATGCAACGGTCACGTGACAAAGTGACGAAACAAACAAGATGTTGGAAACCCAAACAAGTGATTTTTCTTGGTAGATTCTGTAAAAAGCTTGCATCTTACTTTTTTCGCGAGTTGGCTCTGTGTCTGCCATGATGATTGTTTTGAAGAAAATTATAAAAGGTTTTCAGGTCATGTGATTTCAGTGCTATGAAAGGAAGGAAGGTTGGGCCTAATTAGCATACTGAAAGTACAGGCTGCACAAAACATTTAAAAATTTTATTTTTTATAGATAGATGTGCAAGGCCAAGAGAATATGGTATCACTCGTCATTTATATGAATATTCTTCTTATTTATTGTGTACTTGCATAGTCTGAATCAATCTTTAAAGCAACAAAATGAATTCATTAAGACGCATGAAATAATTATTAGCTTTATTAATATCGTCCCCATCACAGCCCCAGCTCCTTTCTTCAGGGACAAAACACAACCCATTGAATATCAAGCCACCCTAAACTTCCCTACCTCAATCTAATAAATCTGGGGTGTCACTCACAAACAATATTGGTTTTGTAAGTTATTTTATCCCACTAAAAAAATCTCCACTATCCTACATGAGTCCCTGTTACGGTTTAATGCCAAGCTCTCATTTCGCACAGCTCCTTTTGTCATTCACCTAGAATGACACGCCGCTCAGTGTATTCATGTTTTTCAGTAAAAAAAAAAAAAAAAGATCCATATTGATTGTGTAATTTAATGAGGAAAAGTGTCAGAGCTATAATTCAACATGAATTCCTGAGAGAAACGTCTCTGTTCATAACATTACTTGGACAGTCACATCATCTGAGCTGACATTTCCACATGAGCTGTAATCGGGCATGCGGGGTCAGTGTTGGCTCACAGCCTTCACCGCATATCTTGTGCAATCTCACTGGATTTATTCATGTGTTATTTTATGTTCTTTTGTCATTGCCTGTCTGTATTTTATTTTTTACACACTTATGATGGTTTGTGTTTAAGACTCTTTTTGTTTCACTCAGCAGCAGCAACTTCATCCATCCATCTATCTGTCTATCTATCTATCTATCTACTGTATCTATTATGCCTAGTGGAGGAAGAGTCTACCTCTCAGTCCCAATAAAGAAGGTGTTTAAAGAAGGTGTCATTAATGCTCTGTTAATGACAATCTGCTTGTCAGTGCCAAAGAGGCGTGGCCATTGTGAATGGTATTACCAGTAATGAAGGTGTGGCCTATGTACATATCAGTTCCAGTGAAGGAGGTGTAGCCTTTGTATATGTCAATCCCATTGAAGGAGGCGTGGGCTTTGTACCCGTCAGTCCCAATGAAAAAGGTGTGGCCTTTGTACCCATTAGTGCGAATGGAGGAGGTGTGGCCATTGTGAACGGCAGTACCAGTAATGAAGGTGTGGCCTATGTACATGTTAGTCCGAGTAAAAGGAGGTGTGGCCTTTGTACCCATCAGTCCCAGTGAAGGAGGTGTGGCCTTTGTACCCATCAGTCCCAGTGAAGGAGGTGTGGCCTTTGTACCTCTAAGTCCTACAGTAGCTGGTAAGGTCCCCTTTAAGAGGACATGGACTGTGTGTCTCCCAGTCTGAGTGAAAGGGCTTGCCTTTTGCTTTGCCATTTCAGTGAAGGAGGCTGTGCCTGTTAGTCCTAGTAAAGAAGGTGCAGTTTCTGTTTCTGTCAGTCCATGTGAAGGGTGTGATCTCTGTACCCGCTAGTTCAAACTGTAAAAAATCAGTTTACCGATCACAAATCAAGACATCATAATCACTTTTAAATTACTGACTCACACTGCTGCAGAAGCTTCTACATCTTCTGCATAATTACAGTTACAACTTCACCATATTGTGTGCATCGACCGATGACCCTTAACAGACAAAAACAGATGGAGAATGACTGCAGGCTTTTGGCTCGATTCAGGCTGTAAATAGTCCAAGCTGCCTTGTAGCAAGGTCAGTTTTCCCCACTCAGGCCTGCAGAACCTATGTTTAACTTATGGCCTCATAAAAACCACCATATGGTCACATTTCTTTTCATCTACTCTCTTATGAATTCTTTTTGAGCTTTTGAGTTTCATTAATAGGAATGTAAAGGGATTATTTGCATCACTAAGCGCTGAACTGCAGAGCTCAGATAATTGTGCAGGTGCAGAGCTTTTCCTCTTCATGATCATTGGCACTAGAAGGATTTGCTCAAGGTCCTATTGCTGTTGTTGTCATAGAACCATTGGCAAAAACAGGGCCAGGGATTTTCAGGTAAAATGGTAACTAGGGCATGGTGGGAATGATGGCTTTCTTCACGGATGAAGTCAATACACGGGTCTGGATCTTTCATAAATAAGTCACGATGCTCAATTATCAAAGCTTGATCACATCCACAGGTAAAGAAATCACACTGAATCTATAAAATGTTAGCTATCAGTGATGCATGTATGGATTCGATATCTTATAGTGAAACAAGGATAAAACTGGGAATGAACCATGGATGCAAAAAAGTGTGAGAAAGATCTCAAATCAATAGCCAAGACAAATCAGATAAACATCCTAAAAGGGATTTATTGCATGAATGCATTTTTATACAGTTTGAGTTTCAGATAGTTACTGGAAATTCAGAACACGCCTCATTTATCGCATGCTGTTGATGTGGGTCCAATGTGGGACCATGATAGTAGCTCTATGTGTGTTTGCTATGCAAAGCAGTACCAGAGCATTTACTAACTGGTTACTTTACTTTCTACAGTTTTATAAGTGTGTGTTAGTGTGTGTAGGCACGAGCCCTAGGACAGGCTAACATCCTATATATATATATATATATATATATTTTTTTTTTTTTCATTTTTGTATTGGCCAGGGCTTAATCTTAGAAAATTAGGAATTAGGAACAATCGTAATAGCACTCTACTCATATGAGGAATGCTATGAAACTGAAAGTGCTACAGTATGTAGTGCTCTCATGCCGGAAATATATGCAGGACAGGCTAGACATGACATCATTAAATCCAAGAACTAGAGCAGAAGGCAAGGTTAAAAGTATGTTAGAATGGGAGTCACTGATCAGGGAAGGGAGCATTTAATGTTTTTTCTTTTTAAAGAAAGACTTAACTGGAAAATTAGCTTTAAAAGGGCAGGAAGATTAGGGAGAGTTGTTAAGTTAAGCCTTTATTTGACACATATACATTACAGCACAGTGGAATTCTTTCTTCGTATATCCCAGCATACAGTAACTGGGGTCAGAGCGCAGGGTCAGCCACGATACATCGCCCCTGGAGCAGGTAGGGTTAAGGGCCTTGCTCAAGGGCCCAACAGTGGCAACCTGGTCGAGCTGGGGATCGAACCGTTGATCTTCCAATCAGTGCCTTAACTCAGTACCACTGCCCCTCTGTGGTGGGTAGTAGTGGGACCTGTATTTAACAGTAATGCAACTTACTGGAGGCCAATCACCATGAAACAAGAAACAAGACCTCATAAAAGAAAATGAAGCCTCTGCCAGCTTGTTGCTCAGCGTAGCTGTTCTCTCTCAGCAATAACTCATTTGCATAAACACAGAAACAGTCCATTTGGAGAAGGAGTGAAACAGATAGAGTTTAAGGTATGAAAAAGTGTATTATCTGAGAGCTATTTTAGCAGGAACATTAACACACACATACTTCGGGGGAGCTCTGAGGCATGTAGTAAAATATGGGAACTTTAAAGTATATACATCATGTACAGTGCAGCACTTTAATAAACATGTTTTGTTGTTGAATGAAAATGAAATGATGGTACATATACAGTAGCATCTGGCACTTTAGAAAAGTCCTTCTAATTTTGACTCATTATAAAGAAGCATAATTTAAAACAGGAGGCCCTTTGCATTTTCATGCCTCGGGCCCCTACAGTTGTTAGAATGGCCTTTTTTCAGTTTATTCCAATGTTAAGATTTGATGAATACATACAGAGAACTAGTGTTTGGTGTTTCTACCCGAGTTGTGCGATAAAACTTGTATAGCATGGGTTTAGTGTGACAGCAATCTGTTATCACGTCCAAAAGATTTTGAGGTCACTTATAAAAGGATAAGCCTGGTTCCTCTAAAGATTTCTTTCCTGTCTTTTTTTGGAGTATGTTTTTTTTCCCTCCGTGGCTGTTCACTGAACATCTAAAGCTACATCCGGATTACTATAAAGCTCCTTTGTGTCAGCGTCTATTGTTCGAAAGCCCTAAACGAATAAAATTGAAATCCTGGGGCTGCCAGAGAGCCACTGTGGAGCCCTTGAGCAAGCTCTTTAGTGGGGCTGCTCAGCTGCTTGAATTAGTGTCTGCCATAGCTATAAGTGTCTCCTGCTAAAGGTCTGCCAAGTTACTGAGTTTTAAGGTTGTTTTTCAAAAGTCTTTGTGATCCCAGTGTTAAGTGACTTCCAAGTTACTGCTGATTGGGGGTTTTAAGCTTTACATTGACTTTTTTTGGCCTACATGCAGCTTCGAAGCAACAAAAATGATATAAACACAGCTGTAGTGTACTTTGAGCTGACACACCTTAATGATTGACTTACAGTAATCGGGAGTCTGAGGTAGAGTCCGAAAGTCTAAGAGCAGGCTTGATTCCATCATGTAAATCATAAGTAGATTGATGATTATTGCAGTTTTCAATTAAATTCAATAGCACTTCAGTTAACTGATTTGTCTCAAGCTGTTATATTTCTTACATGTTTTGACATTTTAAAAACCAACAAAAATATCTAATAAGGATTGAATTTACTGGGTATTTATTTGTTTAAATGTCATGTCTTGAACAAGGGGATAATCTTTTTTTCCTGCTGATCTTCTGCTCCACACTCCAGTCCAGCAGGTAGCAGTATTGCACCGACCAGACATAAACTCAAAGGAAGAAGAAGGTATACTCTCACAAAATGCGAGTGTTTGTGAAAGATGCAAGCGGTTTCTATTTTCTTAAAAAACTATGCAAAATTTTTAAGGAATCTATGAGTTTTAAACCATTAAAAATCATTTGTGAATCATTTCTGAAACAAAACCTCACCTTGCACTAAATGTGAGCTGTCCAACAAAAAAAATTTATAAATCGCATAACTTATTAAATCGTGCAGCTGTAATGAATACGATACCAAATAGAAACGCACAATTCAAGAGTACATTCATTTTATCTTCTTAAGGTTTGATTTTCCAATGTTAATCACTAGGGATGGAAGAAAATCGATTCAGAACATATTGCGATTCTGTTGTGTAAGAATTCCTGTCACTTCACTGTCTCACTCACTCTCTTATCGTCTATACCGCTTCATCCTGTGTACAGGGTCGCTGGGGGCCTGGAGCCTATTTCAGGAGACTTAGGGCACAAGGCAGGGTACATCCTGGACAGGGTGCCAATCAATTGCAGGGCACACACACATACTGTACACACACTACTGGCGAATTGGGAACACCAATCCAATAGCCTAATCTTCATGTTTTTGGACTGTGGGAGGAAACCGGAGTCCCCAGAGGAAACCCACCAAGCACGTGGCGGACATGCAAACTTAGATTCGAACCCGGACCCTGGACGTGCAAAGCAACAGGTGTCTATACTCAAAAAGTAATTTTAACTATTCACACATACCCTTGCACCTCCAGGGCCTGGGTTCGATTCTGACCAGGCTCGATTCCCGTCTCTGTGTGCATGGAGTTTGCATGTTCTCCCCATGCTTGGTGGGTT
>JAQMYL010000035.1:29739422-29751437 GCA_030014365.1 Clarias pachynema
AAAATCCCATCACTGTTTTCTTATTTTAATGAAAAAAGAACAACTCTCAGTGCATATAGGTATAAAACAAACACTGATGATACATACGCATGTGTGTGAGAGTAAAATGATTGAGTGGTTACTGATTTACAAATGTTAATCCTTATGTCATTATATCACCACAGCACTCAGTGTTTGCTCTATGAATAAACGCTTTGATGACTAAGAGCAATGCCTTAAGCAAACACTGCACACACACGTACACACATACACACACCTACTGTAGATAAGAGCTCATTAGTAACTATGTTTTTATCGTTTTTGTTGTTTTGTTTGTTTTATTTTATTAGGCTTCTTGTCAGCAGCTACTATTACTGCCAATTGGCGTCCACTTTATTTCTTACGATCTACCATTAATGACTCTCAAAATACAGCATGAGATTAAAAATAAAACAGTTTAATAAAAATTAAGCAACACAAATAAACAACCAGTGCAGTCTCATGTCATGAAAAATCACACAAACATATTTGTTAAATGTTACGTATAATTAAGTATAAGGCGGAATTGTTAGCTAAAGAGGCTTTTTCTTTTTTTTTTTTAGATTAGGTTTAAACAATTGCATTTTTAAAATATATAATTTAATATTTTAAATTATGATTAACATAGACAATTATTACCATCCCTAAAAATAATATCGTATTCATAACTGATGCCATTAGACATTTCATTAGAATTTGGTTTAATTTCCTATTAATAGTGTAGTTGAAAAATACCCTTACCATGCATCTCATAAAAGTCTTGAATTTTGTAACTTTATATAATAACCAAGTGGATTTATTAGAAATAAATTGTGCATTTTTGCAAATTTACATTTATGTATTATTTGATCATGTTGGAAATTTTTTTTCCAGTTTTACCCAGTTAGTATTATCTAGTCTAACCAGAAAAACATGTAATCTGTGTGATGCTCCAATGCCAAAGTGAAGTATTGTATTGCCAGCAAAACCTCTTATACTGTAGGATGAAGCACGTCTTCGGAAAATGAGAAATCCATAGTATCAGGAATCCATTTGGCGGATGCTTTATCTAAAGTGACTTACGAATAAGTCAGAATCCAATCCATGCACAGAGCTGAGCGGCTGAGGATTAAGGTTTTTGCTGAAGGGTCTCTCTGCTAATCTGTCCCTGACTAGTCACAAGCACAGAATCATATTAAGTAACATTGCCCAATTTAACCCACAAATTGAAGGAGAAATTTAAGTCAGTTATGCTCTGGGCATGTTCATTTAATTTTCTACCATGGTTTGGCTCCAGTTATTGCAAATCTAAACAAAGTTTAGACGTATTTCTCTCCTAATCAAAGTATCTTCTATGACTGTGACACAGGGCATGAGAGATCACCAAGTGAAGGGTGAAAATTTAGTAAATCATATACTATGCCCGTCACACTCACCACATCTCGATTCATTTGAATTGATAATATTGTAGTGACATGTTAGACGTTTTACAAAGGTAAGTAAAACTAAGATTAAATTAAATAGGTCATGCAAGTGAAAATGCAAGTTAAAGAATTAAAGTACACAAGTAAATAAGGAGTAAAGTAAGTAACTATGACTATGTAAGCAACTAAAGTAAGTTAAATGTTTAAGTAAAAAGCAAAAGTAATTAATAGTGTTTAATTAAAAGTAAGTAATCAAAGTGAAAGTGTTTAAATAAGTTAGTAAGTAAAGTTAGAAGGTAAGTAAGTGTTTAAGTAAGTTAAGTAAACAAAAAGTAAAATGTTTAATTAAGCAAGTAAATAAGTAAAGTAACTACAATAAGTTACTAAAAGTGCTTACATAATTAAGTAATTAAAAGTGTTTAAGAAATAGTATTTAGGTAAAAGTACATATAGTAACTAAGGTAAAGAAGAAATAAAGTTTGAATAAGTAAGTAAGTATCAAATTAAAATTTTATTTGTCACGTACTCAACCATACATAGTATAATATGCAGTGAAATGCGTATACGACTGTTTGTGACCTAAACTGGAAAAAAAAAAAAAAAAAAAAAAGAATAGAAAGATTTCACCACAATTAAAGGAGAATTGCACTAAAAAAAAAAAAAAAAGTGTATGCAGCAGTGGCAGCAGAAGTATGATTGAAAGATAAAGTACGAAATGAAATGACGTGTATTTCAGCAGCAGTGTTATTTTTGCATTTTTCAAAATGCAAGCTAGTCCTCAATGTACTGTATGTGTAAAACAAGAACAACAAATGTGCAACATAATTGCATTGTGCAAATGTGCAATGTGGCGAGTAAGGTGCTCCATTATGATCCTGATGTGTACGCAAGAACATCTGGTATGTGTGTGTTTATAGTGTAAAGAAAGCAAATAGTTTGAAAGTATTTAAATAAAGAACTAAAGTAAATGTTACTAAAAGTGTTTAAGTCAGTAAATTAGTAAGAAAGGATATTAGATAAATAAGTAAATAAATAAGTTAATGAATAAAGTAAGCGATTAGATGTACAGTATTTAAGTCAGTAAAGGTGTCCAAGTAATTATATAGAATGTATAGAAATAAATGCAGTTAAATGTAAAAGTAACAATTAACGTCACACTAACATGGTTTTTTATATTTATGTAAATCTTTCATTTACATTCATGGATATATATTTAATATTTTTATTTGATTTATGTTTGTTCATATATTGATGCATGAAATTCATAGTTTGTTGTATTGGCCCCCTCTGCCTGGTAATATCATCTGTGACCGAGCTGCTGAATTCCATTTCATGATAAAATCAGAGCTTTCTATTCCTGGGGGAGATTGAAATGCGTCACTGAGCCTCGGTTATGATGAACCTGGTCCGAGTCCGTGCTTGCTTATTTTATGCCATTATCTAAATTAACGTGCAGGCTGGGTTTGGAGGGTGGGGGGTTGGGGGTGGGGGGATGGGGAAGCGGTGGCAGTTCAAATTTAATAAGCCAGAATGTATTATATCTTGTAAGTATGAATTTATTTATTTATTTATTATTTTTCTGCATTAATTTGGTCATATTTTGGCTTGTATTCAATTTTGGTCAGTTGCTTTCAGGAATGCTGCATTGCTGTAAAGTTCATTTCCTTGTTTTTATTCTTTGGTCAAAATGGTTTTTAATAGTGTTCTTGCAAGGTGAGGATTATAAAGTCATCTTATTGTTTTTCAAAAACTAAACACTTTCCAAAAATGTATTATGCTTGTAGTACTTAATTTACTTGGTTTAAATGTGAAAAGAATAATATATAATAAAATGTATGAGATGAAATTTTATATTATATTATATTATATTATATTATATTATATTATATTATATTATATTATAAAACTTTGGGAAGTTGAGAAACAGAGGTTTCGCAGTGAAAAAGCTTCCCTTATAGTTCACTTTTTAATAAAAGTACAAAACTGGCCATCTTGCCTCAGACGGAACATTAAGAGTTAATGCTTTACACCAACTGACCCCTCTCTGCTAGCATTAAGGAATGTAAATAAAGCTATCGTAAGGCATTTGTTCAGAAAACATTCATTCTGCGCAAAGCAAACTTGGTGTTGCATCTTTAGGCAGCTGCGTGCCTGCACTATCAGTTACCGTATCCGGGGAGAACCTGGTGAAACGTAATTGTGCTCATTACTGGAAGGAAAAACAGGAAAGTGGCATGTCTGAGGATCTTCAGCTATTCAGGGCAGGATCACTGGACCGAGTATGAGGGATAGAGAGGATAGAGAGAGTGGTATAAATATTATAAAAAAGACTGCAATAGAGATCTCAATAACAGCTCAAACACACAGTCGGTATTAGGTGGATTCCGAAGCATGGAAAGGAGTTTGTGTATCTGTTTTCATAAATATTGTTCATACTGTACAGTTCACTCTGCTTGTAGTTAGAATACTAGATAGAAGAATTAAAACTAATTTACTACTGATTGTACTGAACCTACATGCAATTTCATTTCATATACGATGAATTTAACTTGTAAACCTATAAACTTGCACAAACAGCAGGAAACATGGCAGAACAAAATTTTTAATGTTAAAAAACATTCCTAGATCTAGGTATATAGAGTTTAATAATAAACTAAATGATGATGGCCAAGAAATAAAAATGAAATAAAATACATTACATTAATAGCATTTGGCAGATACTGTACCCTTATCCAGAATGATTTTTTTTTCATTATATATCTGAGCAGTTGAGGGTTAAGGGCCTCACTGAAGGGCCCAACAGTGGCAGCTTGGTGGTGCTCTGGTTTTAACCTGGGACCTTTCGGTTTTATCTACTGAGCTACAACTGCCCCAAAATAAAAAGCTATAATTTCAGAAGTGTCAATCTATTGGCCTGTATTACTGACACTGAAACCTGCTGAACCAACAACTTTGTGGAAGAAATATGCTAAAAAAAAAATTGGACATCAATTAATCATCAGTTACATCATAAAAAAACAGTTAAAATCACAGCTATGTTATAAAAAAAAAAATGCATTTCCACACACACCATCAGAACCCAACAGGATTGGGACTAAACAGCTGTGTGTCCATAAGAAAACCGCTTGTTAGTGAGACTAACCAGAACAAAAAGCTTCAGTCGTTAAGGTCTAAACTCAGCATTAGTTATTTAGCAATAAAATGAAGTCAGCTGATGACCTGAATGTACTGAATGACCAGGCCATATTCTAGGTCTCACGTTGTGACAGAGTGGTTTTGGAAGCATGTGGAATCATTTTCATACACCACATCGTATGTCGTGATCAAAGTGTGTGACTTTTGTTGATCAAGTTTATATTTTCTATTTTGATTAGTTGTAGTGGGAATAAAACCTCAGCAGAGGACTTTAGTCAGCAACACTGAGCATTGTTCAGTAGAGATTGGTACATGAGGGTTTTACTAGCCTTAGCATGTCTCAGTGTATGTAAAGGTCAGAGGGAGTTAGTCATCTCTGTCTGAGATTGTGGGTGATTTTCAAGGTTTCAAGAAAGCTTTAAAAAAAAAAAAAAAAAAGCAGCGGCACAACAGCAAACCCATCTGATGCCTTCTGCCAACTGCTTGTCCTGTACAAATGGTCGAGGGAGACCTGGACCCTATTCTTGGAGACTAGGTGGGATAGTACACCCCGGATGGGGTGCCAATCCATCGCAGCTTTATAACTGCTATCAATTTTGCTTGTCATGCTTCATCCTCCACTTTGTAGGTGAAATTACTGACTGTAGTGTTTCACAATTTACTAGCCTTGTGGAGGTATCTATTTTAGGATGGATGGATGGGATGGAGGGGAGCGGGAAAAGGTGAAGCATAAATATGAGATGCACAGAATGAATAAACTGGCAGCTCTCATGCAGTAATTCACTCAGTTCATGCATGTACATGTGCATGATGTAGGTGAACACCTACACAGAATAATAAACAACATGCTTTCAGGAAACAAAAAACTGAAATGTTAGACATATGCGTTAAGAATAGTGATAATGCGGTAAATTGAAAAACTGATCAAAAAGAAAATATTAGTTCTAAATTACAGAATGTCCCCATGAGAGTCCAAAAGTAATAAGACAAAATATGTATTATAATTTTCCCTGTGCACAAAACAGGTTACTTCACTTAACTAGGGCAGGGGTAGCTCAGTGGGTAAGGTGTTAGACTACTCATCAGATGGTCGTACCACCAAGTTGCCACTATTGGGCCCTTGAGCAAGGCCCCTCAACTGCTCAGATGTATAATGAGAAAATGTAAGCTGCTCTGGATTAGGGCATCTGCAAAAGAATGTAAATGTAGTTAGTTCTAGCGTATCTGGAGTCAATAAGTACAGTATCTATTAGTTCTAGCAAATTAACTGAAAAAGAAATAGTGAAAAACTGGCTACTATTCATCATCTGGAGCCAGTTCCTGGGTCATCTCGAGACCCAAACCTAGTAGGGTAACCAAGGGGCAACCTTCAATTCTAAACAAATTAGTTCTCTTTTGATTACACTATGCATTATTGAAGATCTTTAATTGCTACTGGATATTGGAAATTTTCTTCAGGATCAATAAAGAATTAATCTATCAATCAATCAATCAATCAATCAATCAAATGCCAAAACATGCAGTTTCTTTAATGTCCACTGCCTCGAAAAGTGAGTCAATCCCCATAGACCCCCATATTAAAATGCCAGAAATAAACATATTTGCAGCCTGATTATAAAAAAAAAAACGGTTTTGGTTTCCATACCTAGATTTTCCATTCATGACAACCGTACAGGGTGAATTTTTATGGAACTCAATACTTAAAATGAAGATGACTTGAGTTACTCCTGCATTGCCAGTGTCAAACCACACTAGCTGTGTCCTATGCATCATTTTAGCTAACCAGCTAAATGAAATCATTGTAGCTTCACTTACCACAAAAAACGTAGTTCACACAGGATGATGTGTAGAGGAAGTGTAGTGTAGAGGGTATGAATGACAGACTTCAATCAAATGCAAGGTAAAGTAGCATAAAAATTAATGTTAGCCACAATAGCATTTTAGCTAAGCTAAGCTTTTACGTGAAAAGTATTCACGTTTCCTTCCAAAAGCCAGGCTCCATCCATTCTGCCCATTTATGGAGTAAACAGGGTTTAGGAGGAGTCAGCTCATGCCAAGATGGTGGTGACCAAAACCACTCTTAAAAAACATATGAGGGACATCATAGAGGGTTCGCCCAGCTCTTATACAGTCTATGAATAGCAGTCAAGAAACTCGTCCGTTGAGTTTCACTTATACCTCCACTGCACAGTGCTTTTACTTTATCTTCTAAAGATGAATGCAGGTTAATACAAATTTAATACCTGCTCTTTAGTCGTATTAATTTGCCCAGCATTTGCTATAATCAAAGTATGTTTAAGGTTGCAGTAACTCATGCTGTTTCTGCGGGGAAAAAAATCTATTTCCAATGACTTTCTCTTGTCTTTGCCACTTAATGTAGAAAATTACATATTTATGAAGGCACAAAACAGGTGTGTTATTTTGCTCATTTGGAAGATGCTTAGTGGCCGAGTCTCATAACTGTGTTTCCTGCTCATGTGGGAAATCCATTTTGTGATTTTGAGTTTACAGTTCTGGAGGTCAAGTGGATGACCTGGCAGTTGGAAGCTGTCAATTAAACCCCAGACCATCTGCTCTCTCTCTCTCTCTCTCTCTGTCTCTCTGTATGTGGTGTGAACAGCAGGTACCATACTGCAAAAACCATAACTGTGGATTTCATTCCCTTCACAGGCTCTTTTGTCCTGCTCATTCTAGTTGTCAGGCTTAACCCATTCACTTCTAAATATTCAGTTTCTCATTTTAAATATATAAGCCTTTTATACAATAACCTGCTTTTTATTTCTACCAAAAGTGGATCATGCTTGCTTGCTAATTGTGCGTGTGTGAATCTAATGAATAATGAAATAATTTCATTATTCATCTGTTATTTATACCCCACACCTAAGGGCGTGATGCTGCGCCAAGTAATGCTTTGGTACATTTACAGCATCTGGCAGACGCCCTTATCCAGAGTGACTTACATTTTATATCATTATACATCTGAGTAGTTGTGGCCTTGCTCAAATGCCCAACAGTGGCAACGTTGTTGTGCTGGGGTTTGAACCAGGGACCTGCCGTTCAGTACTCCAATGCCTTAACCACTGAGCTATGAACCCCTTGGTACGTTTCTGGTACAGTGAAGTGGAAAAAAAATGAGACATGCAATTTCATTTCATATACGATGAATTAAACTTGTAAACTTATAAACTTGTACAAACAGTAGCAAACTTGGCAGTACCCACTTTTTTTTTTTTTTTTTTTTGTAACATTCCTAGATCTTGGTATCTAGGTGCATTATTTTGTTTGAGAATACAGTAGTAACAGCACTATCTATAGCAAACAGTGCAAGCAACAGCAGTCCGATCATGTCTCCGGCGTTCTGAGAATTCCTTCTACCCTGATGGTGTCCAAGCACTAGTGAAACGCTGGAATAAGTGCATTAGTGTAGTAGGGGATTTCTTTATATAGAGAAATAAAGGGAGTTTTTACTCACATAACTGTTCTCTTTTTGTGCATAATGAAAAATTCCAAGTTGACTTCAACACTGCTTGTATGATTAGTTATATGTTTTATTTAAGTGTGCATGATTTTCAGCTTTTGCATAAAAATGCAATTGCTGAATATGACTAGGAAATGTTCAGAAACGTACTTGAAACATTTGCATATTCAATACATTTAATTCAAATTCAAATTTTATTTGTCACATACACAGTCATACACAGTACGATATTCAGTGAAATGCTTAAACGACCGCCCGTGACCTTGAAAATGTAAAAATGTAAAAACAAAAATAAGAAATAAATAGTGGAATAAGTTTAGCTATAGAAACATAGCTATAGGAAATGGAACAAAATGTAAAAAATATTAAATATATATATATATATATATAAGAAATATAAAAAAAACATACATGTTTTGTAGAAAACATTTTGTACAATGTAGAAAAAATATAATGTTGAATTTGAATTTAATTAGTTTTAACAAAATAAATATTTGAATCATTACTTTAACACTTAACCCTAAAAAAAAAATCATAATATGCTTAAAATATAAGCAGAAAAAAAGAATTAAATATCCAGGCATATGATATACAGTGTCCATTTCTATAAATATTCTTTAAATGAATTATAATTAACTTTTCGCAAAAAAAAAATGCTATTTTGATTCTACCAAATGAGAAGAGCGTTTAAACAAATTCATGCTGGCAGAGATTAACACACTTTAAAATCAGTAAATTAGTCACACTTCTCTGTTTCTGCACCCCAGGCGTCTAAGATCTTAAAGATGAAAGAATGTCATGATTTTCGCGGTCTTTATTCTTTTGATGGTGACATTATTTTGAAAATCCTGACATTCTGCTTTTACTACTTTGTATGCCAAGTCACAAGTTCAGAGCTGAACATAGACGCACTGCACTTTTTTTTTTAAATATTTTTTTTAATCCTGCCATGTCCTCAATTATAACTGTGGCCCTCTTGTTCATCTCTGCAGAAGGTGTGCAACATCCTCTCAAGATTTTCCATCAAAACTGTTCCCTAAAGAAGGATGAAGGGCCCTGCAAGGCGATAATACCGAAATTCTACTTCAACATCGAGACTGGGAAATGTGAGGAATTCGAGTATGGAGGCTGTCAGGGCAACGAGAACAATTTCCAGAGTAAAGAAGAGTGCGAAACATTTTGTCTGGTGGACGGTAAGTCGGGTTTACTGCTTTTATTTTTGCCCTCTTACAATGAAATTCACAATGCTCAGCAGGGGTCTGGACCTATTCAGGGAAGTCTAGAGGGTGACAAGAAATGGGCTTTGGGAAACCAAATTGTTATGATTGTGTGATGGAGGCAGGGTCGGTTCTAAACTCTTAGGACATAAAACTCAAAAGACTCTGAAGTGACACATGCTGCAGTACATTTGGCTTACATAATTCACGACATCCTACTACAAAAGAAGAAAGAAAACAGGAACTCTACTTTTTATTTCAGCTATTCTACATGACTGCTCACAACATCAGCACTAAATAAAGTAGGACTTTTTGCTTTCAATGAATTATATTGTTGGAAGGTTTGATTCCCACCTATGTGTCTATGGAGTTACATGTTCTCCTAATGCTTGGTGGGTTTCCTCCGGGTACTCCGGTTTGCTCCCACGGTCCCAGTAAGCTAATATGCTTTTCCAAATTGATTGAAGTGTGTGAATATGCGAGTGTGTGTGTGTGTGTGTTCTGTGATCTATTGGATCTGAACAATTTCTTCCTTTTAATAAAATGTTTAATAAAACTACACCTCATTTGGAACATGTATTAAAAATAATCAATCTCAAAGTAGCATGCAAACTGGATTATATTTAAAAGGCACCATGTACTGTGCGTTGGTCTCCCTATAATCCCAGCTCTGAGTCTCTTTTAAAAGAAATGACTGTCTTTTGTAACCCCCTCTGCCAGCTGTGTCAGGGGTTTGCTACAGTGGATTTGACATCCATCCCTGAAACGCTGACCGAGATAACAGTATCTTAAGGTCAATAAAACAACACGCCATCCCAGGAGTCACAAAGTAAACACTCTGACGCTGCGTTTATGAGTTTACAGGTTATGAATTCACCAGCGAGGCGCTCCCATTTCCTCGTAATTAGTTCATAAAGATTAATGATGCAGGCGAGCATTTTTGGTATAATTGCTCAACCAAGAGCTCATTATAATCTAAGCTATCATTCAGTGCAGGATAATGAACCCTAAATGAAATTGATAAGGGCAGAGTTTCCTAATTGTTAAGTTATTTAAGTCCCCAAAATGTATATGATATCTGAGAGATCAGTCTGTAAATAATATGTAAATATGCCCATCCATAAACATCTAAAAAATATATTATCTATTATACAGTGAGAAATTATATCTAAGAAGACTAAGATTATTACTGGGTCGATGAATCAGCATTATTCTAATAATGACAAAAATGTTATAAACCTTAAAGCTATCTTTTATTCTCTACACATTATCTAATTATATTTTTGTCATCTAGCTAATTGTTCTAGGCTCTTTTTCTCCACAGAAAGATTTTTTTTTTTTGAGTGGGAATGGCTGTTAATTAATATATAATGTTTATATAAAAGTGTTTAATTATTTCTGTTTTTATTATTTTTGACATCCATTTTGTAAATGTTCTTGTGATCACAGTTAATCATCTTATTTTACCCGGATAGCTAGCATAAGTAGTGTAGAAACTGGAATTAGGGCTACCATTAAAATGACTTTTTTTCTTGAGAATCTCAAAAAGTTTTATCTGAGATTAAAGTCAGAATTCTGACAAAAAAAAGTCAGAATTCAATTAATGGTGTCCCTAATAGTAGTAAATATTGTAAACATTTCTGAAATAAGATTGTGTTACCAAAATAAGTGCATACTTTTCATAAATCTCAATTACTTTTTTTTATTTCCTTATTTGTTTTTTTATTTCCATATACGGATTTAAACACATGCTGAAACAGGCACACGCTGACTCAGAGCTGCTTGTATTTACATAAAGTGGCTCAATATTTCAGTCGCATTAAATGAAAAATAAATACTTGTACTTTTGTGTATGTGTGTAAACTTTCAAGCACTACATATCCAAAGTTGTCAATTTGTTTTGTAAAAGTTTGTTGCTTTTTTTTTTAATGTCTAAAACATTTGAATGGAAACACAGAGCATTTTGAGTCCAGATGATGAGATGAAGCAAGATTTATGATGGCGTTCCAGCATTCAGATAAAAAGACAGACTAAAAAACATGCTTTTCTGCTCATTCTGGCAGAGCATTTGTCTCTAATGGCATAAAATACTTCAGCACATCCCATTTTTTTCAGAGCTGTAAATCATTTCTATGCTGAATCACAGCCTGATCGATATTCTGCATGAAAAAAGTTGCTACTTTTACAAAGTTTTTTTTTATTTTTTATTTTTTTTAAACGTGTCTCAGGGACCTTTTTGACATGCTATATGAGGTCACAAAGGGAACAAATCTAATTGCTTTGTTTAAGCCCATGGCAATACAAATAAAATAAAATAAAATAAATAAATAAATAGGAAAGCCTAAAATATGTAAAAAGTTAATTCTGCATAATAGGTCTCCTTTAAATAGTACAATATTACAGACCAAACTGTTGTCATTTAATTCTTTAAATCTTTTCAACCACTTTATTTAGAATATTTGTAACCTGAAATGTGATTCACAGCCTGTGTACAACTGTCAATTATGATGCGATTTGATGGATTTTGCAGCTGATCATTGACATTTAACTGCAATATTTAAAAAAATAATAAATGCCCCAAAATCACAGGAAAGTACTTACAGTATATTAACTTACTCTACTAATACACTAGTTGCCTTTTGGCAAAGCACTTGGGATTTATACTGTCCTGATTGAGGCTCATGTAAATATACTCAGCAAAAAAAGAAACGTCCTCTGACTTTCAACTGTTTTTACTTTCAGTAAACGTAATGTGTAAATATTT
>JAQMYL010000035.1:29794137-29809353 GCA_030014365.1 Clarias pachynema
TGTATATACAGTATATGAATAATGCCAGGGGTATATATATATATATATATATATATATATATGACAAACTGGTGTTTATAAGATCCTTGATTGACCGAATACTGTACATTTCAAATTTTATTTATCACATACACAGTCATACACAGTATGATATGAAATGAAATGCTCATACGATCACTGATGACCTAATTTATTTTTAAATGAGCAAAATAGAGTTTTTAATAAGAATATAAAGTTTTTTTTTTTTTATTCTAGAATTTTTTTTAGCTATAAAATAATTTTTATAATTGACATTATGTACAAATAAGTAAATTATAAAATAAAAATATAATAAAATAAAAATGAATTGAAGTGGAATGTAGAGACCATCTCCAGTCATGGGCAAGACAATGTGCAGAATAATGTGCAGAATAATGTGCAAAGTCACAGTTCAAAGGTCACAGTTATATGGTTCACACATTATGTGTGGCTGATTTGTGCTGGTTAAACAGCTAATTCCTGACGTAGTCTCCCTTTACTGGTATAACACGCTCCACTCTTCTGGGAAGGTTTTCCACTAGGTTTTGGAGCGTGACTGTGGATCTTTGTGGTTTATTCAATTCAGCTTGAAGATCATTATTGAGGTCAGGTAGAGATCTTGGGATGTCGAACATGCTTCAGTTCCAGGTCATCCCAAAGGTGTTCAGTGAGGTTAAGTTTAGTCATAACCTAAACACACCATGTCTCCATGGGGCGTGTTGTGTGTCCAGGAGTCATCATCATGTTGGAACAGGTTTCGGCCTCTTAGATCCAATGATGAGAAACTGTAAAGCCATGTGTATACGTAGACCAAAAACTTTTGGCTATGTAATGTATTTCTGACACCAACAAACATGAAGCCATCAAGAAGTTCTCTGGTGATATTTCAAGCCATGTTGACTTTCCATACTGGATCTCAATACCTTCCAAATTTGCATACTGTTTAAAAAAAAACTATATTCATTTGCATTCTATACAGAACGTAGGACCTGAGGAAAAACTATACATGGTCGAAACACAGGTATAATTTGTTTTATTTATACATGGACGGAGTACCTGTATTGACACTTACAATGGAAGGAAATCCTTGTTTAGCATACAAGAGCTTCTTAGGAATCAGGGGTCAGCCAAGGATAGAGCAGTCCTGAACAAAAGGATTAAGGGTCTTTCTTAAACACTCAATAATGGTAGGTTGGTGGTGCTGAGGTCTACGCTTTCGACCTTCTAAATATTGGCACTACCCGCTGTGGCACTAATGCCCCAGATGTGACATACAGTACAGTGCCGTGTGTGCATTATGAATGCACTCTTATGCATGGGGCTGTTTTCCATCAGCATGCAATAGGAAACTGGTCAGGGTTAAACATGGTTATGCACAAACAGGGCAATTCTGGAAGGAAGCCTGTTCCACTGTGCAAGAGACCTGAGACAGTCCTACTGGATCTGGAATTATAAGGAAAACATTGTGCAGGTGGCAGTTTAAATCTGTCCAACATCTGTAACATTAAAATGAACAGGATCTCGTGGTACAAGCAGGAGTTTTGCTTGGCTGCCCTAGAAAAGCAAGTTTGGATATAGATCTTTATCGAGGCCGGGTTGAAACATGGGTAGGAGGGGCAGTCACCCACCCCCAAAATACTCCACCTGCCCCACTAATAGCAAATATCCTCCCTTCACCAAGCACCGGCTTGTCCATATAGGCCAATTAGACAACTGCCTAGAGTGGCACTTTGGCAATGGCAGTAAAATGAAGAAGAAAAAAAAAAATAATACGGGAGTCTCTTAATTATGTAATCACAGTGATTTGCTGACAAACGTGTCAATCATACTGCACCTGCAGCCAGAGAAACAGGACACCCTGGTCACCTGCCTCCAGCTCTTATGAGCCAGTGGTTGTCCGGCTAAATGATACCAATGTGAGGTTAAATAAACAATATCATGATCATTATTTTAATCATGACCAAAAGATCAAAATTATCTGGCTATGAATATAAAAAGAAAAGACAACTGAAGGAAGATATGAGGTATGTTTAATTCTTTGATATCAATTATTGCTTGTGTGTGTGTGTGTGTGTGTGTGTGTGTGTGTGTGTGTGTGTGTGTGTGTGGCCTGAAATCTGTTTGTCAAAAAAACCCTTCACTCGCTTAAGCGCAAGCTCGAATTTGTTTATTATTGTGTGTATGATTCATTAAGGTTGCCGGCAAGTCTCAAGTCTACGCCTAAAGTTACCCAAACTTTTTTCTATTATTATTATCTTTAACAGCGATGAAGCCTACACCCAGACCGCCGTTTTTCATACTGTGCAAAGCTGAGGCGAGGAAATCATGTCCATTCTCATTATAAACAGCAGGTTAATCCTGCAACGGGCCGTGATAGATGGGAGGAGTATTATATTTCCATTCAGACTCAGGGAGGGATGAGATGGATGAGGATGACCCAATGGAGCAGGCGAGAGCTAGATCCTCCCTAATCTGCTTTTAATTTCTTGAATTATTGCTGTCTGGAAGAAGCACAGCTGAGGTCATTCAGCCAAAGGAGAGGACATTAATCTAAGTAAGACTGGCAGTTCTAACACAATAAACTATCGATCGTTTTCCAAACGTTCTCAAAGGCTGCATTTGTCAGCGAATTGATTCATTTTCTACAGTTAATGCGAAACTGTGACATACTGTATTCACAGCCTGTTCTGATTATTTATATGACACATGACTACAGTTCAGCCAGACTAAAATCCATACAGCTGACAGGTTAAAGGTCTTGCTAAAGTGGTTTTGGCAGCTTACAAAGACACTGAGCCTTAATGGCTGATCCACCGTCACCTGCAACACAAGCACGAGTTAAAACCGAAAGTGATATTGAGACAAGCACAGACTATTCCTTACCCCTTAATGTAAAGCGGTCAGACTATGAATTATTGATGAACGCCCTGACTTAGAAGAGCCTCTGAGGAATGTAAGAATAGGTATAAGTCGAGCTGTGAGATTGTAATGTGTCCATGTACAGTATAAAGCAAAAGACTGGATCACGGCTTACAGTACCTTTAAGACGTGTGTAATGCTGCATTGTTATACACATCCTGATTTTAATTGTCGTTACTGCGTACTGTAAAAGGAATAAAGATGCTCAGCTCACAAAGCATGTTTTGTCAGGAAGCTATTTGCGTTGTGAATGTGCAGGGACACTGGATACACGGCTGTGCATGTCTGTGGGATGATCTGATATAATGTGAAGAAGATATCTTCCGCAGAGAGACAGTGGGCAAAAAGACAAAGACTGTCTCTTACACCCGCATTAAGGGATTTCTCATGAAAAACTACAATGTAGAAATGGTTCATTGAATCCACAAGTACATTACTTTTGACGGTATTTTGTGCCAGCCAAGAATCATGTCTCATAAGCTGACCCTAGTTTTAAAAAAAATAATAAAATAAAAGAGGGTATCCTTATTATTTACTGTGGCTGTAGCCATCAGGTATACAGTACTGTGCAGAAATGTTAAACCCACCTTATTTATTGAAAATATAAATTAAATGATGTAGATTAAATTAAAGAAATAGGAACAAATGTTTTACTGTGACAGGCTGCAAAGTGCGTAAAGATACAATTTAATAATTGGTTGTTTATATAGCAACCTTAGCAGCGACCTCATTTCCCCTCTCGTCTGTTCCAACCACTCAGCATTCAGCATCAGCAGTATACTAATCACCGGCCTGATCATCTGTCATCATCTCCACCTTTTTCTCACTGGTGCATTCAGTCCTTCAGGAAGCTTTGAGAGCAATCCTTCAAGACTACATTAAGAATACAGGAAAGTCTGTTTCTTAGGAAGCAAAATATGAAGCAATGAGGGGTGACTGTACAGTACATCTGAGTCATGGCGAGAAACAGGAAAAGGGGAGAAACGGTACTGAAACGTCATGAATTTTAAAATGATTCAGAAACTCAATATTAAGTTCCTAATTACTCACACGCATGACTGAATGTACGAAACTGTAGAGAATTAGGTGGATGATTAAGGACTAAAAGTTATATCTGAGTATTTTTAGGCCGATTGGTGCGACATTATAAATATCTCGGGTATTTTTTGAGAAAAGTGAGTGTGATGTCATGGTCACGTATTAAAGCAGATTGTGTTTCATATAAAATGCAAACACACAATTATCAAATTTATATTATTCCTTATTTAATCGGCTGATTTTCGCAAGTTGTTCTGAGCAAAAGGTCCGAAATAACAATGCTGTCTGCATATCCTGTACAAAAGTGCAGTACATCTATTATAGACAACCACTGTCTCCTGGGAAAACTGCTACCATGCTCTGCTACAGTACAGGAAAATGTAAAAATATATGAAGGCCGTTCAAGTCAAACTGGGAACAGAACGCAGTGATGAGAGTAAAACGACTTTAATTTCTCTATATAAATCACCTGCAGTCCGATCATGGCTCTGGCGTACTGAGAAAACTTCCTACCCCAATGGTATCCAAGCACTAGTGAAACATTGGGATGAGTGTATCCGTGTAACAGGGGATTATATAGAGAAATAAAGGGAGATTTTGCTTTCATAACTGTGTTCTGTTATTCTGCACAATCAAAAGTCCCGGTTTGAATTGAACGCTCTTCATTTATATTGTTCTTTAAAATATTTGAACTGAGAATGCTGGTCTCAATTCTTAGCAGAAATGTCCTGATTCGGAAGACCAATGGAAAGGTTACAGGAGTCGAGACAAAAGGGTTATAAAGGGTTTAAAGTCTGAACATCATCATTAAAACGCTTACCAGTGTTGAGTTTTAGGAAACTAGCAATAAATCATTATAATAATTCATTTAAAAATGTTTTAGAGACATATTTTAGATTCGGTATTATAGATAGATATGTATGTGAGTGTCGTCTGCATAACTGCGCAAACTTAGATTGCATTTCTTTATAATATACCCCAGATATAACGTGGGGGGAAAATGACCAGAATAGGGCCACAAAGTGATCACCAGGGAGCACCTTCAGCTGGAATCACATTAGATTTGTTTTTGCTGATGGCAACAAAATGGTGTCTGTTAGTGAGAAGTGCTGAACCAGGCAAGAGGCAAGTGTTTAACACAGACAGGGGTTTGCTTTAGTATGTCTTGTAATGTAAGATTATACTTGTTTACTACTTACTTGATGTCACTAAAATGCCTGTTTGATCATTTGATGCCTCGGAGTTGTAATTATGCTGATGTACTCACTCCACATGTGCAGAAGTATGAGCTAAATTGATTTCCGAAGAGCTTAAAGAGCCCCAGCAGGAATCATTTTATTTGTCAAAACGTTGGGAGAACATTGGGATTAGGTTGTTTTTGAAAGTTAGAATTATTGTGATTAAATGATGTCAGAAGAATGTTGACCACATGATGGTGGGATAATGTTGAATGAATGCCCCTAACACAATGTCTCTGGTCACTGTGGTAGAGCACTGCAGGCTTACCATGGCACGTCTGGGCATCTGGGATGTGGTCGGATGTTGTGCCAGTGGATGATAATCTGAATAAATGCGGCAAATAATGGTTAAAATTGCATTCAACATCAATTTATCCGTCGTTCTAACTTTTTAAAAACATAATTATGAGTGTAAAAACTACCTTTATTTCTCTATATAATCCACTGCTACACTAATGCACTTGTCTCAGCATTTCACTAGTGCTTGGATACCAATAAGGTAGACTATTCTTCCAAATCACAACCTTTTCGTGAGCTCTTGTGATGAGGAAGACCTACCCACTGGAGTTTTCTTTCCATTTAGGGCCTTTGCACAAACTCAGAGAAAGTTTTCTCAGTATGCTGGAGCCATGAGTCCAATGAGCCTGCTTCATGTCATCGTCTCTGCTGAAACACTGGCCTCCCAGGAACTCCTTTAATAGCCTTTTTCTTCAATAGAAATTAAAAAATGTCTGGTTTGATTACCAACGGTATTCTGTTTTTTGTTTGTTTGTTTGTTTTTTTCAGGACAGTGCACAAGCTTACATTACAGAGACAGGCTGGGAGTTTTTGCCACGTCTCCTAAATAATTCAGATTCTTCTTTGTCCTTCTCTTCTTTGAGTTTATGACCTTACTGTTACCTACTGGACTGGAGTGTAGAGCAGAAGATGGCAGGGAAAAAAAAGATTATCACTTCTTACCAGACATGACATTTAAACAATCAATAAGACAGTTACACAGCATTTTATTATATACTATGGTAGTTTTTTGCCATTGAAACTATAAAGTGAATAAATGAATCATGTGGCACTTCTATTGGTTGCTGACATCCTTTCAACTAAAATAGTTCAGCATGTACAGACCTAAAAAGAATTAGATGTTTGGAAATGGGATGTCATACTGTAGCATCGCTCTGTGGCCTCCGGGGTCGAGGGTTCGATTCCCACCTCAGGTCTGTATAGTATGTGGAGTTTGCATTTTCTCCCATGCTTGGTGGGTTTCCTCTGTTTTTTTCCCCACAGTCCAAAGGCATGCAGATTAGGTTATTGGCCTCCCGAGACCCTGTGTAGGATAAGCAGTATAGAAAATGAACATTTGGAAATCTATAGGCAGTTATGTCACATCAGAGCACTGCAAAAAAAAAAAAACGTTGGCTTATTGAGATATTCAGCTGTCATTTCATGACTGTTTCTCATTAGCAGATGTCAAAATGTTTTGCACAATCAGTTCCTGTTCTTCCAAATCACGACCTCTTGGTGAGCGCTTGTGATGAGAAAAACTCCCCACAGAGTCGAGAGACTGCGCAGATGTTCATCATCCGTGGTTTAAGAGATTACATAGTGACGTTAAATACACTGAGTCAAGCTAGACTGCTCAGGCCAGAAAGTCTATTTTGAGTCTTTGAGAGGCATTTACAGTATGTTACACCAGTGCAGGTAGACTATGACAACAGAGTCAGAAGGTTTACGTTTTGGGCCTTCACACAGACTAGACTCTGCTTGATGAACCTGAACAAGATGCTACGATTCTGGAGTTTAAACCCAGAACATTGCGTCTGAAGACCAGCCATGTTTGGATCTTTCTCCCACAGGACTCTTTTGCAATGCCTGTTTTGCATCTGAGTCTAAAATGTGTTGTGAAGGCAGGAAACAGGTTGCCATTGTGATGTGATCATAGACTGAGCTGGAAGATTCTCTTCAAGTTAGAGATGCTAAGCATGATTGCACAAGCAGTTAATAGGATGCCTTTTCTTTACAGATTGACCCTGGAAATGAGGATGGACTGGTGGTGGATGGTTCCTTTGTTTCTGCTTGGGATTAGAGCGGAGGTAAGCATTTCTGTTAAGTAAAAGTGCGATGTTCCCTGTTTTCTGTTTATATTTTATTTGTTCCAAATGCATTATTTTGCATTGATAAGTCATTACATTGATAGTGTACAAATGGGCCAGTGACAAATCCCACACATTCTAATGTTCTAACTTCTCCATCTTAGTTACCAGTAGTGCTAGAACCCGGCTCCTCTCTCCTCGAAAATGCACAAGCCAAATCTTCAAATAAGGTAGCATCCTAATCCATCTGTACATGTTCCTTTTATACTGTATGATTTTACTTTACCAGCTATTACAGTTTTTTTTTATCACTAGGGTAGACAAAGAGGTATAGTCAGGTGTGTGTGGAAATATGGTAAACCTTCCTTTGTGCAATACAAAAGTTTTTGGATCCCCGTTTTCTTATTTGATTATTTTGTAGTCTTAAAATTGGAAAAAGAAAATCTTACATTTTGTGATCACCTGTCAAACAAAGCATAGGATATGCAACCTATTTTATTCATCATTGTATTTGTGGTATTGTATATGACTGTTCAATGAAAATGCATTATTTAAAATTCTTAATCCTATATACAGGCGGCACGGTAGTGTAGTGGTTAGCACTGTCGCCTTGCACCTCTAGGGTCCGGGTTCGATTCCAGGCCAGGCTCGATTCCCGTCTCTGTGTGCATGGAGTTTGCATGTTCTCCCCGTGCTTGGTGGGTTTCCTCTGGGTACTCCGTTTTCCTCCCACAGTCCAAAGATGTGCAGGTTAGGCTAATTGGCGTTTCCAAATTCCCTGCGATGGATTGGCACACTGTCCAGGGTAAACCCTGCCTTGTGCCCTAAGCCTCCTGGGATAGGCTCCAGGTCCCCGCGACCCTGAATTAAGCGGTATAGAAGATGAGAATGAGAATCCTACATACAACAATGACATGATTACAGCCTGTAGTATTGCTGAACGGGATTACTCCTTAATCGGTTAATTAATGTGACGAATTCATCGATGCATAATGTATTAATCAGTAATGTTTGTTTTGCATAATATATTTCCATCGCTCACTTGTCTATTAACTTGTACACCCACCAAAAGAGGGCGCACTTGCAATGCAGCCGATGCACAATATTGGACGTTGTACTTTTAGTGGCCTGGTTTTTTAATAAAGACAGAGGGGTGACACTGACCTCTCGGGGCAGGGCTCTGCAGGGCCTCTCAGGGCGGTGTCCTGTGGGGTCTAATATCTAAGCATGTGCACAAATATGAATCACACAGTTCAGATTCACGAAGATGCAAAACAGAGAAACGGCACAACCCCTGTGGACTCTTGTGTATAACGTGTTGCTCTTTTTTTATTTCACTTCCTAGAAACATTCTGATAAGTGGACTGGCAGTGCTATTATTGTCCCTCAGTGTGCATGTGTGGTTGATGGTTGATTGGATTGCACTGTATAATTCATAACTTTCCAACACAGTGTAACATAATTCATTTTAAAATAAGCCATCCTTGGTCAACAATCCTTTTTTGTGTGTGTAATGCGTCTGTAGGTTGATGTAACAGCGAGCCCGGAGGTAAACAACAGCCAACAGGAGGCCCCTGATAATGTATACACCGACATTGGATCCACTAGACAGAAGATCATGACGGCACAGTTCGAGTGCTATCAGAAGATAATAAATGACGACAGCAATGTTAACGGTACAACTTAAAGTTACTTATACCACAGCCCTGTTTAATTCTCAGTTTTGATTGATTGTTTTATCGTATGTAACAGCAGCAATGACTGGTGCAGGTTGCACATAATATTTGATCATTTCTACACTGCTCTGCACTACTTAAAGATTTCATTCAATCATCTTTAGCTTTGGTTACACAATGTAGTGGCCAGTTTATGTGTAAAAATGATTCCTCATTCTCCCAGAAGCACTATTTCACGATCTGAATAAGTTTGTGCCATCAGGAAAAAGTTCCATAGATGTGATGATCTGGTGATTCAGTACATTCAGGTCGTCAGCTGACTTCAATTTATTGCCACATAACATTGCTGAGTCTAGACCTGAGCAACTGAAGCAACCCCGGATAATAACACTGCCTCCTATGCCTACACATGATGGGTGCATCACTTCCTGCACTTCCCTTCATACCCTCACTCTGGAACAGGGTCAGTCTGGACTCATCAGACCACATGACCTTTTCTATTGCTCCTGAAGCAAACTTGCCTAAAGCCTTTTTCTGATTAGTCTCACTAACAAGTGGTTTTCTTATGTCTGAACAGCGGTTTAGCCACATTCCCATGAGTTCTAATCATCGTGTGTGTGTTGAAATGCTCTTACTTTCACTATTAAATATAGCTATGTTTTTTTACTGCTGATTTTTTACAATACAACTTAACTTAGTGTTAATTTTTTCCGACCACATTTCATCTACAAAGTTGACGGTTCAACACTATCCTTCCAGGTTTTGATAATATGTTGAAGGGTTCTTAACCCAGTTCCAGTAACTTCAAATCTCCTTAGTTGTTTTCTTTGCTTGATGCAGCCCAATAATTTGAAAGGGTGACTTTTTTTTTTTTAAGCTAGAGTCAGCCATGTAGTCAACATTATCCCAGTGTCATGTAGTCAACATTAGTCCATTGTCATGTAGTCAATGTTGTCTCATCGTCATGTAGTCAACGTTGTCCCAGTGCCATGTAGTCAACGTTCTCCCACCGGCATATAGTCAACGTTTCAAGTCATTCTAAATTTAAAATACAAACTAAAACCAGCATAGTCCCAATGGTCCCAATGTCCAAAATGATGCCTGTATTACCATCACCACAACTTTATGACGAACAAAAATTCCTGCAGGGTTTTTGTGTCATAGTTGAACAGATGAAGACAGCCATAGTGAAGAGTTTGTTGCCATGGTATCAGTTCATGCTTCCAGTCGACATGCATATGTCTTGTTTTTTAAACCTTTGATTAATTTCTGCCTCTGCTGGGTGAAATCTGATTACCTTAGGTCTGAATCAGTTTTGTGTCTGTGTGTGTGTGTGTGTGTGTGTGTGTGTGTGTGTGTGTGTGTGTGTGTGTGTGTGTGAGACTGCACTGAAAATAATTAAAAAGGAATTTTGAAGAATTAAAAGAATGAAAAAGAATGTAATTTCATTCCGTTTAACAAGCGTCTCATATATACAGTATGCAGTACTCGTCATTAATCAGTTAGTCCTGTCTTACTAACACAAAGCGTTTATAGTGAAATGAAAAGCCTTAGGACAACTGAACGCTTGGGAACATCACTCTGATTGACAGCACTGGAGTGAACTGCATAAACCTTACTCAGACACTTCAAAAATCATCAAGCACCTGGATGGAGTGTTGATAAAAGGCATGAGTGGATGTGCGTAGTTTTATGGTTTGAGAACATTAAACAACCACAATGACTGCAGGATAATTACTGACATTTATCAAAAGCTCTTGCCATTGTTTTTTCTAATGTTCCTCTAACAGCTCTTCTTTAAAAAAAAAAAAAAAAAGTGAACTAATCCTAAAAAATATATAAATAAATAAATTAACCAAGCCCTGCCAATATTACAGTAGCTGAAGAAACATGTAATAAATAACGGTCTGAGTTATGAAGATAAGTGGCTACTACAAACAAGATGACTTCAGGGAGAAGGTAATGTTGTACAGAAGGATTCCTCAATGGTTCCCTAAAGTGGTTCTCATTGATATCAAATACAAACCTCAACTTAAGGGCTTTATTAAAAAAAAAAAAAAAAAGGAAACATTATACAGTGTCGTAAAAAAGTATTGATTTTTCTTTTTTTTTTTTTTCCATATTCCACACTTAAATGATTCAGATCATCAAAAAAAAGTACACAAAGATAACCAGAGTAAATACAAAATGCAGTTTTTAAATGATGATTTCATCTATTAAGGGGAAAAAAAGCTGTCTAAGACTTCTTGGCGCTCATGAATGAACTGTAATTAGCCACATTCTTTGGAAAACTGTGTTAAATTTATGTTGCTACACCCTGGCCTGATTACTGCCAGACCAGTTGAATCAAGAAATCGCTCAAATAGAACCGGTCTGACAAAGTAAAGCACGCTAAAAGATCTCGCATCATGCTGCATTCTAAAGAGTTTTAACATTTTGCCAGATGTGTGTCCTTTTTACATGTGGCATAAAACTAACACAGCGTTTAGGGCAAAGGCCCTAAACCTCATGCCCATCTGTAGTACCCAGATGCTGGTCATGCTCAGTGCAAGTCCCAAGCCTGGAGAAATGTGTGGGAATAGGAATGAGAGGGAGGGGTGTAAACATTTGATAATCTGCTAAGTAGGTCAATATTAGTCATGCAAACACTTGATCAGATCGTTTCTCTATTGGCAGAATAAATATATTATTTCTGTGCATGTTTGCCCCACATGTGGGTAACATTAGATGAGGGACATTTTTCCTTCATTCCTGATTGGTAAATTCTATGAGAAAAACTCTCTTATATTATATAAAATATTAAATATTATCCATGTAAATGTAGCTAGCGATGAAACAGGTTATGGAAAAAAAAACAGTTCTAGGAATTGACATCAAAATCAAATACTTTAGTGTTTATTGACTTTTTTTAATGGCAAATTTAAATAAATATGTTTAACTGAATAGGCGGCACAGTGGTGTAGTGGTTAGCACTGTCGCCTTGCACCTCCAGGGTCTGGGTTCGATTCCCGTCTCTGTGTGCATGGAGTCTGCATGTTCTCCCTGTGCTTGCTGGGTTTCCTCCAGGTACTTTGGTCCTCCCACAGTTCAAAGACATGCATAATGTATTAGGCTAAATTGCTTTCCCAAATTGTGCATGTGTGTGGACTTCAATGAATTGGCACCTTGTCCAGGGTGTACCCCGCTTCATGCCCTAACTCTTCTGGGATAGGCTCCAGCCACCTCCGACCCTGAATACAGGATAAACCCATATACAGTACAGTATACGATGAGTGAGTGAACTGAATTTTAACTGACCTTTATTAAAACTCAAGTGGCACAGATCCGTGCTGGCTATTTAAAATATGCGGTCCTGTGTGTCAGACATCAAACTACATGTAGCCTATGTATTTTGGTTTTCAGATATGTCAGGTAGAACAAAAATTATCATTACTTTTATAGAAGGTAAGTTTTACCACTACGGGAATATGGGAACGATGTCGTACAAATGTAGAACTCTCAAAATAAGCATGTGTTGTGATTTTTGGTCATAGAAACACACGGAAAAACAATAAAAACATGTGATCATGTGTATCTGTGATATTTATTTGCTTGTGTGACCCATTTTTTCTTTTTTGCTCAGTCATGTTTGTATAGTTTGTATAATTCAGTTGATCATATTGCCTATTTTGTTCTGAAAAAAGGGCGTGTCACTCTATACTGTACAATCCTGTGCCCTATATGTTTATTAAAAATAAAACAGCAAAACAAAAGGAGAAGTCTTGGATGCTTTGAGATATTGTTTGTTGACCAGAGTGAAAAGCCAGCCCAGTCAACAGCCACTATAAGGCAAATTATAAAAACACATTCTTGTATCACATCCTTGCACCCCTGTTTGTGTTTTCCTGTTTATCTTAGCAGCTGGCCTGATATGTAACCGAACGTGGGACGGGTGGCTGTGCTGGGACGACACAGACGCTGGTGTCATTGCTCACCAGCATTGTCCTGACCACTTCCACGACTTTGACATTACAGGTAAATGTTTAACATCTATACAGCAGTTTAGTCATTTCAAGTAGCCTGTGGGAATGGGTTTGGTTAAACTTTAATCAAAAGCACTGCTTTAGAGTCTCTTGGTGCTGTATACAGTATGTGATCTCTGGAGACTTTAACATGCAGTCAGCCAATTGTAATTATAATAGGGCGATGCAGAAAATTGCTGAACATTAAACATCTGATAACCATGCTCTCAGTGACTTTGATCATGGCGTCGTTGTTGGTGAGAATTTCAGTTGAGTAACTGCTGATCTTTTGGGATTTTCACATTAGAGTTTAGGTGCAAAAACTGAAATGGGATGAAAAAAAATCCAGTAAGCAGCAGATCTGTAGGTGGAAACACTGAGAGATCAAAGAATAATGACCGGACTGGTTCAAACTGACATGTAACACTTTTTACAATCATGATGAGCAGAACAGAGTCTAAGCAGCCCACATAGGGTCCCAGTCCTATAGGCCAAGAACAGGAACGTCAAATTATTGAATGAACAGGAACTTAATTTGTTTAATTTGATGGGAAAAATAACAGAAGCTCTCGACCTGTAGCTGCGTGGTTTATGCATTGTGTGCTACAGCTACACGATTGCCTGATTGCATAATTGTATGAAAAAATACAATTATACAATTCTTAAGGCGAATGTTTATATTGTGAAACGCATTTTCTCATAGGAAATAATGTACATGCAGATAATTCGTTCCAACCACCCACAAATATTACTAATTTTACCAATTTCCAAAACTATAATTACATTTTTGCATATAAAAACAATCAAAACATTTAGACAGTAAGTTTTTTGTAAAGTTTTACAATATGAAATAAATAGACATTAATCTCACTTAATTTATGATTCCACTTAATTGATGATTCTCGGGACTCATGGTGATATGTCTTCACTAAATCTTACACAAAAAGTAAAAAAGACCCACAAAAAAATCTTCCAGCTCGCTTCACTTGGCTTTCACACATGTGATGCTCTGATGAAAACATGAGCAATGTAGGTGCAAGCTGGACATACGCGCAACATTGACATAAGCTGGCGCTCGGTTCAGTTTCTTTTATGTCGAAAATTCTTCAGTTCTTAAAGCTGTTTTAAATTGAGTGAGGCGGGGCATTCGTATGCTGCGGTATTACTGTATTTCAGTTAAAGGGTTTAGGTTAAAACGTTGATTCATAGTTAATATTAATATTGCTCTACACTCTATACCAGCACACAATATGGGGGAGTAGAGCTTTAACGTTTGTGTTGTTAACTGTTTTGAACAGAATTAGCCACTAAAGTGTGCATGGATGATGGCCAGTGGTTTATTCATCCAGAGAGCAACAGGACGTGGACGAATTTCACCAGATGTAATGTGCACAGTAAAGAAACCCGAATGGTAAGTTCCCTCACTTCTGTCAATGTCCCAATGTACTTAGTACAAATTTAACGTTTTTTCTTCCCCAGAAATACTGTAGCCATATGGCTGAAAGGAGTTAGCCGTATGGTTAAATCACAGTCTCAGGGAAATAAATAAATATGCATTAAATACCCCAGAACTTTGAAAGATACCAAATTGATTAACCTCATATGAGGCTTAGCTGAACTTTGTAATGCATTTTTACACCAAACTGAATTTGGAATTGGGAAAATGCCTTGATTACTTAAGTGACAAATTTTATGACCAAATTTATAATGACCAAGACTTATTGTATTGTACTAATATACATGTATGTATGTATAATTGTTGATATTTTTACATTTTCTTTAAGGAGATTTAACTTTTATTTCACATTAATAGAAACTCCAGAGTCAGTGGTAAAGCTGAACATTTTCTCATTTAAAGTTTGCTGGACTTGTAGAACTTTAAGACAAAAGTGATGTAATAGCTATTAAAGGTGTTATACAAGTTTGAAGTTATAACATTAACTTGTTACAATGAACTCCTTCAACATTCAATTTAACTGTATTATAAAAATACTGCATAATAAAACAGCATCATTTTGTGTCAGGACGCATTTATGCCATGTTTTGTTTATTAGTTTTTAAATAGTTATAATTGCATGCAGGTGGTATATTCAATACTCCTCCGAGTGGCGCAGTGGTAAAGTGCTCGCCCTATCATCCGGAGATCGCTGGTTTCGGTTTCTGGGTGATACTGTAACCTCTCGCAGCCGGAGGTCTAGAGAGAGCTGATTGGCTGAGCTCTCTCAGAGGGGAGGGATGA
>JAQMYL010000035.1:29809515-29827141 GCA_030014365.1 Clarias pachynema
GCTCTCTCAGAGGGGAGGGATGAGAGGTACTTAGTGCTCCCACATTAATCACGGCCCTACAGCCAATCAGGGGCGTCTGTGAGCTCACGCAAGCGCTATCCTCCGAGTGTGTTACGCCGCCCCCAACAGTGCGTGAGCAAGCAGTTCAAAAAGATGCGGTCGGCTGGTGTCACGTGGTTCGGGGGAAACACGTGATAGTCTTCGGCCCTCCCGGCTGAGCGGTAGTAGAAGCCTTAATGTGGGAGCCCCCTAGTGACAGGGAGGAATTGGACACGACTAAATTAGGGAGAAAATCCAAAAAATTAAAAATTAAATAAATAAATGTATGCGTTATAAATATGTTTTGTAATCAACATAAATAACATTTTGTACTTTACAGAAACATAAAAAAATGTGTTTATAGGAAAATTCAGTTAAATGCAGTTTAATTTTATTATTTATTTATTAATTTTTTTTACAGTGGACATTGTCATAATGCAGCTCTATATAAATAAAAAAATCTGAATATAAATTGAAATAAAAAAAAATAAATACACAATAATACAAAAATAAAAACGTTTATACATTTCTGGCTTTAGCAATTTAACTCTAATGAGCAAGCCAGTGGTGAGAAAAACTCCTTAAAGGGATAGTTTTTTTTATTATTTTTTTTAATTGAGGTGCATGTACAAAAATAAACCTGTTCTATAATTGTGTTATATAAGGTCAAAAGTGCTATTGTGTAACAGTAAATTAATTTTAGCTAACATGACAGTGACTATGTTCACTAAAGGAGACTTGTGTGCAAAAATGTTTCTTATAATTTCAGTCCTGAAACTGCAGTCATGAGCCATCATACTGTGGCAAAACTGTTTACATTACATCCAGTCCAAAGCCCTTTTCATGGTTTCGAAATGGCACCGTTCTCACTAGTCACATCTTTAAAGGTTTTTCCATTTTAAGTAAAGAACTTCATGTTGTTTCTTTTACTAATAACTGTTTATAGGAGCCCATTGGACATAATTGTTTAAGACTCTCTCCAGAGTAGGTACTGTACAGTAAGTCCAGAGGAAAAAGGAAAAAGAGAACAAAAAGCTAAGCTGAAGTACTGTAATCTAGTCAAAGAGCAAAAATAAATATGAATAAATATGGATTACCCTTTCATTTGTAAATCATTTGTAAAAAAAAAAAAAAAAAAAAAAAATCCCTTTTTCTTTTTTTTTCTTTTCTTTTTTTTCATAAATTAAGAAATACTGTAAATAAATAAAATACCTAACAAATCTTCTCCTCTACAAGGATAAATATAAGAAAAATTGCTTAATGTTTTATTTTTTTTTGAGAACTTGTATATTTATGAGAATGACCAGACAGGCCACACAAGAAGCTGTTTACAATAAGATTAAGCGTTTATCCTTTTCGTTCCTCTCTTTCAGACGACAATAAACCTGCTGTACTTAGCACTGATAGGACACGGGCTGTCCCTGATCTCCCTGTTTATTTCGCTTGGGATATTTTTCCATTTTAAGTAAGTGATAAACACGGCACAGAAGCAACGCACTGCAGTTACAGTGAAGAAGTTAAAGATTTACTTTCTTTGTGAAGGTCATTTTTTTTCTTCCTGTTTTGTGTTTGTTTTTTTGCAGGAGTTTGAGCTGCCAGAGAATCACTCTGCACAAAAACCTCTTCATTTCTTTTATTTTAAACTCTATCATTACTATCATCTGGTTAACGGGCGTGGCCAGCAACCAGGACCTAGTGCAGAGCAATCCGGTGAGGAGGGGGCATTTGATCTATTTTATAGAAATACATTTGATCTGAATTTATCTGATTTGATCTGTCATCAAACTGATCTCCTAATTGGATTTCTGAAATATTAAACTTGATCTGAGTTCAGTTGCTTTGATCTAATCAGTGCGGCTATTTCTTCATCTGATCTGTGTGCTTGAATTTGATCTATAATTGATCAAGTGTAAACAAATCTGAATTAATTATTTTTGGATTTTTTTGGATTTACCATTAACTAGGGTTTAATGTTGGATATGATTTTCTTAACATATCCTGATCGGAATCTGATCTGAAGTTTATTACATTTTACACCTGAATCTGATCTGATAAACAGAACTAAATGGGGTTTTCCTCTGTGTGGACAGATTTGATGCGGATGTGAATTTAATCTGTTTGAATGAATGTAAACTTCATTATGTTGAAACTTACAGTACCCAGTTACAGTACCTGATCTTTATTTGATTTTCTTCTTTTTTTTTTTTTTTTGGTCTGAAAATTATCTGGACTTATGATAATTTAAGCTGAATTGGACCAGATTTCTTGACTGCATCTGATTTAATCAGCAACAGTGTACAGATCTAATTGGTGTATGCTGCAAAATATTTTACTTGTTTTTATCTGAACTTGTTCCTTTTTCTAAATTTGATTGTGATTTCTAATGCTTAATTTAATTAGAAATTTGATCTATGATAATATTTGATTAGAATTTGATTCAGAAGCAGCTTATGACCATAGGTTTTGGTGGGAAGGATGGATAAGGAATAGTTTCAAACTATGAATATTGCATATCCTCTCGCAAGGATGGGGCAGCATAATTCTTACCCCAGTGGGCTTCAGGATATTTATTTTTCTGAATGAGCTTGGATTATACTGTATCTGATGTGATTACAATTTGATCTGATTAAATCAGTTGATATATTCTGTGCAACACCAAATTAAATTGGATTATTTGAAATGATTCTGTAGCTAAATATGATTCAATCTGGGTAATCCCAGTTTACTGTGGATTTAATATAACCTGTATGATTAAATTTGTTAACAACATGTTTATTTTTAAACATCTCCCCTACAGACAAGCTGTAAAGTTTTGCAGTTCATCCATCTTTATCTTATCGGGTGTAACTACTTTTGGATGCTGTGCGAGGGAATTTACCTCCACACGCTCATTGTTGTAGCCGTATTCGCCCAAAAACAGCATTTAAAGTGGTACTATCTTCTCGGATGGGGTGAGTTCTCAGAACCTATAAGCTTAAAAACATATTAAGTCTGGTATCAAAACGAAGAAATGTCATTAACATGTATTAATTCTTAGAGAGCGATGATATGATTTTTTTTTTCTTTTTTTTCCAGGTTTTCCACTTTTACCAACAACAATACATGCCATAGCGAGAAGTTACTATTATGATGACAAGTATGTATTGTTTAATTCAGGTAGACGGTATACTGAATATACTGTATCACTAGTGGTGTCGTTAAAATGGAGAAAATGAGCTGTATTTAGGCCAAAACTGTCATAATACATTTAAGCTAAGAACACTGATCTAGAATCAGTTTTATATTTTATACACATCTGAGGTCAGTCATATGAAAGAGAGAAAAACTGATCTCAGATCAACACTTTCTATATTTTATAGATTATGAAATGTCTACAGAAAATGTCTACAATATATATATATATATATATATATATATTTATATATATATTTTTTTTTTGTTTTTTTTTTTTTTTAGTGTAATGTATTTTTAAAATGCAAGTAAAGCGGACACAGTGACCATCACTCTGCCATAGTGCTTAGCACCCCCCCCCCACCCTGCCTTGTGCCCAATGTCTCCTGTTACCCAGTACAGAATAATTTCTTTTCTTTATTTTTTTTTCCAAGTGGTGCTTTTAATTATTGGCACCTCAAAAAATAATACTGAGAATTTATGATATTAGTTAAGGTTTGTGTCAAATATACATTCATCCTTTATTTAGTATATTTATATATTTATCCCATATTTATTTTTTTATTTTATTTTATTTTATTTTTTTGATGAGGGGATTGACTTTTTTTTTTCTTTTTTTCTTCTTTTGTACAGCAATTTAGCAATGGATATGGTGACAGAGCTGAATTTTAAAATTCAGAATAAAATGTTGAAAGAATTGAAAGTATGCATATACTGTATACTGTAGCTTCATCATTCATTCACTTATTCATCGTCTATATTGCCTATTCTGTACATGGTCGCAAGGCAGGGTACACCATGGACAGGGTGGCAATCCATTGCAGCGTGCACACACACACACACACACACACACACACACACACACACACACACACAATATCAGTTAACCTAATCTGCATGTCTTTGGATTGTGGGAGGAAACCCACCAAGCACGGGAGAACACGAAACTCCATGCACACAGACCCGAGGCGGGAATCAAAACCCGACCCTGGAGGTTCAAGGCAACAGTGCTAGCTGCTAAACTTTATCCCTATTTCTGTTTTTATGTTACTGGTGCATGTGGACTGCAATGTGCCTAACAATCTGTTTTGCGCCAACAACAACTATAGTGGTTATAATTATTATTTTATTTTTATATTTTTGGGCTGGCAATAGTTTTTTTGCCTCTGAATAAAGAATACAACACAGAGGCACATTGTTTTATGGTTTGGGAATAAAATATCAATATGTTTGTGTAACTCCTAACTTACATTCATGCTAATCTTTTCCTTGCAATCTGTAGTTGCTGGATCAGTTCAAACACGTCTCTGCTGTACATCATCCACGGGCCGATCTGTGCCGCGCTGTTGGTGAGCCGTCTGGAGCTGTTTTGTTCTTGGTGTTATTCCCTTACTGCGCACAAACTCATCATCGATCATGCTGGAGTGTTTAAAATCATGTCATTTATATTCATGACAAGTCTTTAATGGGTGTTTCTCATGTTTCCTAGTTGTTACATGTTACCAATTATGTGGTTGTCTACAACATTATTTCATCCTTTAACTGACAGACGAAGACATTTAGCAGCACCAAAGGCGTAGTAATAGCCCCAGTGTACTCCATCGAACAGGACATAGTTGCATGTGAAATTTGCAAGACATAAAACAAACGTTGTAATACATTGTTGCATGTGAAATTAGTATTACATAAAACAAATCCCTAAATTGTTACACCCTCTTTCTAAACCACTGCACAAAAAAGATCTTATTATTGTATTAAGATTGTCTTCAATAACAATGATAAACCTAAACAAGAATAGTTCAAGCTATAGAAAATGAATAGAGAGAAGATCTGTATTAGTTATTAAAGGTTATGGGTTCAGAACCCCTCAATGCAGGACTGTTCAACTGAAAACAATTAGTAAATCTTTGCTTTATATCCTCAGGTGAATCTCTTTTTCCTGCTTAACATCGTGCGCATCCTCATCACCAAGCTGAAGGTGACGCACCAAGCCGAGTCGAGTCTGTACATGAAGGCCGTGCGTGCCACCCTTATTCTCGTCCCACTGTTGGGAATCCAGTTCGTCCTCCTGCCCTATAAACCTGCAGGACGTGTCTTCTCTGAGATCTATGACTACATCATGAACATCTTAATGCATTATCAGGTGAGAGTGCATATCCATCTATCTATCCATCTAGGAACCTCTTTAGGCCATCTAGGCCAACGATGATCGTTGTATTTATTCCCACTTTTACAAGCGTAGTAGGACCTTTGATTAACATTCACACAGTACGGGCAATTTGGGAACAGCAGTTAGGACTGTGGGAAGAAACCGGATTACCCGGAGGAAACCCACCAAGCAGGTGGAGAAACCTAGAGGTTTCAAAGTGAGGTTCCCCTAGAGCCCTAGAGGTTCCAAACAAGGACATGGTATCTCTAGAGAGAAGGAGTTCGAAGCATGGAAGAAAATTTTATTTTGAATTAATTTGACTTGCAGGAAATGTATCTGATGTAATGGTGTAATTAGCGTTAGCACATAACAGTTCCAGAGTCTCTGGTTTGACTGTTTATGTGGCATGT
Source organism: Clarias pachynema (assembly GCA_030014365.1). Classification (NCBI taxonomy): domain Eukaryota; kingdom Metazoa; phylum Chordata; class Actinopteri; order Siluriformes; family Clariidae; genus Clarias; species Clarias pachynema. Next base: position 29,815,285 of record JAQMYL010000035.1, read on the forward strand.
TAAATTTTCTTCTCATGTCTGTGTGGGTTTCCTTTAATCTTCTCCTGCTTCCTCAGACCACCCAAGAACATTCCAGTAGATGAATTGGCTAAGAATAAATTAATAATTCAATCTAATTTACGTAATCTTATTCATGGTTTAAGAGATCAGTTTGTAAATCTTAAAGCCTTTTTTTTCTTCTTTTTTGCTTTTCCTTTTCCATAACCACTGTCAACTCCACTGTATAAACTATAAACATCTCATGAGTTCCTTTTAAGGAAAAGGGGTAGGGTTTAAAAGCTCTGTTCTGAATAGTGGTGGATTTAATGTCCAGGTACGAAATAAAAATTAAAATCTGTTTGGATTGCACCAACAGTTATATATTTTGCTTTTTATTTATACCATGTTGTAATCCTTTTGACTGGGAAATTCATATGTCGAAGAATTAATTTCAAGTCAAACTGTAATCCAGAGTTTGGGATTTCAATCTAGATCTATTAATTAGCATTAAACTCAATCTTGATTTGTTGAACCTGCACTATAACACACTACAGTCTGAACCTATACAGTAAAGTGCATTATTCAGATTGGGTGACGTATGTCAAAACGCGTGCCAAAATATATACGAGGGGCGTTCAAGTCAAAACAGGACTTTTGATTGTGCAGAATAACAGAACACAGTGTATGAGAGTAAAAACTCCCTTTATTTCTCTATATAATCTCCTGCTACACTAATGCACTTATCCCAGTGTTTCACCAGCGCTTGGACACCATTAAGGTAGAACGTTTTCTCAGTATGTTGGAGCCATGATCGGACTGCCTGCTCCACGTCTGAAAGACTGGCCTCCCAGGAACTCCTTTAATGTCGTAATCATGTGGAAATGACTTGGAGGTCAGAACTGTACAGGGGTGTGGCAATAACTCCCAGCCGATTGATTGTGTGTCTGCTTCCCAGATATGTCTCTCAAGTTGGCGACAATTTTCAAGGACCGGGTGTTCTTTGATTGTTCACGAGAACGATTGCGGTAGGCTCTGAGCTACATCATTCACGGACCTACAGCCTTCATTAAAACATTTGCACCAATCAGATGCTTTATTGCGAAAAAGATTCTCATCACCGTGCTTAAAATACTACGTAAATGTAAAGCGGTTTTGTGAACACGAAATTTTATTTATCTAAGTCCTGATTTGATTTGAACGCCCCTCGAATGTATGAATATTCATAGCCGAGCTGAACACATGCTTAAGTTGATTTTCTTTGTTCTTTATTTAAATCAATGTAAATCACCTGTGTGTACAGCACAACACCGGAGGTTGCCAGGTATATCGAATAGAATTGTTTGGGATTTCTATACAGGTACTGTAGGTATATATTAATATCCAGACAAACACCTTCCCAAAGGAAAATTATTTGTTATGCTGTAGAAAATGTGAACTGAACTATGGCACAAATTCTAAAATCTTGGCTTCTATGATTTAGAAGTTGGCAAGCAATGGGAAAAACTAACACGAGTCTAATATATTGCTGCATAAATAGTCTTAATTATAATGATCACATTCACCCAAATGGCTTCTACTGTCATCATTCCACAGTTTATGAAATTGAACTTGATCCTACAGTAGTACGCCTTTTTCTTTTTTATATCATGGTTTAACAGTTAATTGTATGTATGAGTCATTAAAGGTCATGAAAACCTAGAAAGTTTGCATGGCTTGTAGGTGACTTTTTACAATTAATTTGCTATTTCAAGTCACAGTATTACAGTAATGATGATACAGTAATTAGTATGTTAATTAGTATGTAAAAGAAAACATGCAACTGGTTTAAATCCCAAACCGGCCCGGCAATCATCCTCTACACTTACAGTTCACATTCACTTAAAAATCTGAATTTTATCCATAATAGTTTGTGGTTCAGGATGAGCAAAGTCTCATTTACAATTGCTTTGTCTTCCGAAAATGTAGCACTTTTAAAAAGATGATACGTTAAAACAATTCACAGTGACATTTTTCTAGTTTGTTTTGAAGCTCAAATGGTATTTGAACAGTTTTCCGAGTGTGTTTGTGAAAATTAAAGGCTGTCGTTATGTCTGAATACTGATGAGTGCAGTTTCCGTATTAAATCCACTTAACTCTGACTGATGCAGCATAAATTCAGGTCATCACGCTTCTTAGCTTTGATTTCCATCCTGAAGCTAATAAGCAGGAAATAATCATCACATGTATTATATTGTGAAGAAGTCCAGAGCTCAGTCTGCTGAGTGAATAATGCAGTGGAATGAGCTCGTTGATGATGTGCATGTTAAACACCCTACTGCCGAAACACATTTCCAACAAAGAGATACCGGGGATATAAAAGGTGAAACTGTAACTCAGACGTGATTTGCTCACTTTTTTATTATTATTATTATTATTATTATTATTATTATGTTTTTTTTAGGGTCTTCTGGTGGCCACCATCTTCTGCTTCTTTAATGGAGAGGTAAGAAAGACTACTTTCTCCTGTGACTAAAACCCCTTTATCCTGTTTGTCTATAAATCCTTCACAGCTTCCATTTCATCCACACGCTCTCTCCTCCCACTTTATGATCAGACACACGATTAAATCCCCAAGGCTGTGTTACAAAATCCCATCTCCCTCCCTTAAGGTTTCAGCTAAACACTGGATAATTAAAGACTTTGGCTGATGTCCTTATGCGCAGATTTATGAGTCATGCTGCCGAGTCGCCTGATCCAAGTTCAAATGAGCTCTGTGTTTTTTATAAGTAGCTGCTGTATGAGCGCCGCACCGCTTGCATAGATATACCCATTATCGAGTGAGGAGCTAATACAGCAGTATGCAGAGCTGGAACGGACGACTAAAAGCCGCAATTATCGCTCGACACAATGTGTTACGAAAGACAAAAGAAAAAATCTTGGAATTGAAAAGTGAACGTTATACCCATTTATCTGAACTAATGGGATACTAAGAACTGTTTTATTCCAACAATCATGAAGAATCAGTGCTCATAAAATGTCAAGTTGGACTTTCTGAACCACTTTACACTGTTCTCTACTAACATTCTCCAGGAAAGATATGTGTATAAAGACTTGTTATATGTCATAATGCATTCCTCATTATACACATTATACACGTACAGAACTTTTCATTATTTCTAAAAATGTACTCGGCCAAAACACAGTATTGGTGCTGATTTTATTTTTTTTTATTTTATGTTGATACTAAAATTGGTGTGAGCTTCTAGAAGCATATGACCTGTAAAAAATTTTGTTTAAATTAAAGCATTCCATGAAAAATGAAGAATTTTTCCCCAAAAAATCTGTAGTGTCCGTAACCCTGTCAAATTCATGTTGCAATATCTTAACAATTTTGCATTTTATAATAATACACTTTTTCAGGTTTATGCTTTTTCATGTGAAATCTAAATTGGCCAAGTTTCATCTGAATGAGAGTAAAGATCATCAAAAGATTTGAATTTTAAAAAAGTTACGGACACTACATAAAAGGGCGTGAAATTGTATTTAGCAAATGTGTTTAATTTTATCTGATAAAAATATAAAGCATGCATCCAGAGATACGAAAAATTAAGTATTATTTAAAAAATTGTTATATGATCCTGTCTGAAAATTCACTTTTTCACCTAGGTGAAATACCAATACCCTGTATTGACCGATTATTTGTTGATAGTCATGAATTTTAAACAGGCATTATAAAGAGTATTTATTTGTTTGTTTTTGTGTGTGCTTAAAGGGAAATTTTTAAAAGACAATAAATTTGTCAAGTGTAGTAATGAAATAGTTTTGTTAGAGAGTTTATAATTTTATTATTATAAGAGTCTGTACTGCACTATAACTTCTTTCAGCTGTCTTTTGTTTCTAAATGTGGACACAGGGAACATTCTGTCTTATTCCCAACCAAATTAGCAACATATTGGCATCAAATCAACTCAAGCTGGGACTTTTGATTGTGCAGAATAACAGAATACAGTAATGAGAGTAAAAACTGCCTTTAATGCTCTATAATTTCCTGCTACACTAATGCACGTATCCCATCGTTTGCCAGTAGTGCTTGTATACCATCAAGGTAGAAGGTTTTCTCAGCATTCCGGAGTCATGATCAGACTCCCTGCTTCCTGTCTCCACTCCCAGGAATTTCCTTAATGGCCCAAACATGTGGAAATGGCTTGGATTGTACAGGGAATGTGGCAATAACTCCCAGCCAAGTTCCTGTACCGTGCAAGTGGTGTTGGTGAATGATTGTGTGTACAGTTCCCACTGACAGATGCGTCTCTTTCTCAAGTTGGTGTTCAGGGAATGACTACAGTGGGCTCTGAGTCACCTCTTCCAGGATCATCATTCACGGCTGAATGGTGTTGCTTAAAACGTTTGCACCATTCATATGTTTTCTGCGGCTTAAAGTCCCATGCTTGAAGTCTTCTGTAAATGTCAATTGATTTTCACCTTCACCAGAAATATCATCACAAGTCCCGGTTTGACTTTAACGATCCTCGTAGAAAAGGGCCCAAGGATGTAGAATTTATAGAAACCTTCCAAAAATGTAACTTTGGTTTTAGTTAATTTTGAAATAGTACTACGGACATGTTTTAAAGATTGTGAATGTGTAAATGTTTTTTATTTTATACTTTACTTTTAATTTCCTTCATGTGGTTATAGCAATTTTTTGTGTCGATTAGCACAGTGAATTTACAAAAGTGACCAAATGAAAATCATTTCTTCAGGTACAGAGTGTGTTACGGAGACACTGGAATCAGTATCGGATGCAGTTTGGCAACGCGATGGCTAATGCCGAGGCGCTGAGATCGACATCCTACACGGCCTCGTCCATCACCGAGGTGCAGGGCTGCTACAGCATCGACGGCCACAGCGAACACTTAAACGGCAAGAGCTGTCTCGAAACTGATAAATCTGAGAACTCCTTCAACTGAGCATGTCACTGAACACGGCGAGAGTGCATTCTCATCGTGTTCGAGTTAACGCTGCCAAAGTCACATGACTGCACCTGTCCAGAATTCTCTGCCGATGAATGATGGAAGTATTTTGGAAAGGAAGGTTTACTGCTCTCACACTGCCTTATCTTACACAACACTTACTAAATGGACACTCTGTAAGAACAGAGATGCTTTGATCATCCAGAGTGTTAAGCGTTAGTTAGTCTTTTAAGCATAGAAACCATAGGCAAGTGACATACAAGTAACTAACACTGATTTGTGTAGGTAATATATGTTAAATGACACTTTGAAATATTTTAATCCTTTCAGGGAAACTCAATTGCCTGGGAAAATTGTCAATATGAGAATATCTGACGCACCAAGCAAGAGTTATTGCATCATACGATATACCAGCACACTGTCATAGTTAGAGTCGTTAATAGTTAAGAATACTGATTCATTTAAATTATAAAGACAATTTCCCTTTCATAGGACTGCAGATATGTAGCTGTACTACTGCACTGGTAATTTAACAGCTCAAAACGATATTCTTGTTTACTTAAAACCAAGCAAGAGGTAAGGAGGAGTTAACTGTTATATAATCAGTGATTTATTAAAACAATGCACATCTTAATAAATTATCATTCTAATTTAGAATGTAATAACATTTCTGAATATTTCCTGTTATATGATTACAGTAAACCGAATATAGGCTCAGTGAAACTATTTCTAACCATTATTAATCATTTAAAGTAAGTAAATCTGTTGCTAGATAATATTTTTGCTCTATAAATTTATGCTTAAATTGGAAAAATTGCATTGCCCGGCGAAAAAAAAAAAAAACAATCATTTCAGTTAATCAATTTCTTGATGGTTAGACTCATCAGGAAAAAAAAGTGCTTAAAGTTCCCTGGGAAGTATGCTGCACAGGGTGTTTTGCCATGTTAAGTGCGATTCCAAACCGCAGGGAGCGATTCTGTTCAGTTAGAAGAAAACTATAACCGGTGTATGGAAAGAGTGAACAATGGTCTTCACTTCGCTGGAAGTGGACATGAAATTATTCCCATCATGAAAAAAAATGGCGACCACCAAGTTGTCCCTGTTGGGCCCTTGTGCAAGGCCCTTAACCCTCAACTGCTCAGATGTATAATGAGATAAAAATGTAAGTCGCTCTGGATAAGGGGCGTCTGCCAAACGCTTAAATGTAAATGTTCAGGTTCGATTCCCATCTCGGGTCTGTGTGCATGGAATTTGCATGTTCTTCCCATGCTTGGGCCTGTTCAAAGTCATGCAGATTAGGGTAACTGGCGTTCCCAAATTGCCCATAGTGTGTGAATAAGCATGTGAGTGTGTGTGTGCCATGTGATTGAATGGCACCCCATCCAGGATGTACCGCGCCTCGTGCCCCAAGTCTCATGGGATAGGATCCAGGCCCCCTGCAACCCTCTATACAGGGTAAAGCCATACAGATGCCAACTTACACTTGTAGTTATAGTACATTATTATCGATAATAATACAAGAAGAATATAACGGAAAAAGCTTTGCTCTTTTAGTCACAGCTTTCTCTGCAAGACTTGTTTTTTAATTAAAAATTGTATTGATCACTTTCATGTTCGATATCAATAATAAAAACACATTATGATTATTTTAATATTAAATCCTGCTGTTAGACTCCGCTCAGTGCAGGCGCTGTCTGTATCGTGTGATCGCGTAATCGAATCAAATATTGTCGGCCTGCTTTCCAAGCTACAGCACATACGTTCATTTATAACACGCACCTCAAAATGGGGTCCATCTGCACAGACGCTGGATGGTAATTGGGCTGAGCAGGGCTTTGAAACACCGCCACGGCCGGTTTAAATGTCCACTTAGGGACAATTCATGGCAGCACAGGGACACTTTATGCTCATGGAGCCTCTGCAGATTCCTCTTTATTGAATCAGATGTGTTTCAGAGTCAGGCTCCGAGCTATGACGTGCAACTGAGATTAAACAGACACACGCTCACACACACACAGAGAGAGAGAATAATGTCTTCATCAGGAGGCAGGTAAAGACAGCGTAGGCTTCAGAGTGCTGGATTAATGTACCTTTCCACCCAGGCTCGATCACCTTTCTGGGATTCTGCATCTATAATGGTGAAGCAAATGTCTAAAGATTTGCAACAGGACCACAAATTCAAAATATAAAAAAAAAAAAGTTTTAATAAATTATCATAAAGGATCCAGTTACATCTTATCTTTATTTTATTCTAAAAGCCAAGGCCCGTCGTTTCATTCAACAGTAAAGATTCTTCACAAAGTTCTAGGGAAGAGTTGTTTAATGTCAGCTACTGTATTTATGGGGGAAAAAAACTATGTAAAATTCTATTTGAGACACAAAAATAAATAGATACAAAACTGAACTTGCTACACTGGCCATAACACTAAGAACAGTGATTCATGGAGGTGGATGTTTATCATCAGTAGGGACTATGTTGTTGTAAGTCTTTCGGCTGTTCCTGTCGAGGGGTTGCAACAGCACACCGTCCGATCTGCACAACAACTTCGCACAGGTTTTACACCGGTTGCTCTGTCGGACACAACCCCTTTCATTTTTTTTTCTCCGGTTAGGATTTGGACATTGGGTGGGAATCGAACCTTTAGTAGGGACTATATTTAACTCAAAAGCCTCATTTACATAAACATGACATTATCACTGATTCTGATTTAGATACACTCACTCACTCATCATCCACATGGTATATCCCGCTTTATCCTGTATACAGGGTCACGAGGGGCCTGGAGTTAGAGTTGATGAAATGAGAAAATAAACCCACGAAGATGCAGGATTACTTAAGTAATGGCGCCCCCTATTGTACCTAAAATGCCATATCATGTGTGGGCATTTCTTTAAGCTGAAAGATCTATGTTTTATTAATTATACATTTCCTCCCATCTTATTCTCCCTCCACAGAGTCTGTCCTTGATTTTGCATCATTTATTTTTGTATTTAAACTTTTAAAAAATGTACAAATTTTTCATATGAACTGGATAATTTAGCATATGAATCTGTTGTTATTATTTCTAATTATTGCACTGTGATGGACTGGGACCCACTCCAGGATGTACCCCGCCTAGTGCCCCGAGTCCCCTGGGATAGGCCCCGGCCCCCCCCCACAACCCTGTACAGGATGTGCGCTATAGAGAATGAGTGAGTAATTACAGTTGAGTGTGAGTGATTACAGTTATTATAAATATAAATGTTATTATTACATTAAAAAAAAAAAAAAAAAACAAGAAAAAACTTTGGGTTAAAATTGAATGGAATGGACTAACGTTCCAGCAACTTATTGTAAGAGGCTTGTGGAAGGCGGCTACCTGAAAACGTTTGACCCGGGGCAGTGCTACCAAATCATCTGTCTAGGTAAACTTCTGACCTATTGTGAATGTGATGAAAGAAATAGAAACTGAAATAAAATTGTCTCTCTACTATCATTCTTCACATTCTTAAAATAAAGTTGTGATCCTTTATTCACAACTTAGTACAGTAGGATTAAATGCTCGGAATTGTGAAAAAGTATTTTAAATGAGTTTAAATGTATTTGGATAAGGTGTATTTAAACTTTGTATATTATCTCTTTCCATAATGTTTTGTAGCTTTGTGTACTAATGCACTATAGTAATTTGTAATTCGCAGAATAGTACAAGATACTTATAGCATAGTAAAATGCAGTATACTGTAGTACTGTGTAATATTGTAGTGTATTCTATTCTCTTATAGTATAGTATAGTAGAGTAGAGTAGAGTACGAGATAGATAGATAGATAGATAAATTTGATCCCCAGTGAAATTCCAGAAATAAAGCATAATGCTATGGTATGGTTTGGTATGGTATAGTACAACTGAGCACAGTACAGCATACAGTAGCATAGCATATTATAGTACAGTATAGTGAAGTGAAGTATATACTAGTGTAGAGCATAGTATAGTACAATACGGTATGCTATAGTATAGTACAGTATAGTATAGTACAGTATAGTATAGTACAGTATAGTATAGTAACAAGGGTAGTGTAAGGAAGAGTAGAACAGGGGCGTGAAATAGAGTATTGTGTAGTGTACTGCAGTACAGTATAATATAGTATAGTAAAGCACAGTACAGTATAGTATAATATAGTATAGTACAGTACACTATATTGCCAAAAGTATTCGCCCGCCTGCCTTCACATGCATATGAACTTGAGTAACATCCAATTCTTAATCCATATTGTTTAATATGTGGCTTTAACATATTGTGGCTTTCCACAAGGTTTAGGAATGTGTTTATTCGATTTTTTTGTCTATTCTTCCAGAGGAGCATTTGTGAGGTCAGACACTGATGTTGGACGAGAAGGTCATGTTGGAACAGGAAGTGGCTGTCCCCAAACTTTTCCCACTAAGCTGGGAGCATGAAATTGTGCAAAAAAAGCATTAAGAGTTCCTTTCACTGGAAGTAACGGGGGCCGAGCCCAACTCCTGAAAAACAACCCCATGGCAGTTTCAACATGACTGCGCACCACAAAATAAGTTCCGTAAAGAGAGGCTTGGAGGAGTGAGTTTGGTGTGGAAGAACTTGACTGGCCTGCACAGAGTCCTGACCTCAACCCGATAGAACACCTTTGGAATGAATGCAAGCCCGGCCTTCTCGTCCAACATCAGTGTCTGACCTCACAAATGCTCTTCTGGAAGAATAGACAAAAAATGCGGTTCTAGAAGAACGGTTAAAACTTCTCATAAACACATTCCTAAACCTTGTGGAAAGGCTTCCCAGAAGAGTTGAAGCTGTTATAGTTGCAAAGGGGCCGGGGCCAATATCATATTAAACTGTATGGATTAAGAATGGGATGTTACTCAAGTTCATACTGTATGCATGTGAAGGCGGACAAGCGAATACTTTGGGCTAAATAGTGTATATGATAGGATAGTGGGGCAGATGTTCTCAACCTTAGTCCTGGAAGACCACTGTCCTGCATAGTTTACCGTTTCCCTGCTCAACCACTCCCACTTCAATTAAACAAAGACAGTTAATTAGTATTCTAGTTTAATCAGGTGTGAGAGCCGAGAAAACACTAAAATGTGTGTTAACTGTAGTATAGTGTGGTATAGTATAGTATGGTTTGGTGTGGTATGGTATGGTATGGTATGGTATGATATAGTATGGTATGGTATGGTATGGTATGATATAGTATGGTATGGTATGGTATGGTATGATATAGTATGGTATAGTATGGTATGGTATGATATAGTATGGTATGGTATGGTATAGTATGGTATGGCATGGAATAGTTTGGTATGGTATGATATAGTATGGTATGGTATGGTATAGTATGGTATGGCATGGAATAGTTTGGTATGGCATGGAATAGTATGGTATGGTATGGTATGATATAGTATGGTATGGTATGGTATAGTATGGTATGGCATGGAATAGTTTGGTATGGTATGATATAGTATGGTATGGTATGGTATGGTATAGTATAGTATGGTATGGTATGGTATGGTATGATATTATATTATGGTATGGTATAGTATGGTATGGTATGGTATGGTATGGTATGGCATGGCATGGCATGATATGGTATAGTATAGTATAGTATAGTATAGTATAGTATAGTATAGTATAGTATAGTATAGTATAGTATAGTATAGTAGATAAGAGTAGAGTAGAGTATCTACAGCATAGTGCAACACAGTAGTTTCTAACTGATGGATTGCACCCAATAGTCATGAGCACATGTGGACTGGATCATGACCAGGTTTCTCATATGCATTAAACTTATACAATACAATACAATACAATACAATACATAAAACTATAGACATATAATTAAACTAGTGTTTCATTTGGTGTAATTCCTGCTGAGGCTCTTACCATTGATCACACCCCTCAGCAGTTAGTGACTGCAGGTTTAACTGCAGTGTGTCACTCAGTCAGCAGGTGGCGCTGGGAAACTACACTGACATGGAAATCTGTACTGTCTACTGTATTTTCAGTAACACACTTTAAACAAAACCTACCAGCACCTAATAATAGAAGTAATGCTCTTACAAATGTAGCATCATAGACAAGAGTATGCGGCATACTGTACATTCTATACTAGATTTGTAATGCTGATTTGTTTCCAACTTTCAGTTTTTTTTTTATTTTAATTATTTCCTATTAACTAATCTTTCCCCTAATGTGTAATGCTTGCCATAAACACTAAATCAAGAGATGCATGCATTATATGATAATCATCTTCTGCATGATGACATAAACTGCATTTGACATTTGATTTTGAGAAATGAAATGAATGATGTAATCTGATTAAAATGTCTGTATAAGTGTAAATTATCCCTACATAACCAGTTCCTTAGAGTTAATAGTTAAATATTATAAAACACACTACACTGAGGTTTTTGTTGTGCTGTTGTTTGTGACTCTGCAAGGAAGAACAGTGACTGATAAATGAACTGGATGGGGCACATTCATTACAAATTCCTGTATATAGTGAGCTTAAGCTTGACACATTATTTAACGTACAGACAGAATGACAATTATATACTTTATTAGCCAGGTTTCATGTACAAGAACTTCCTATTAGGGTGCCATTATTAATTCCAGTAATATAAAAGATTGAAAAATAGCTCGAGCACAAACAGGGTTGGCATGGTAACCACATGCTTATCACCCTTGTCCTTTACTGTATATAATTCATGTCTATTAATTGTCCATATGGAAATGATAACATGCATTAAATGAATCAAGAGTCAAAGGTTATGTTATAAAAAGGAGTCAGCCAATCAGAATCAAGCATTCCGTTATCTGAACTGCAAACCATTACCTTACAGAGTATCAGGGCTTGACATTGGCACCCGCCCACCCGCCAAATGCGGGTAAAATTCGGCTGTGGCGGGTAATAACTTTAGT
>JAQMYL010000035.1:29836595-29847910 GCA_030014365.1 Clarias pachynema
TGAATAATACAGTACTGCATGTATTCTGGCACATTTCACTCTACACTGACTCCTAAAGAAGTCCAACAAGCAGCACATTTTAAAATCTGCTGAGAAAGTGTCGATAGCAGCAGACGTGGCACTCCTGATTCCTTTACTGTTTTATTCCGGTTGCATTTAAGATTCAGTAGTTTAAAAAAAAAAAAAAAAAGTATAGTCCCCTCATCACATGTTCTAATTCATGCCTGATTTGGTGTTACTCAGAGTGGAATGGGAAGCATTTCTTAAAGTTACATCTTAAATCTGTTCCTGCTTTGTCAAAGTGTTGAGTTGATGTTAATTGGGCAGTACTGTATTACAGACATTGGGACAATGGTGGTTTTAGTTTTTGAACGTTAGAATTACTTGATGACTACATGATGATGGGATAATGTTGAACGAATGCACCTAACACAATGTTGCAAAAATGATATCAAACCAATATTAATAACAAGCCAATGACCTGAACTGGACTCCAGTCACTGCATGATTACCACCGGTGTCATGTTCCTGGCTTCCAGTCTGGACTGGTATTTTAGTTCACTCCAGGACACCCCTGCTCAAATAGTTTCTCCCTCTTTCCCAGCTTGGTCACTCTCTTTACGAGCTGCACCTGTGCCTTGTTTCACTTAAACTTCTCTTAGTCACAATCAAGGGCTAGATTGTTTGCTATTGTCTTGCTTGAGTTTGTGCTGATTTGACTTTCTAACCATCTGCTGGCTGCTTAACTCTCAATGTATTCCCCTGAACCTGTTCCTGTTAAGTTACTGGTTTGCTCCTTGCTAGTGATTCTGGTTCTGGTTTCTTGTGTTTGCTACTAAGGAGGTTTTTAAACTCCTTACCTGGCCCTGTCTGTCTTCTTAAACAGAATCAAATAAACTTCTTTTCTCACGCCCTCGCCTCTGGGTTCCTCTCCTCACGCCCTCGCCTCTGGGTTCCTCTCCTCACGCCCTCGCCTCTGGGTTCCTCTACTCACGCCCTTGCCTCTGGGTTCCTCGCCTCACGCCCTCGCCTCGGGGTTCCTCTCCTCACGCCCTCGCCTCGGGGTTCCTCACCTCTGGGTTCCTCTACTCACGCCCTCGCCTCTGGGTTCCTCGCCTCACGCCCTCGCCTCTGGGTTCCTCGCCTCACGCCCTCGCCTCAGGGTTCCAAGCCTCTAGGCCTCACCTCAGGGTTCTGAGCCTCAAGCGTCAAGTTTTTAAGGCTAATGTCTTGGCTAAAGTCTTACTACTAACTACTGCCAGCTTTTTGCCAGCATAACAAATTAACAAGTAAGGCCAGCACTTTCTACCCTTGCCCGTCCTACTCTGATTCACCTCTCACTTTCAGTGTGCTGATCTCAGCTTGTTCACGCATTGCTCCAGCGGGCATCGTCTGCCTCTAAAGAAAGATGTTTCCGTCTGCCTATTTTGCAGTCTCATTGTTCTTGTTTAATTTGCATCGTTCATGCAATCTTAGTGTTGCTTTTTTAATATTAAATTTTGAAAAGACTGAAGCCTTGGTCTAGTGTCCTTGCATGTGGGTCCTGTGACAACTAGACCAGGGAACATGTCATTCATGTTAGTAAATGTGTGTGTATAACAATGAGTTCTGTGAAAGTGGACATGTCATGTGAAGGAAGCTGTTGTATCCGTCCCAATCTCCAATCAGAATTCTAAACCCTATTAGAAACTTAAGGGACCATGGATGCGGTTGGACGTTGCGTGAATGAATGTTGATCAGCATAAATGTTTGTATTAAAAGATCGAATTTTTTTTTTTTTTTTTTAATGGTATATTTGCAACATTATCTTTGGGACATTCATTCCATCTTATCTCAAAGTCTTTCAGCTGCTCCCATCAAGGGGTCACCACAGCAGACTATCTGATCCACATGCAACTTGCACCAGTTTTACACTTGATGCCATTCCTTATGCAATGCTCATTTTTCTAAGCGGGATTGGGATCGGCACTGCATGCATTGGCTGGGTAGTATGGGGTGTGGCAACCCACAAATGGTGAGGCTTGAACCCTAATCCCCAGATCCCCAAATCAACAGCCTAGAGCCCTGGCCAACTGAACCACCACTCCACCCAATATTATCTAAATGTCATTTTATCAAATTAATTCTGATTTTCGAAAGTCGTCCAGACAACGGATCCACTATACTGTATGTAACTTGGGTTCCTGCTGAGATGTCGATGTATTCTGTCGCATGACAGTTTCCCTTCATTAGAGCTAAGAGCCCCTAACCTGTTCCAGCGTGACAGTGGAATGAATGACTGTATACAAAGTGAAAGATTGAAAACAGTTGGCCAAGTTGAAAAGAGGAAAAGTATTTGAGTGTCCAAAACAAAGCCTTGACCTCAACCTCACTAAAAGCGTTTGTAAAAAAAAAAAAAAAAAAAAAGCTTTGTCAGTGTTTGTAGATCCTTTTTGTTACTTGCATCAGCAAGTTTTGCAGCTCTCTAAAATCATTTGGATGGAAGGCTATCTGCAAACTTAAGGGGGAAAAAATCAATAAAAACCCTCTCAAGCATCATCTCATCTTTATAGAACAGTACAGTACTGTCATTTTTTTCCCTTTCTTTTTTTTTTTCTTTGCTAAGACTTTCTACATCAAATCCTCCTCTCTGAGTTAAATGTTCTCCATGTACCTGCTGCATTATTGATGTTCCCCTGAGCTGACTGAGGGAATCTGAAATGAGTCTCTCTCATAGATTTCAGGCCAAAAAACTGCTGAGTTGCCCTCCTCCACCTCAGCTATGTCCACCAGGCACTGTTTATTTTAAGAACCTGCACTTTGGGGAAAAAACAAAGAAAATATTAGCAACCTTCAACAGGCCTGTGTTTAACTTCTTTCATTTAAAAAGAAGTCAGTTATTTTCTTTATATCTCTTTATAAGGAGTTTGAGAATCTTTCTAATTTTTTAAATACATTTTCACAACTACAATCCATTATAAAAGACAAAATAAATTATACATTCATCATACTTCTTGTTATTTCCGATAGATATTTAAAAATGTGCAAAGCAATTTCCAAAAGCTGTTAATATCACAATTGTTTCTAAGAAAGTACATTTATACACTACTTGACCAGTTTTGGTCCTTGTAATAATGGAGGATTGTCTGTAAAACATTTATTTATTTTGTTTACAGGATGGTAGTGAGACCAGCAATGATGTACAGTTTGGGAATGTTGCCGCTGACCAAAAGACAGGAAACAGAGTTGAAGATGTTGCGAGTTGCTTTAGGAGCGACAAGAATGGACAGGATTAGGAATATAAGAGGGACAGTGCAGGTAGGACGGTTTGGGAACAAAGAGAGATCAGATTAAGATGGTTTGGACATGTTAAGATGAGGGACATATCGGGAGGAGAATGTTAGAGATGAAGCTGCCAGGTAGGAGAAGAGGAGGTTTATGGATGTGGTGAAGGGAGGACATGCCCAAGGTTGGGAAGATGTGGTAGACAGAGTTAGATGGAGACAAATGCTCTACTGTGGCGACAGTGGGCAGCTGACAGGGGCAGCCAGAAGAAGAAGAAGAAGACTAGAGGAGAGTATGCAAATTTTGCACTCAACTGTTGACCTATAGTAGAATGGTAGGTACAGCAAACACTGATCCAGTCCAGATTCTGAACTCTGGTTGTAGACTTTGCTGGGTTTTGCACATTCCTCTTTTGTCAATGTGTGATTTTCCCTAGGATTACTGTAGCTACATTAAACCTCCCCTAGGTGTGAAGGAGTGTTGGTTTCTTATGATGGCTGTAAGAGGTGATTCAAGAGCCTGTTGGGGCCCAAGGAGACATTTTCAACCATAGACAACCAGCATTCATCACCATTATCCTATAAATAATAAATAAGTTTGTCATCCCTTGGCGGGCCCCTACTGGTCTGGGGCTCTATGCAGTTACCCACCTTGCTTGTTGCACAGCAGCGCCTCTGGTGACAGTGCTGAATACTATCTGAACATAAGAATGCTAACAAATCAATGGTGCTGTAAGACAATTTATCTTCTAGGAAATACAATTCTTGGCAAAAAAAGCCTATAATAAATGGCAAAAGTTGTAAAATCTGTTCGGAATTAAAATGTTCGTATGGGATTGTGCTGTAAAGACAATCCACTGCATTGATCTTTTTCTACTTTACAACTTCTCCTGTTGCAATGCCCTCACAACCTCTGAGTCTCTCAAAGCCAAACCCTGTGTTATTTTTTTTCTTTTATAATTGCTCATGATTGAGTACTGTATGTTAACTGCCCTGTTCTATCTACATGAACAAACATTAGCTGTGATTAGCAAGTGCCTCTGTGATGGATGGAGAGCAGAAGAACATCATTCCCACACAGACCACAGGGTTAATTATACCCTCTTACACTCCCAACGAGACAGATGTTAAAATCAGTCGAAGCTGTTTTCTAGCCATTGAAAATGGACATACTGTAAATGTCTCTTAGCCATGTGTGTTGGGGTTGCCTTACACATTATTAATATAATTATTTTTAAGTAGAAACTTGACCGTTTATAGTGTATGAAAACATTTTTAAAAGAAAAAGAGATAACAATCAGCAATAAAAAAAAAAAAAAAGTATGAGTGTGTAATGTCAGCTCAACTGAACATACCATTCAAGGATACAGTACTGTCGATTTAACTTCAAATTAGTAATTGAAAACAATCTCCATTTATGTTAACAGAAAGTGAAGTACATCTTTAAGCAAAATAATTAAGATGATAGATTTCTATTGTGAACTAGGGCTTCCATATTGGTGGTTCATGCCAAAACACTTGACACATACACACACCTGAAGCAGGAATCAAACCCACGGCCCTGAAGTCGCGAGGCCACAGCGCTAACCATTACGCCACCACTTTAATGCCAAATTAAAGAAATGGGAACATGTTTTATTGCAACAGGAAGCAAAGTGCCTAAATATACAGTTTTAAAAAAATTGGTTGTTTGTGTAACAACCTCAGCAGCAACCTCATTTCCCCTCTTGTTTTTTCCATCCATTCAGCATTCAGCATCACCAGTATAGTAATCACCGGTCTGATCATCTCTAAGTGTTCCTCAATGGTTCATGCCTTAAGTTGGATGTTTTTTATCCTTGAATGTTTCATAGCTCACTGTGTGGCTTAACAAACAAAAAGCATGCCTCTGAAACTGCTCAGGTACAGGGACTGGAATGAACATGTGAGCCTTCGAGAAGCCTGGAGAACTATTCCTCAAGACATTTAAAACATACAATACATTACAAATACAAGAAAGTCTGACTCTTTGGAAGCAAAATACAAAATATGAAGAAATGAGGGCTGGCTCAAGACTTTTGCACAATACCGCATGTCAATTGGCCGATCTGACATTTCTATCAATAGGGAAAGAAGTTTGCTTATGCCTTTGCTGTATTTAAAACCAATTTGTAGCAAACAAATCGTGTAAATGTTGTCAGGTTTTCCGAGCCTCCTGCATTTAGGACATGTTTACTCCTCTTTGCCTGCTCTTAAAAAAAAGCTGTCTCTCTAACAATGTTGTTCCTGTTGGTTTTCTGCTCTACTGGGTTTAATTCCAGCACTGCAGCTACGCAGCCGGGTGTAGTATTGAGTTCCTACTGAGGTCCGTGATTAGCTGGATCAAGTGTGCTGCATTAGGATTTGGAATTAAATCCTGCCCTGAGCCTGTGTATCGCTGCCCAAGCTCAATGTGCTTCCAATGAACATTTCTTTCTCACTAATATTCTGGCTTTTGCAAAATAAAATGCTGCTTTTATCTATTATGATCTTACAGCATACAATATTAAAGCAAGGGTTAAATTCTTTTAATTTCCTTTTACTATAAGTTAGCTCAGACTGGTTTATCTTAAGTTGAACCTTTTGGTGCATATGATGTATCTGTTAAGTGAACATTGTATGCTGATCCATCTCTCCTGGAACGTCCTCACTGACAATTAAGTGTGATCAAACTGGGAGGAAATTATACCCAGTTGTAACACTGAGTTGTTTAAAGTTATACGAAGTCACTTTTGACTCCCATGTACTGTATACAGTATGTAGCTAAAGCTGATAATGACATACCCTTGGTGTCTAATGCAATAACACAATCTGTATCCGTATCTGTTTTCAAATCTGTGTCTGTTCTCCCAGGCACCACTTTGTAGCTAGAACACAGGGAGGAGCAATATGATGTAATTCCGAGCTTCAACTTTGAGTCAGTGATGTGTGACCAAACGTTCTACTGTCAAAAGATAAACATTAAGGCAGCAAGATACGGCCAGTCGAAACCCATGGGAAACTTCACTGCTGTAAAAAAATCCTGCTTGTAAATTCATGCCAGGAAACAAGGCCTGGAATAGGAATCCGACGAGACATACTCTACCCTTCAATAACGACAATTATGACATTAATGACAACAAGGATGGTAAGGGAAATAGTAAACCTTGACACATGCAGACAATTTATGTCTGAATTATCGCTCTTTCAATCTCATCTCATCACATCTGTGTTGTACTGCCAGTGTGTCATTAAATCAGTGATTGATCTAATGCTGGCTTAAGAGAAAGTTCATCCCGTCTCTCTCTGGGCTGAACTGTAGGAAAATCAATAGTGAAAACGGTTAGCATGGAAGGAGCAGCGCTTCATCACTTCACCAGCCAAACCACAATGTAAGCCTCCGGTGGCTAGTATATGGATATTTTCTCGTTCGAATAATTGAAGGTTTACTGTGTTAATGCACTTATAAAACTGACTTCTGTAGTAACACAAGATTTAACTGGAAATGATTTTGCTTTTGGGGCAATGAATTTCAGGAACAATCCAGGAATAACAATAGCTAATAAAAATGAATGAACAAAATTCATGACTGCAAAACCGTGGAAAAAATGTGTGTGTGGCAGACACTCGTCAAGTGCTTTGAAGTTTCCATTACTATACTATATCCTTATACCAGTTCACTAGGTTACTAACTAGAAGTACGTTTTTGACTGGTACTGTAGTGTGTGTGTGTGTGTGTGTGTGTGTGTGTGTGTGTGTGTATACTGTATACATATACAGTACACTGTACATTGCCTTGCAAAAGTATTCATACCCCTTGAACTTTTTCATTACAACTGTTAAAACCAATATATTTTAATGGAATTTTACATGATAGACATACCATAGACATGTTCTTTCGTCTTCATCATGCTGTTTGCTCATTAATGTTCTCTAACAAACCTCTGAGGGCTTCACAGCACATCTGTATTTATACTGAGATTAAATTAACCACAGATGGACTCTATTTACTTGTTAGGTGACTTCAGAAGGCAATTGGTTCCACTGGATTTGAGTTAGGGGGATCAGAGTAAAGGGAGCAATGCATGCTACACTTTTAAGAAATCATACATTATTGTCCTTGATTTCCTGGTGTTAATGTGACAAATGTGGAAAAGTTCAAGGGGTATGAATACTTTTGCAAGGCACTATATATACACATAACCAGTCAAAAGTTTGGACTTTTTAAAAAATTTATTTCTTTCTAAAACAATCCTGAAGGCCTGAAAAAAATTAAATGAACTTCTCCTCTGCAGCAGAGGTAAGTTTTGGTCTTGCTTTCATGAGAAAGCTTCTTGAGAGCCAGTTTCATGAGATCGTCATGGGTCGATGATGGGTTTTGCAAATGCACTTGACAATACTGTTCTTATGAGAACTGTTCCAGAACAGCTGACCTTCATTCCTTAAATCACAAACAAGGTCAAGAAGAACATGCAGTGGATCAGATATACCGTACTGAAACAACAGTGCAACAATAAACATAAAGCAAATGTAGATTACCCGGAGGACATCCATCAAGCACAGGGAGAACATGCAAACTCCACACACACAGAGTGAAGGCTCTTAGAATTAGAGTAGAATTAGTAAGTTATTATTTGGTTTTGTAACACAAGTTTAACGTGAAGTTCATGGCAAAATACTGCGGCAACCCCTTAACAGGAAAACAACAACAGCAATAACACACCGTAAATACTGTAAATTCCCCACCCAGCTTATTTTTTCACTCTCTTGAGAAACCTCCAAACTCATCTGTCCTGAAAAGTTTCCATGTAGAAAACGTAACCTTATCACGTGGTTGTGTCTCTCTGAGCCGAGCACCGTGGTCCTGGTCAATGCTCTCATTACATCTCACATTGATTATCTCTCTATTACACTATAACTCTATTATCAAATTACTGTACATCTTTATTAACCCAGGTCCTCTGTCTTTCATTACCTTATCTTGCTCATTTGGAAATTCTTTTATTGACATGTAAAGCTTTACATAACACTGCTCCATGTGCCTGACATCTCACCTTATGCCCCCTGCTCAATCACTGTGATCTGCCTCGCCTGACCTTCTATTAGTACCAGGCTTAATTCTTAACACAATGGTTGCTAGAGCATTCTTTAGGGTCTGGAACAAACTCCCTCTTAACATTCCACACTGTAACTCTGGGTTTAAAACAGCTGCCAAGCACATCAACTTTACTGTCTGTTGTATGTACAAGTGTATTTATTTTTCTACTTATATTTGTTACTTATATGACTTCTACATGTGGACTGTCAATGTAAAGTGTATCTGGGTGCTTGAAAGCCGCTCATAAATCAAATTTATTATTGTTGTTTTTGTTATTGGCGACACCGTGGCTTAGTGGTTCGCACCGTCACCTTGCACCACCCGGGAAAGGGTTTGATTCCTGCCTGGGGTCTGTGTGCATGGAGTTTGCAGTCCAAAGACATGCTTTAGGTTAACTGCCGTATGTGTGTTTGTCTTCCGATGAATTGGCACACCGTCCAGGGTGTATCCCGCCTCGTGCCCTCCTGGGATAGGCTCCAGGCCCCCTGCGACTCTGTACTGGATAAAGCAGTATAGACAATGAGTGAGTGAGTGGTGTTATTATTATTAGTAGTAGTAGTGGTAGTGTTGCTTTACTGTTGACACTAAAGGATCTTTTACAAAAAGATAAAAAATTATTCAATAAATAAAGTTCATCACTTCATTTTATTTAAATCTATTTAGAAGGAATGTCCTTGTGTAAGAAGTTATTTAAGAAATACTATTAGGTCTCAGAACAAGCGCATTAATATACACCGTTCAGCTTTTGTCGAAACACAACCGATGCATTGTGACCAGTTCGATTTGAGAATTTAGCAGCTTTGAGCTATAAAGCATTATAACCTCCCACAAGGCTTATGCAAACAGACGCCTGTAATTGTCTGGCACGTCCTAGAGATCAGGGCCAGTTATGCTTAATTAAACTCCTGTCTGCACATGGCTGTGTAATCACCAGGCTTTGAACCTTGCAATCTCTAGATGATATGGAGCTTAGACTCAACAGATACAGCATTCAGAAGTTGTTCCACCACATTTCATTTTATCTAAATGAAAGGAAGTGAGACTGGCAGGAGTTAATAATAAAGCATCTTGAATCAGGATCAGTATTTACTGACTAAGTGTACACATGCAAGGAACATGGTTTGGTTATTGATAACTTATAGGTTGTATATATACTGTACAAATTACAACAAAATGACAAGGCCATATACAGTACCGTTGCTCTGTTGTAGTTCATCTAGTTGGATTTAGGTAAATTGTTGTGATATGACTTAAAATGAGAAAAGAGAGTCCAAGAGAGTAAAACTGACTATGTTCTTTTGGAGGGAGGAGAATATCACAGCAGCATTAGCCAATTATCTGATATGCAGAAGAGG
The DNA here is from genome assembly GCA_030014365.1 of Clarias pachynema. Taxonomy (NCBI): domain Eukaryota; kingdom Metazoa; phylum Chordata; class Actinopteri; order Siluriformes; family Clariidae; genus Clarias; species Clarias pachynema. The sequence continues at coordinate 29,846,309 of JAQMYL010000035.1, forward strand.
GAGTACTGTCTGTCCTGGTTCTTTAGCTTGGTCGCCCTCTGCTTGGTAGCTGGCATATGATAGAAGAAATATGGCTGATGGAGACAAATTAGCTAAAAAAAAGAGTAAAATTGGCGGAAAAGATACAGTTGGAGCAAACACAATCAAACCGAGACTTAGTTATAAAAATTTCTGGTAAATAAAGATATGAAAATGATTGACATTTACAGAAGACTCCAATCACATTATGGTGATGAGACTCTTAGCCTCGGTTAAATATGCACAATGATGAGAATGGTGTAAAGATTTTAAAGAAGGTCAGCCGAACTGGCTCGGAGCACACAGCTTTCATTCCCGTGAATATTACACACAGATCAAAACACCTGATCCTTTGAAAACTAGTCATCAATTTGTAGAAGAGATGCATCTGTCTGCGTGAACTGTACAGACAATCATTCACCAACACCAGTTCTACATTACAGGAACTCATCTAGGAGTTATTGCCACATCCTCTGACATCACTACAAGCCATTCCTACATGTTTAGTCCATTAAAGGAGTTCCTGGGACTTTTGCCTTGGTAAAAAAAAGTCCAAAAACAATCCAGTCCTGCTTATTTAGTAATCCTATATGAAGAAAAGCTCTCTAGTGTCTAATGGTCTTAACCACACATATTATTTAAAGTATGTTGACAGGGTGTAAAAAGTCTGCCATGATCTCATCCATGATCACTTCCTAGCCCCTGGAGATTGGCCATGCTTCTACTCTGCTTATGGAAAGTGACTGCGAGTCAGTGTAGTATTGTGAAACAATAAAAAAGTTGGTTCCTGAATGAACGTGACCGGATCATGACCTTTGCCTTGAACCGAACAGGATACAACAGAACCAAACATGCTCCTTTATTATCTAATTAGGCCAGGGTATGGTCTCTGAACAGGAAGGACTTTTGAGCAATAAAAACAATTAGGAGTGTGCAGTGATTTCAGGAGTGGCTCGGATTTCATGTTTACTATCATGATTCCTGTTTATTGTCTACATAAACAAATGATTTAACTAAACAGGAAAAACAAGAATTCCACCCTTCCTGGCTTCTCGAACATCAATTACACACACACACACACACACACACACACACACACACACACACACACACACACACACACATTTTTAAAAAAAATGATTTTTATTTATTTATTTATTTATTTTAAACAAATGATAAGTTGAAGATGTTTGGGAATTACACACAGACTACTTTTAGATGTAATTTGTTTACATCACATGCATTTTAATTTCAATAACACCTTTTGAACATGAGTCACTTTAACAGTGCTGGAGGTTCTGGATAGTTATTTGCTATCAACAAGCTTCAGTTAGTCCAGAATGCAGCAGCGAGAGTCCTCACTAGAACCAGAAGATACGAGCACATCACCCCTCATCTTATCTTCACTTCATTGGCTCCCTGTGAAATTTTGCATTGATTTTTAAATACTACTATTGACATATAAAGCATTAAATGGTCTCGCGCCGCAGTATCTGAGTGATGTATCTGAATTGCTAGTGTCTTACGATCCGCCATGCCTACTTCGATCAAAGGATGCAGGCTGCTTGTCAGTACCGCGTATTA
>JAQMYL010000035.1:29854537-29873835 GCA_030014365.1 Clarias pachynema
TGAGGTTGGAACTGCCAGGCAGGAGGTCTAGAGGAAGACCAAAGAGGAGATTTATGGATGCAGTGAGAGAGGACATGGAGTTAGTTGGTGTGAGAGAAGAGGATACAGAGGATAGGGTTAGATGGAGGCAGATGATTTGCTGTGGCGACCCCTGAAAGAGAAGAGCCGAAAGACAAAAAAGAGCAACAACAACAACAACAATAATAATAATAATAATAATAGTAAGTTTAAAGAATACAAATTCTAGGTAGGTTTAAAGACTTGCCTGCTTTTAATAGTTTTTAGATTTTTTTTCTACAAATGTTCAGTTGCCCAGATAATAATGAGCTTAATAAGCATGTAGTAAAGTGATTGTTTAAAAAAAATTGTAGACTCTTTAAACATGAAATAATTGTTCAGTTGTGCCTTTGGCATTTGGCAGACAGAGTGGGCCAATTATGGTCCATCATTCCATGCAGTATGTAGGCTAGATGTACGCGGTAGATGTGGGTCGGAACTTTGCCATAATAATATTGCTGAATGCCTGGACAGCCACTTATAAAGGACAACATTGTATATTAATAAACACTGAAAGTGAAAATTCTTTTGCAGACCTGCAAGAGTGGACCCTTAAAGGCCTCAGATAACTTGAATCCAGCCACCTGATATGCATTAAGGTGCGAGATTCTCATGAAGTAGCGTTCCTCTGGAGAAGCCAATGTGCGTCACTCCGAGTGTGACCCTGTCTGAAGACAGGTGTATCGCATTCACTAGCCAAACGACGAGTGTGAAGAGAAGGATAAAGGCGGCGCAGAGCTGTGTGTGTGTGTAACCAGAGCCCTTAATGTGTGTGTGTGTGTGTGTGTGTGTGAAGCAGCAGGCCTTCAGAACATGGCACAGAGTGCAACATTACACTCCGTAGTCTAGTAAACTGACAGTGAGATACAGATATGATCCAGATCCACGCCAGACCTTGGCTGTCAAAAATAGCTCGAGTTCCATCGTTGTATCGTTGACGACTAAATCGTAAAAGCTGTCAGTGGATCTCTGGAAGGCAACAGCAACCTTTTTTTCTTCGCTTCCAGGAGAAAATAAAATAATTGAGAGAAAGATTAAAGCGTGGTGTAGAAAAGCAGCTTGCAATTTCCGAGTAGAAACAAAAGACATAACAGTTCTATAACAGCGGCTCTGACAATAAAGCAATGGAGATCACATAATGTGCTCGGTCTAAACCCCCTTCACACTGAGCCACATTACTACTACATCTTCAAAACAGATAAGTAAGAGCTTGTACAACTTACCACGAAAAGCAGTAGAAATTGATAAGGAACGTGGAGCAACATGGCCGACGCAAGATGCAGGAAGAACTAAATAAGGACGTAGTAATAAAGGCATTGACCAGTTAACGATGTAACTAACACTTCTTAGGAAATTCATTGACGTACCACAAGCATGGGGAATATTTCATGGCGTTCTGACTGGGATTGGGACGTCTATGGAGTTCTCATAACGACCTCTTCAGGCTTGTGCTATGACCACGGTAGGTCCAAGCCATGTTGTAGAAGACCACATTAAGTTCATATTACGTACGTTCTTCTGGTGCTTACCACATTTGTGGCTCACATTCAGCAGATTATCAGAGTGTCTATATCACGTTTCCAATTCCTCACACCATCACTTCATGATGAAAAGCACCGTGTGTGTCGCGATATTCATTCCAACCAGCCGGACGCAATGACAAAGTAGTAAGCGAGTGATAAGCGCCTGTTAAGAGTGTAGTGTGATCGGATTAGACATAGTAATAACTCGGTTCGATCTAATCGGACCTGGTGAGCGGGTAATTATGTGGCTGATAGGAAATGAGTAATAAGAATGTGACAGGGACGTGACCAGACAGCAGTATGGACTTGATAAATGCATTTTTAGTGGGAAAAATGCAGTGGGAACTTCATGGTCTTGAAAAACAAACTTGTCATGTTTGTTATGGTTATGAATTATTCTGTAACGTGATGTACATTTTTAAGGAAGGAGTCTACAGTGTCAGCACTTTGTAACCAGTTGATGGGTGTATTGCGTTACAATATAACACGTTAGAATACTTGGATTACTTTTTTAATGTAACAAGTAATCTACCGCGTTAGGTCCGCCATTTAAGTACTCAGTTATTTAGTTATTTTTTCAAAAATGTAATCTGTTATTCAGACAATTAATTTAATCCGTGAGTCAGGCAGCAGTCATTCCCAATCCATTAATGTGTGTGTGAAAGTCGTCCTACAAGTCCAGCCCCCAATAACCAGCCCCCCTCTGTTATTCCTGCTGTTAGACCCCTATCTCACCTATGCGGTTTGACTATGTGAGGACCGGAAAAATGGAAACCTAATCACAGCTCCAAAACTCGTGGTGAATCATGATGAACCGTACTTACGGCCACCGCGCGAAACCGCATAGGTGAGATAGGGGTATTAGTAGTTAACAGATTATGGGCCAAACTTGGCCGAGTGATGATGGTAGAATAATTATAAAGGTCTTGACTAAAACAACATGCATGAGGAATCACAAAGGAGTTTTAATTTTCTGCAGTGGAAAAGTACTCAAACTAGTTACTTTTATCAGAAAGTAACGCTGTAATGTAACAGTAATTTTGTAACGTAATTAGTTACTTTAAAAAGTAACGTCCCCCAACACTGTTTGTAACCTGACTAAACTGTAATTTAAAATGTAAAGTTTATTCACATTATTAGGTCAAAAAATAGTGCCTAGTGAGGGAGTGACTTAAAAAGACTTAGCACATAAAACATAACATAAGTATTGTTAGCAGATGATATAACTGGTTTACTCGACATAGTATAACATAACTATGAATGGAAAATAATGATTTATTAGTTATTTATTAATTTAATGTACTATGCTTCATTACACCATTGTGTTGCTGATTGTTTTCATATTACAGGCTACGCACATGTGGTTTATTCCATACCGTCGACTCATGTCTCTCATGTCTACATGGTTGTGAGGTTTTAGATGACTGGAGCTGTAAACAAGATCATTTTTGACCTTGTTTCATAACAGATAACGAGTTCATTGAAGGGATGATTGTCTTTCTTTAGAAATGGTGCAGAAAGCCAGTTCCATTACTCATCTCTATCATGCTCGCTAAAAGCTCCTATTATTTCTTTAGTGTGTTAGAAAATAAACCATTCCTATTACCATATACACAAAGACAAAGCAATCATCCTACATTTACACGCGGCCCAGTAATGGTATGTGTAAGAACGTGGATAGAAGGGATTGGCTACTTTAAAGACTGTGGGAAAAACTTGTTTAGTCGATTTGGAGCCATGGAGTTAATGAACCAAGCTGTAACACCAGCCTGCAGCCGTGGCTGTTATCACAGAGAGGAAGTTTGGGTGAAGATCCTGTGATTGTACACAAATCATAGACAAGGAATTTTTTCTGCTTGGCAGGTAATGATTGAAGCACTTAAGTAACTACTACTAAAACAACGTGAAAAAAAAGCAAAAAAAACATCACAATCACTAAAACTCCTGGGAAAATATACACTGTTGCCTCAGATACTCTGTTTCTTATCAGAAGAATTAGTTCGTTAAGAGTTCAGAAACTTTACAAGAGTATAGATCTGGTTCATTACATTGTGGAACTTTTATATCGTCTGTTAATATATATATATTTCTTTCATGTGGAGAAAATCTTAATGCATGATTCGAAACAGTTTAGCAGACATAAATATGCTTTTTAATTATATTTTTTTAAACAGTGCAAATTACAGGTTTATCTTAGTGAATACATTCTACTGAATGTTATTGGTTCTATAGCAACAACTTATTCATGGGACATTTGCAGCAGATGCTCATCATAATTTTAAAATGGACAAAAATGCATTGAATAAATGTTATTACATTTTATTTATGCAACTTTAATGGAAGGAGTCTCCAGTGTCAGCAATTTGTAACAGTCAGAGGAGGAAGAAAGAAAGAAAGAAAGAAAGAAAGAAAGAAAAAGAAAGAGAGAGAAAAAACAAGGCTAATTATAAATAATAATTACTTAAGTTTAAATCTGCAGAAAAATATATACTGCAGAAATTGCTGTTGTATAAAATGTGTAAAATACTTCAGGGCATGCAAAAAAAATATTACTTCGGGATGGCAAAAGTAACTTACGGTGGTAACTCAAACCACTCTGTAAATCACACCGTCTATGATTATTTTAAATATCATGAGGATTTAAAACGTAAGTGAACGACATGTGCGACTTCACTGATCTTCAGATGCAAACCGACAAGAATGTTCTCACACTACAAACTAAAAAAAAAAAAAGTTTTTTGGGAAATTATTTAAAAGAGCAAATTCATATTATACCCACAGGTCACCGTCAAAGCAAGGTTCATTAAACAAATCAAAGGAAATGGATCCTGATCTAAATTTAATGATGTTTTTAGACCAGACTGGTGACCCCTGTAGCGTTCTCCAGACTACAGAGATGAGCCAAATGCACAGCTGTCTAAACAGCACAGTTAGATGACCATGGTTGAATCTTCTTGGTTGGTGGTTTAGAACTAGATGGGTGTTGTTTAATTCTCTTAAATGTTGAATCAATTTAATACCAGAAGTTGGTTGAATGTTTTGGTATACTGTAACTATACAACTCCAAAGTCCAGATTTTTTCCTTTATTGACTTGGATTTTCTTCTTCTACTCATTTCGGCTTCCCCGTTAGGGGTCACCACAGCAGAATGCTTGTCTCCATCTAAAACTTCCTGCATGTCCTCCCTTATCACATCCATAAACCCCTTCCTGGGCCTTCCTCTTCTTCCCCTGCCTTTGAGCTCCATCTCTAACATTCTCCTCCCGATATATGACCTGTCTAACTTTGTCCCCAAACCGTCCTACCTGCACTGTCCCATTAATATATTCATTCCTAATACTGTCCATTCTTGTCACTCCCAAACCAAATCCTGTCTTTTTGTCAGCAGCAACGTCTCCAAACCTTACAACACTGCCGGTCTCATTAACTCCTGCAAACTTTCCCTTTCATTTTTATATACGTTTGTATTACAGATCATTCCAGCTACTCTTGTCCACCCTGCCTGCACTCTCTTCTTCATTTCTCCACTACACTTTCCATTGCTTTAGACAGATGAATATGTTTTTAAATATTGTCTTTCATACATGGATCTCTATCATGGGCATTGGTTTCACCACCTATGATGTTAGAATATAGATGCAGGCAGGATGTACTTGCAGGGAGATGTTTGTTCGAATACATATTTATAATAACAAACAAAACCAAAGAACTAGGTCTAGGAATAACTATACCCAAAACAGTATCAAGCATGACCATGAAACTAGAAAACAAAACATTGGACCGGTGTCTTATAAACACAACAACATGAAATAAACTGAACATAGTCAGATCAGGACAGACTGCACTGAAAAACAATTAGCTTTAACAAGGGAACTACTGAGAAGTAAACAGGCAGGGATGGGGCACTGGCCTTAGCCCACAGTAGGAGGGGAACTGCTGTTTCTTGCCCTCGACCACTTCCTCAAAGCCCCCCTCCCCAGGCGTTACTATGATTTGGTATCCTGAAGCTCATCCCATCTGCATGCTGGACCTCCAAGCCAGAAGAGAGAAATTATAATCCTGTCCCTCTCTGTGGAATTTGGGTCCACTGGGAATTCCAAATGGAGCTGACACTGTGAGATAAATCCATCAAGTGGAGACACACAGCCCCCACTCAAAGCTAAGAGCATAAAATGCCCACGTCATGACCAAGGGAAAACCCTGACACACAGTATAACCTTAGTCTTGACTGAGAATTTGTCAGGAATTGTTTCCTTCTCACATGAACATAGTTTGACTTTCACAGTTTGAGAATGAATTCCATCTCATAGAAGACGGACTGATAATTTAATAGCGTAGTAAGGATAAAGGATAAAGGATTTGGTGATTTTTGTACCTGATCTTGACTCTCCCTGTAATCTGATTTCAATATCTTGGTTTTAACCCCTTTAAAACTGATTCAATCTTGTCTACTCCTGTTCTTGAAGTTTTCCTGAACTTCATAGTTTAGGTCTAATCATTCTGAAACATTCAAAGGCATTTATACTCCTGCATAAATCAACCAATTTACAATGTTACTTTAACGTTATAAACAATTATACAATTCGGTTATTCTGACTGGGCAATCTGATTGGAGGAGAGGTATTCCACGAGTGGTGATGATAGAGTGTAACAGCACTGAGACTTTTAACTACTGTATACTGCATGTATGACTCCAAAACAACTGTTGGTTGCCAGCATGGGTGAAAGTAGGTCAGTACAGTACACAGTACAAAGGAGAGGAGTGCTGTCTCTCAAAACCCACATTCAACAGCTGTCACAGAAGCACCTTCAGCTATAAAACACATCTGATAATGTTATGTCATCTTAAACAATAGTTTAACACATTAGTAACTGCTTCTAAATCGTTCCTAATTTAGTCTGAATTAGGTGTTGTTTTGTTCACAGTTAACAAAAGCCTTCTAACACTTAGGCTGAATCCCAAATCACTTGCTAAACTCTGGTCAAGGAAACCACTTGTTGTGTGGAAAAAGAGATTGTACACCATGATGCATTAGCTTTCTATTTAGCACTATTTGGGACTCAACCCCAAAACCCGGAAGTTAACATAGCCATTTCTTTAAAAACGGAATAAGCGTAAATATAAAGAGATTTACAGGACTGTCCACCACCTCCATAGTTTATTCTCCTCCTATTTGGCTGCACAGTACCAGTAATAATTTAAAACTACTTTCATGCCCGTCAATTACACTAACTGGCTTTTGCAAACTGACGGTCACCAGCTCTACCAGTCACAGACTGTGTCAGAGCAAAATAACTGCTCTAACAAACAGAATATGTTGGTAATGAATGTTGTTTGTAGAATTGAAGAAATGAACTAAATCAAATATCACAACTGGAGTTTGTGCTGCTACACTGAATATCAGAACATCTTGTGTGGGATTAATCTTAATCCAATGCATTTTAGCCACATTGTGAACTAGTGAGCACTTGTATTTAAGCCGACTTCTTTGGCAGCATTCGTTTAGTGATGGGTTGTTCATGAACGATTCGTTATTTCGAAGAATGAGTAGTCTCGGTGAGTGATTCTTTAATTTTCTTCTGGGCACGTATGCGCAAATCATCGTAAAACCTCTGTAGTTTTGGTACAGGAAACAGGCATGAGTAGTTACCTTTGAGTCTTTGGTCGTTCATTTGTTTTAGTCTTTCGTTTTGTGACGTGACTCCCATAGACGCTATGCAGTGCAATAGATTCAAAAGAACGAATGACTCAGACTAGAAGATATAAGAGATGAGCTACTCATTCTGTTTATTATAATATATCATAATATTTTCATTACTGGAACTAGAGATAAATTTGTGTAAGTAGATATGTTAGGGATCTGTTTATAAAATGTATTTTATTTCTGATCAAAAGAACGAAATGAACTAAATGATTCAAAAAAAGATTTGTTCATTTCGATGAACGAGATTCAAAGAAACGAGTCACTAAAATGACTCAAACTTCCCATTACTAGTCCCGGTCACCTTCACTTCATGTTTCATGTACGCTTCCATTTTTAGCTCAGGTCCTAGAGTTTGATTCTGTGTTTTTTTTTTTTTTTTAACTGTGAAAGGTTTCTCTGCACTTACATCTACCTCCAGCTCCAACTCCCTGCTCAAAAAAAAACAAAAAAAAAGTATATATACTGGAACATCAAGCATACCCAAGTCCTTCTCACCTGACATCAGTGCCGGATCTCAGGAACGCTCTGAATATGCACAAATGTCCACAGCCACATTCTAAAGTCTAGTGGAAATTGTAGTGGAAAAGGGGAATGCCCACTATATGAAATATAATGATATGTGAACGGGAAGGTTTACATACTTTTGTCTATGGTAGTATAGATGTTTCAATAAGGTCAGAATGCATTTCCATCATCTAGTAGTGTGTTTTTTAGTTATTTTAATTCCCCATGATGAATTTGGTATAATTGACAGTACTGTGCTGTATATTGTTCTTGTGTGCCAGACTACATGTCATGCATGATCATCTTTCAAAATGAATACCTGGCAATGCCACTGCACCATGCGCTATTACAATGAATATCTTATGATGGGAATGATGACATTATCATCATAACGATTTTTTTTTTTTTTTTTACTTTATGAGACATAATTAGCATTTGGAAATTGTACTAATGAATTTTCCCAGCAGATGACGAATTAGACGTACAGTAATAATGATTTACAAAGAAAATGTCTCCACGGTTCGCTTCTAATTTGTATCAAACCATTTCCAACCCAAAAGGATTTAGACACAATGTTTTGATTTCATCGCTTAACAACAGATGACACACTCACCCACTAACAGGATTTCGGGCTCATCATCATGTCTGTGCCTTGATATGGTGACATGTAGGAATTATAAACCCTGCTATGAGGATTACAAATGTCCCTGCTCTGAGAGAGCTTACTCAAGTGTCACATAATTTCCGTTCGCTTGTGACGCAGATGACAGAGGCAGCATGACGTACTGACATCGGTACTGTTTCTCTGAGCCAGTTTTTGTTTTTCTGAGTGTGAATGTGATTATGGGGAGCACACTCTGCTAATGAATGATAAAAGCTAGTGCTAATATAGAGGTTGAGAGAGAGAACGGCACAGCAGCATTACATTGCACCATGGAGGAATAAAAGCAGGGAAAATACTCTCTGGAGAAAAAAAAATGGAGTTGTTGCCAGTTTTTCAGAGGCAGCAATGGGTGTTTGGAGAGGATCATAGAGGGCTGGTGGTTTGTTAGACAGGAAATGTTCTCTGCCAGTACTATTACATGCTGCAGCGATTCATGAGGCTGTACATTTTCAGATGATGTAATACCAGCAGGTGTGGGATTGGATACTCAAAAGCTTGGACTCAGGAATTGTAAGCGTGATTGAGTTTTAGAGTTTGCATAATCAGAGAAGAATTACATTAATTATAGGTAAATGGTGAGTTAGTGTGTTGCACTGCTTGTAGTATGTACAGTACCAGTCAAATGTGTGGATACACCTTAAGTATTCAATGTTTTTTTTAAATATTTATTTTGAATTATTTATTTTCTACATTCTAGAACAATACTGGAAAATATAAAATAACACATATGGCATTAAATAATTTAGCAAATCACTTGCTAAACTCTGGTCAAGGAAACTACTTGTGTGGAAAAAGGGATTGTACACCATGATGCACTAGCTTTCTATTTAGCACTATTTGGGACTCAACCCCGAAACCCAGAAGTTAACATAGACGTTTCTTTAAAAATGGAATAAGTGTAAATATAAAGAGATTTACAGGACTGTCCACCACCTCCATAGTTTATTCTCCTCTTATCTGGCTGCACAGTACCAGTACCAGTTGTTATTTTAAGACATGAAGGTCAACTGTTCCGGAACAGTTCTTGCAAGAACAGTATTGTGTCAAGTGTGTTTTCAAACCCCATCAGGCACCATAAAGAAACTGTCTTTCAGGAAGACCTTCCAGGGAAGCAAGACCAGAACATACCTCTGCTGCAGATGAGAAGTTCATTTAGAGTTACCAGCCTCAGAAATCACCAATTAACAAACAGCACCTCAGATTGGAGCCGTTATGAAGCTTTACAGAGTATAAGTAGAAGAGACATCTCAATATCAACTGTCTAAGGAGATTATTGCATAATTTGTACGCTTTCAATATTGTTTTACGATGTAGAAAGAAATAGAAAAAAAGACAACAGAATGTGAAGGGGTGTATAGACTTTTGACTGGTACTTTATGTAGTGATGATGTAACCCATATCAAAAGTCTAATCAACAGTTTAGATACATTTAATGAATTTAGATACATTTCAACCAACAGCTTTGGATAGATTTATGTTTTAGCGTTTTTAATCCTTAAGACTCAAGCGTTATGGATCCGTGCCTGCAACACAGCTTAGGTCAATGACGATTAAAAAAATATGTTCATATGGAAGCCTTGCTGGTGTGTGTTAATGGGGAGAATTAAACATCAAAGTGTGTATTTGGGTTTTCAAATTTTAGGCAGAAGAAAAGTTATCATTACTTTTACCACTACATGAATATTCAGCAATATTATACTAGGAATACTTCTCTGTTTTTTCTGTTTCTGTCGAAACTAAGCATGGGTGAACATCTAACCTAGCCTTCTTCAGCTCTGAGCTTTAAACACTGATGCTACCTTGGCTACAAAGCCAAAAGCGAACCCCTCCTATCTGAAACTCTGCCCTGTTTTATGACTTGATTTAGCCCACCACGCATCAAGACACAAGAAAGACATGCAACCTGACTCCTCTCTGTCTTACACTTGGATGGTGGATTGAGCTTCTGTTTGACTGGTTTCAAAGGAGGACTTTAAACAAAAAAGCCCATCAGTGTCTCATCTTCCTGAGGACACAGAGGAATGCCCAGGCCACTGACTCTTACAATTTTATATGGAGGGACTATCGAAAGCATCATGAGGAGCTGTCTGGTTTGGGAATTTTGCCATCTCGGAATGCAAGATCCTACAGGACAACTGGGAAGATCATCAGGATCTCTCTTCTTTCTATCATGGGCATCTACACCACACGCTGCATCTGCAAAGCCACCAGCATTGTGGCTGATCAGACACACCCCTCATACACATTCTTCACCGTTTTGCCATCTGGAAAAAAGGGTATCCTCACATATACACTGCATTTCTTCCCACAAGCCGTCCTACAGTAGACCTCAATACAATAGGACTGGACTAATAATCACACACTAGCACTTTCTTGTTGATTGAAACATGCTTGTTACCCACATTGGGATAAAATGTCTACAATAAGCTCTCAGTGAACCAGGAAATGTTAGGGGGCATTTATTAGCAACAAACTGCAATCTAGACTGAAATACACGATCAACATCAGAAACCCGTCTATAAGCCTGGAACTCTATTTGTGCTCCCACTCCCACAAGTCGTCATACACAACATGAAACTTCTAATCTTGGGAGCAAAATAAACATCCTACTATAATACTCTGTGGTCAGCTTTCATCATGATCTACTAAAGTTTATTCTCAAGAAACCCGTTTCCCTTCCGTTAGACATGGAATTGTTCAGAATCTAATTTTTCTAAATTTCCTCTCATTGTTTTGCTGGAATGTGTGAAAGTCGCAGGTGTGAAAAGAATCACATGGGTCACGCTGTTTCCTGATTGCATGGAAGAGCAGTCACAACACTCGTCAGAGACATTTATTCAGTGTGTAGTTCAGTCTGCAATACAGAACCTTTTGTTTCCTAACCTACGTAATGAATTCTACTCTGCCATTGTGGCCACAAAGAAATGAAATACATTCTTTACATTACCAAAATACATTATTGTATTCAAATTAATAATGTCGATTTCAAGCCTAAACGTGTGCGTAAAATATAAAATATAATGTCAATAAGTTGTTACTTAAACTTACATAATATATCAATCAATTAAATAAAAATTTGATAGACTTCATTACATGTTATGAACTGATAACATGATGCCAACACCAACAGCGAAGAAATTTAACGTTATGAGACATTTTTTTTAAATGAATCAGTTATACCAGTGAAAATATTTAACAAAATCTTTACAACTTTACAACATAATACAAGGGCATATTTTTATTGCCTAAAGTATATAATTTAAAATCAGTAAAGACTACACAAAGTTATAGACTTCCTGTTACACCTACCTAGTTCTCCACCTTGACTGATGCACATGAGCAATCTAATTCTTGCCTCCCATTAATAACTGTAAGTGCATTGTATAAAAAAAACTTTAAATATTGCATATTATAAATATATTTAATAATATTTTTATAAGCTATAAGTCTCTTTTCATTACAAATGCATTTGAAGAACCATATCATGTATGAAAATCATCAGATTATTACAAACAAGTAATATATTTAAGCATACACAATATGATAAAAACACAGCTTTATCATATTTTTGTCAGGCTGCCTGTAGCGGCATGAGCCAGAACGCTGCATGGCGGAAAGGAACTACAGTACGTGGCCCAGCATGTATGCTCCGCATCCCCAGAGTTTCAACCGTGAACACCTGTGTTCAATCAGCCCTGAGATGAAAGTAGAACTCAGCTGGTCTTTATAAAGATGATGCTCTTGGAATCGCATCCAGGTCTATGAGAAGACATGATGAGCAAGTAACAAGCAGTGTGTGAAAAACCAAGAGGACTCAGCAACACCCTGCCCCCAACATACACACACACACACACACACACACACACACACACACACATGCTCTGACATGCAACCGATTTACCATCTTTTCCGTGAAATTCATGCAATCTCACGTTCCTCTCCTGTAAGTGGAGATCACATAGAACGATCCTGATTATACTGGAAAGAAGGGAATCTGCGGAAGGGTGTCTGTGGGAACTTCTTTCACATGCTGCAGTGAATCTATCAGTTTTGGACCAATTTTCTGGCTCCTCGATTGCTCTTCCTATTTTCTACTTTTCTATGTTTATTTTCTACTGGCAGGTGCTTTACTGTGGTATAAGGATCACATGTGTGTTTTTGTGTGCGTGTGTTTCAGACGAGACTGTGGCTTAGTGGTTAGATGTGTCACCTCTTACCTCCAGGGTTTTTTTGTACATTTTCCCTGATTTCTCTTTATTATAAACAAAGAGAAGGGAACAAACTAAAAATTATAAAATAAAATATATTATTATTATTATTATTAGTAGTAGTAGTAGTAGTAGTATTTCTGCTACTACTAAAATTATTATTATTATTGAGAAATAGAAGGTACATAAAAGCAGAAGATTAAAGAAAGAAAGGGGAAAAGAAACATAAATGGGGAATAAAAAAGAGACTAAGAGGCAGTTATAAAGGTAAAAGGTATAAGAAGGAAGAGTGGGGGAGAGGAGAAAGAAGAAGAAGAAAAAAAAGAAAATCAGGAAAATAAGAATAGAGGAAGGACAAAAGAAGAAGAAGAAGAAGAAGAAAAGAAGAGCAAAAATGAAAAGAAATTAAAATGAAAAAGAAGTCAAAAGAAAAGAGAAAGAGAAAACTGGGAAGAAAGTGGTACAAAAATGATTATAAAAAGAAAATGAAGAATTTGAAAAAGAATTTGAAATGATTAGCAAGAGAGAGAGAGACAGAGAGAGAGACAGAGAGAGACAGACAGAGAGAGAGAGAGATTTTGAGGAAATTAAGATGTGGGAAGATTATGAAAAAGAGAAACAAAGAAAGAGAAATAAGGAAAAGGAACAACAGCCATAGGGGAATAGAGGAACCCAAATAGAGGACTAAAATACATTAATAGAGATAAGGTAATAAAGGAATAGAAGAATAAACAAACAAAGATAGAAGAATAGAAGAAAAGAGGAAGAGGCTCATTAGTTTGCCGGCTCTGATTGTGGAGTCCGAGTCTTCGGCAGGAAGTGAATGTCTCTGAACAGGAAGGAGGCCAGGCAGAGTGATGCTAATGAAGGCTGTAATTTATTTTAATGAGAACACGGGGCAGGAGGATGCGAGTGTTTACTTCATAATGACTGCAGTTCATTTCACACTGCTGATTACTTCATCATTCCAAATCAGGAACTCAAAGTTAATAATCGAATGAGAGGGCAGTTATATACTCGCGGCAATTCGCTCTCATTAAAACTATAACTCACATAATACGACTGAACTCGCTTTCTCTACAGGACCTCACTTTTTATTCCTACATGAGATAAACTCTCTATATAAAGAGTAAAAGAAAGCGATTATTCAAGTAGATTACATTATGTAAACCACCATCCATTCTTAGCCAAGTTGAGCTAAATAACTGTGTGACTGATTCCGTAAACTATACTGTAGTATTAACAACTTTGTCCTTCAGATGTACTTCAGTCTAATCATTCCCTGAACATTAGACCAATAAGAGAAAATGTCACTTTTTAAAACACTTTTATATCAAGTCTAAGACTAGAATCTCTTTGCTATTAATTTTTTCTGTAGGTAGCTACAGTAGCTATTGACTCACTAATGAAAACGGATAAGGCTAGTCAAATTGTAACAACAACTATAGGTTAGTCCTTACGACTATAGTTACAATTTACAATTACACTCGAGGCAAAAAGAGTACAGTTTTCATTCAAGTGACTGATGAGGACACAATTCATAAGATTTCACAAACATTCAAACATACACCAAGCATACATTTAACACTAACAATAAAAGCTACTGTATATAAGAAATAAAAAGCTCTAGGAAAAAAAAAAATCAATGATAGGTGATGTGATGAAAGTGCGAGAACTCTTAATATTCAAAAAAAAAATTTTTTTTCATAACAGGTCATCATGATTTGTTTTATACATACCAAACTTTAGCCGTCATTTTGATTTATTCAATTGACTGATTGAATTTCACTTTTGTCTCAATAGTTTTGGCCACCACTGTATGCACAGCTCTTGAAAAACAAAACTGACATTCTTCATTGAGTCGCCTTGCACCTCCAGGGTCTGGGTTCAATTCCCACCTTGGAGTTTCCACCTTCTCCCCGTGCTTGGTGGGTTTCCATCCTGGTACTCAGGTTTCTTCCCACAATTCAAAAACACGCAGATTAGACAAACTGGCGTTCCCAAATTTCCCATAATGTATGAATGTGTGTGCGTGTGAGTGTGTGTGTGTGCCCTGCAATGGATTGGCACCCGGTGAGTGAGTGAGATTCTTCATTGTTAGCTGACCCCTAAGCACGTATTGGCTAACAGCATCGCATCCAGATCTATGAGAGGACAGAATAAGAAAATGTAAAAACAGTCTGGAATAAAACCAGGAGTAACCCAGCAACAACCCCAACACACATGCTCTGACATGTAACTGATTTACCATCTTTCCTGTTGAATTCATGCAATCTCAATTTCTTCTCCTGTCAGTGACTCCATGCAGCGACCAAGATTGGACTGGAAAATACTTCCTAGATGGGAATAGGGAAGGGGTGTGTGTGTCTGGGAACTTCTTGCACATGCTGCTGTGAATCTGTCAGTTTTAGACCAATTTTCTGGCTCCTGCTCTGCCCATCTCATTTTCTATTTGCAGCAACTTCATTGAATACAATGCACCTGTTGCTAAGACAAGTTCTATCTTTGCCCTCAATCTCTAGCTAGCTGGCTGGCTATTGGCTAACTAGCTAAAATAGATAAGGTTTGTCAAAATGTAACCACGGATATAGGTTAGGCCTTGCTACTGTACAAGCTACAAAGTGCAATTAGCTTACTATTTATAGTTACAGTTTATTATTACACAAAAAAATTAAATAGGACCAATGTTCATTCATTAGGATACAATTTATGAGAATTTATTAACATTATACGTACATAGTTAATTTGACATAGCTTACCTTTACCACAAAGAAAAATCTATTGTACGGAAATTGTTTTTACGCTGATTTGATCTGTACAACAACGTGGTATAGGTTTTTATGCCGGATGCACTTCCTGACACAACCCTCCCATTTTATCCAGGCTTAGGACCGGGACTGCATCCAAAATATTAACTCTGACATGGAAAAGTGAAATTGAACAGGCATTTAACTGGGAAATTACACATTTGGAATTCTCTACTTAGCCTGCATTCTCTGACATGAAGAAACCTGTAATCAGATTTGCCTTTTGCATAATTTTATGCTTTTTCAGATTTCAGCATAATTTTATCAACACTGTAGATCAAGATCATTGTAATGGGTAAAGCTAAATAAAAACGGTCAATATTACAAATGATTTATGTTTGTTGAATGTTTAAAAATAATTAACATAGATTTTATTAATACTGTATGTTTATTAATTACTGTACAGTATGTAAGCTCTGAGAAAAGTCATACAAATATGTATGTACGATTCAAGACTTCCGAGGTTTGGAAATTTATGTCCGGTTTGACAATCTTCTGTTTTTCATGTCCATACTCTGTTTTTCTTGGTTTGTGTGTATATGCTGTCCCACGTCTGCTTCATTTCTTGACCCTGTGGAGTTCTTGTTTATGTTCTCCCCATGTCCATGTATGTTTCATTTCCCCAAAAAATTTATCTGTGCAAAATTGCTCCTAGTTGCGAACCTCCTGGGATAGAGTACATCACCAGGTCCACCACCACCTTAACATGTCACCATACTGTCTTTAGACCTGTTGACTCTGATCTGATGAGCTACCTTCAGCTAAATCACTTGATTAACTGTAATTGAACCATTTCTGCAGCAGACAAGCTCATCCACATTTAGAAAACCAGAATCATTAAATAACTGACAGTTTTATTGAAATGTTTTCTTGCTCTGCTACATATTTTTTAGTGAGTTAGGTCCACCACCTAACAAGCCCTGGTATAAAGAGTACACAAAGCTTGTCAGTGCATATCTTAGCTGACCCGGTCCCTGACTCGTTTATAACCACGCTTCCTCCTGGCTGATGGATTGGGTACAGGTGCACATACTTTGGCACAAACACTGATAGCAAAACTTAGCTCATTGTTGTTAAAGTTCAGCTGTAAAACCAAGACATATACGATCTCCCAGACCATTTTACTGACAGAATGTTTGAAGTATAGTAGTTTATTATGGCACATAGGCAGGATTCCTTCAGCCCTGATACAGTACTTGTAGTTTACAAAAACAGTGTATACATAAGATTGTTTTGACTCAGGATGTTCCTTTATGAAATGTTTGCAAATGTGCTCAAATTTATTTCATTCTTTCTTTTCAGAGTCACATTTTTTGTGCAACAACACCAATGGAAGTCGGTCATGTTTAATGATCATGGTACACTGTTGAAACAACACCTACTCAATGTACCACGATCATTAAACATGGCCGACTGATCAGGGTTAATGAGATCATCTATCTTGGGGAATAAAGCATCAGGACCCAAAGTAGGAAAATGAAAGTGGCAAAAAATTCTCAGAGTCACTCCAATTTGGTCCTGCTTTTAGGAGTAGGAGTTAGCAGGGCTCGATTTGAGGGGGGATGTTGGGTGATGGCATCCCCCCCTGTGGAAGCAAATTACAAAAACCATCCCCTCTGTAAAATCACCATCCCCTTACCACCCTCTTTAGATTAATAATGCTGTGTATTATGATAAAACTTTCTATATATTATCATCTACGAACTATAAATACTCAGAATTCAATATTGTAACTGCACACAAATTACTCAAGACATCTCGCAAAGTTTACGTTTGCATTTTAGCAACAGCCAAGAGAACAGTTACAGCACAGCTTTTGACATATTTTTAAAAGAAGAGAACTGAGGATATGATACATATGCACAAATCCTCTCAGCAGAGACTGATTCAGTTTAAAAACAAAAGATTCAGTTTAACACAGGAGTTTTCGAAATGACTGATAGATTTAATGATTATAAGAGATGAGTTCTTTACCCAGTTTGTGTAATTTCATTCTCAATTTAAAGAAGAGCCTTTTTTTTTTTTAAATAGACTTTGTAGCTCCACCTACACGCTTGGGTGCAACAGGGTCAAAAATAAATTTTTAAATGCCATAATAGTAATTTGATGATGTGTGTGTGTGTGTGTGTGTGTGTGTGTGTGTGTGTGTGTGTGTGTGAGAGAGAGAGAGAGAGAGACTGATATTTATGTAGATTTTTATTCTACTCTCATAATCCTCCCCAGATGAAAGCCATGGAAAGGATCCAATGATAGTTTTGACAAATGTTTAAATGCGTGTGTTTTGTTTTGATGGCTCCAAGTTGATTTATTTAAGCAAGCTTATATTTTGTTAATAAGACTGTTGCATGGTCATTTTGTATGGTTAGTTATAGTCGTCGTCATCCCTCCATCATCCATGGCACACACATTAAAATGATCTAATTTATGTATTATATGCATTATATGTATTTATATTAAATGATTTAACTGTTTTTTTTTTTAGATTCTCTGTTAAAAGCAGCACTTCATCACTTCATTAACACAGTGTACACCTGTTTTAACCTCCTCTGGGGTACTTGCTGCAAACTGATACTTTCATGATTTGCATTCCACTTGCTTTTTTATATTTATTTATTTCTTATCGAAATCATTTTGACCAGATTATGACATTCCTACACAGCTCTTTTATAGGGGCTTGAAACAGTTGTGATTGGAGTCATCTGATTAGGATAACGTCATGCAGTCATGCATCCATACTATGTTTGACTATGTGCATAAAGCTTTCACACTACTGGTGCCAATTTCACCATAAGGTGTAATTATACGCGGTATTCTACTTAAATCAGGACTTTTAACACATTGAGAGTAAAAACTCCCTTTATTTCTCTATATAATCTCCTGGTACAGTGATGCACTTATTCCAGTGTTTTCTCTAGTGTTTGGATGCCATCAAGGTTTCTCAGCACATTGGAGACAAATTGAACTGATCACATCGGAGATCAAACTGCCTGCTTCACCTCTGAAACACTGGCCTCTCAGGAACTCCTTCAATGGCTAAAACATGTGGAAATGGCTTGGACATACAGCCTTCTTTAAAACATTTATACCTTCAATCACCAGAATTTTCTTCACAAGTAACTTGAAACCTCCCCGTAAATTTTGGTTAATTCATAAATTTTGGATCAATGACAGACATCTTAGCAACACTTTTGCTACTTACCATTAATTAAAAATAAACATTTAGTGACAGTTAGAGTAGAAGCAGCACGGTTCTCTCAGCTTGCTACCTAAGCTAATTTCAAGTTCATGATTCTCTAATCTGAGGTGAATAAGCCTACATCTGTGACAATGCTTAAACACATGTTTATCACCTAGATTCATTGTTTATATGCAGTTTATTTTTCATTTTTTTTACCTTATTTAGCTCTTGAGGCTTTATGAGTCTGTTATAGAAACTTAGGCTTTTCTTTCTTTATATTTTAGGTTCTTCTGACAAACATCAATCATTAAATGACTGATCTAGTGAATAGTAATGTGAAGAAATGGCAAATTAATCCAAGAAATAAACCACACATTTAGCTGAGGTTTATACAGAGGTGGAAAGTAATGAATTACATTTACTCGCATTACTGTATTTGAGTAGATTTTTTGTGTACTTCTATTTTTTAAAGTAGTTTTTAAAATCTGTAATTTTACTTTTACTTAAGCATGTTTTGTTTGAAGTATTGTACTTCACTACATTTTAAATCATATTCGCTACTGAGTAAAAAAAAAAAATGAATGAAAATGAAAAATAATACAAATAATACAACGGGGAAGGAAAAAAATTGCACCCCGGAAACCACTGCACT